>SMJT01000184.1:19870-146924 GCA_004349715.1 Crucihimalaya himalaica
CCCAACAGACCAGCTTACAGAGTGAATCCTACAGAAGCTAAAGAATTGGAAAAGCAGGTTCAGGACTTGATGGAGAAAGGCTACATCAGAGAGAGCCTTAGTCCTTGTGCGTCCCAGTTCTGTTGGTTGCCCAAGAAAGATGGAACTTGGGCGGATGTGTGTAGATTGCCGCGCAATCAACAACATCACCATCAAATACCGACATCCCATTCCCAGGTTAGATGAATGCTGGATGAGTTATCGGGTTCTAAAATATTTCAAAAATTGATCTCAGGAGTGGATATCATCAAGTGAGGATGAAAGAAGGAGACGAATGGAAGACTGCATTCAAGACCAAGCAGGGTCTGTACGAATGGTGGTTATGCCATTCGGCCTCACCAACGCCCCCAGCACCTTTATGAGGTTTAATGAACCATGTCTTAAGGGCATACATCGGTAAGTTTGTATTGTTTATTTCGATGAAATACTTATTTACAGTAAAACTTTTGAAGATCATTTGCTGCACCTTGAGTTGATTCTAGAAACACTTCAGAAAGAGGGCCTGTATGGGAACCTTAAGAAGTGTTCTTTTGCTACTAACGAAGTTATTTTCTTAGGTTTGTTGTAAGTTCTCAGGGATTACAGGTGGGACCAAGAAAAGATTAAAGCAATACAGGATTGGCCTACTCCAACAAGCATAGGACATGTCCGGAGCTTCCATGGATTAGCCAGCTTCTACAGGCGATTTGTCAGAGACTTCAGCACCGTGGCTGCACCCCTCACCGCCGTGATTAAGAAGGACGTCTCCTTCAGATGGGGACCAGCCCAAGAAGACGCCTTCAACACCCTTAAATTTCGTTTGACTAATGCACCTGTTTTAGTGTTACCTGATTTTACAAAAACATTTGAAGTTGAATGTGATGCTTCAGGACTAGGTATTGGAGCTGTACTCACACAAGGAGGACGTCCAGTCGCCTACTTTAGTGAGAAATTAAGTGGAGCCAGCCTTAATTACTCAACTTACGATAAAGAACTCTACGCACTAGTCAGATCATTGGAGACGTGGCAGCACTATCTACTATCAAAGGAATTCATTATCCACACTGATCATGAGACGTTGAAGCATCTTCGAGGTCAGACAACACTAAAGAAACGTCACGCTAAGTGGATGGAGTTTGTGGAGTCATTTCCGTACATCAATCAAGTACAAGAAAGGCAAAAGAGAATAGGTGGTCGCAGATGCACTGTCCCGACGACACCTGCTGATTACAACATTGGAGGCTAAAGTCTTAGGATTCGAACATCTAAAGGAGGCTTACAAAGATGATCCAGACTTCAGCTCCACATACCAGAGCTGCTCTCAAACACCATCAGGTTCTTATTACATTCATAATGGTTATCTATTTCGGGAAAAACGTTTGTGTATTCCTCAGGGGTCTATGAGAGACTTGCTGATCAAAGAAGCGCATGGAGGAGGACTTATGGGGCATTTCGGAGTAGACAAGACTCTGAGTGTTTGGTGGAGCATTTCTTCTGGCCCCATCTCAAGAAGGATGTGGAACGATTCTGCTCCAAATGTGTTACATGCCTCAAAGCTAAATCCAGGTCACATCCCACGGTGTTATATATGCCTCTTCCTATTCCTTCAATGCCTTGGGTAGATATAAGTATGGACTTCGTTTTAGGCTTACCCAAAATCCGAGGAAAGGATTCTATTTTTGTTGTAGTGGACAGGTTCTCAAAGATGGCACATTTCATTCCATGTGCCAAGACAAATGACGCTACACAAACAGCTAGCCTGTACTTCAGAGAAGTAGTTCGGCTACATGGAGTTCCCAGAACCATTGTTTCAGATCGCGACACGAAATTCCTAAGTCATTTCTGGAGGGTTCTATGGAGGAAGATGGGAACAAAGCTACTCTTCTCAACAACTTGTCACCCGCAGACCGATGGGCAAACAGAGGTAGTAAAACCGTACACTCTCTACATTGTTGAGAGCGACGGTTGGTAAGAATTTTCGAAAACTGGTTAGATTGCATTCCATTTGTTGAATTTGCTTATAACCATGCTAACCACTCTGCTACTAAGCTGTCACCTTTTGAGATTGTTTATGGATTTCAGCCAACTACTCCTTTAGATCTTGCACCATTGCCACCACTAGATGTTACTAATCAAGATGGAGAGGTTAAAGCTGAAGTTATTAAGAAGTTGCACCAGAAAGTGAAGGAGAACATTGAGAAGAAAACAGCTAAGTACAAGGAGACGCAAGATAAGGGGCGCAGAGAGCTCATTTTTAGTCCAGGCGATTGGGTTTGGGTTCATATGCGGACTGAGAGGTTTCCCAAACAAAGGAAGGCTAAACTCGCACCCAGAGGAGCTGGACCATTCAGAGTTTATAGAAGGATCAACAACAACGCCTACAAGCTGGATCTTCCAGGTGAGTTAACCATTTCTCCAGTATTCAATGTTTCTGACTTGCTTCCTTACAATGCTGCAGATGATGAAGTTCTGAGGTCAGAACCTTTTCAAGAGGGAGGGAATGATGAGGACATAGAGACTGAAGAGGGAAGACAATCCGTCAGAAGTCCTTCAGGATGTTCCAGTTGCTGAAGATATCACAATTATGAGAGAGCCACCAAGAACAAGGTCAGGAACTCGAAGACTTAGAGAGCTATTCAACAAAAGTATTCAAGGCTTCCTAGATCAAGAGATGATGAATTCGACCAAGACTCCAGAGGCTCAAGCTTGAAGATGATTTTTCTCAATTCAGCCAGTCTAAGCTTGTCAGAGATCTGTCAGAGATTTGTTTGATTGTCAGAGATTTTGTCAGAGATTTGTCAGAGATTGAAGATTTCAAATTAGCTTCTAAAAATCATCTAAGGTATGTGTTTATTTACATTATATTGTGTTTGTTCATTTTGCAGGTTTATTAGAAGCTTAGGGTTATTTTTATTTCATAGTTTGTATTAGGCGTTATTTATTTATGCATTTATATTTCATTATGTTTTAGGACTTTAGATTAGAATATGTATTAGGGTTTCGCCCAAGAAGGCATCAGCTGACGAGCCCTTTATAAGGTTCCTTAGCAAGCCGTGTATCATTTTTACCTTCTATAACATAACGCAGTTCATCGTTCTCTGAGAAAGAGTTGAAACCCTAATCAAATTGCTTTCCTTGTGAGTGATATCAAGGCGACCTGATTTGATCTGTCTTATCACAAGTTATTCACACTGTGTGGCGACTTCCATCCTCTACCATCGATCCATCTCATTCGATTCTCATCTCCATAATCGATCACCCTTTCATTCATCTATCTCGATCCACTTCACATTCGCATTCCTTTCTCATTCGTTCTTGCATTCAATCAATCTCGAAGGCAGCTTGAGACTTCAGTCCGGCCTCACTTCGATCACCACCATCGCTTCATATATCAAACATCAAAGGTAATGTCAGAAATTTTTGAAAAATTGAAAATTTTCAATAAATTTCATAATTTTCAAAAAATTTCAAAATTTAAAAAAATTTTGAAAAAAAAAAAAAAATAAGAAAAAATTTGAATTTCATAGGTGAAGTTTGAAATTTCAGATTGAAGTTTGAATTTTTAACCTAACCCTAGTTTGACCTTCCATATATAAACTTATTTTTTCTATTTTTCTCAAATCTCTCTATTTCTCTTCAAAACGGCACGCTCTCTCTCTCTCTCTCTCTCTCTCTCTCTCTCTCTCTCTCTCTCTCTCTCTCTCTCTCTTTCTCTCTCTTTCTCTCTCTCTAAAACCTCTGGAAAATAGCAAGGATCTCTCCATCTTCAATGTCACTCCACCGTACCGTCGTCGGTAAGACGTTGCTTTTATTGTTTTTTCTTCGTTTTCGTCGCTATTAATTTCTCCTCAAAAGTGTTATTCTCTCTATCCTCAGATCTGACTAACCACTCTCTCATTATTACTGCATTTTTTTAACCATCGTCTTCATCCTACTAACTTATATTTTTATGCTTGTTACAGATCTAAGGCGTAACACCACAAAAAAATAGTTAAGTTTGTTTTATTTAGATTCATACAACAATTTAAGTTCCAAACAAAAATTAAGATTTGAATTTTTAATTGTCTGGGCGTTATGATTTGTTTTATGGAATTTCATCTAGAGGATTCATTATGAATTTCAATTCTAAATAATTTATGTTGAGTATGATTTCTAATTTTTTTGTTAATTTATCTGAGTTTTTTTGCGTTATTTTTGTGTTTGTATATGAGTCCTTGTTTTTCCCTTTTTTTACAGATCTAGATTTACACTGAGACTTCACACCGAGACTTCACTTTGAGACTTTACACCCAGACTTCACACCCAGACTTCACTGTGAGACTTCACAACCATACATCACTGTGAGACTTCACACCCAGACTTCACTGTGAAACTTCACAACCATATTTCACTGTGAGACTTTACACCCAGACTTCACTGTGAGACCCAGACTTCACTGTGAGACTTCACACCCAGACTTCACTGTGAGACCCAGACTTCACTGTGAGACTTCACACCCAGACTTTACTGTGAGACTTCACACCCAGACGTCACTGTGAGACTTCACACCCAGACTTCACTGTGAGACTTCACACCCAGACTTCACTGTGAGACTTCATAACCATACTTTACTGTAAGACTTCACACCCAAACTTCACTGTGAGACTTCACACCCAGACTTCACTGTGAGACTTCACACCGACTTCACACCGAGACGGTTCTGGGCTCCCCTAACATTTAATTCTCACAAATAATGTTGTAGATGTAAAACAAACAATTGTAATCCTCCTTCCTGGATTATAAATCTCTTGTACAATGATATTTCTAATTAATAAAAGTTATATTGACAAAGAAAGTACTTCTTGCGAAACCTATAAAATTAAACATCAAGTCTTAATTTAACAAAAGTATAGTTACAAAATCTTAAGTACTAAAAACACATATAAAAAATGTTATGAGCCACATAAATATGTTCAGTTTAACACATTGAGATGTGAAACTCATACATTAGTGCAAGAGATAAGATACAAATGAAATTTTTAAAAAAGTTAGTACAAGAGACTTCACACGTAACACACACGTTAGGATAAGGAAAAAAAATTAACTAATTACAAGTAAGCTAAAAATTAACTAATTACAAGTAAGCTAAAATTTCATTCTCGTTCTTCATCTGAGAAGTCTATCAATAGTCAATGTTTCAAAATTTCGGTCAAATGCAATAGTAACCCCCTTTTTCAAGCAGACTTCTTAGATGAAGTCTTGATAAAAAGTCTTTGTTCAGGTCAATTGCAAAACTAACCCTTCCTTTTCACAGAATTCACAGGAGAAGTCTAAAATAAAAGTCAAACTTACGGTCAATTGCAAAACTAACCACATGTACACAGACTTCATATGTGAAGTCTGAAGACTGTTTTTTTGTTTTCAAAGGAAAACTTGAGACTTCCATCGTGAAGTCTGTGAAGCAAAAAGTCAATTGCAAAACTAACCCTTAGTTGACTATTGAGACTTCACCTGAGAAGTCTGCCTTATGGAAAATCAGTGAAAATGAAGCAAAAATTACCAAATTTCGGTTTGATCTTGTTTTTAGCTTCGTCGACGGCCAAGAACTGCTCACACCACCAATACCCAAGAAACCCAAGCGTTATTATGCATGAATCTTAGTAAATCGCAAGATCTAAGAATGGTGAATTTTGAGAAAGAGATTTTAGAGTTTAATGGTTGAAATGAGAGAGAATGAGAGAGGAGATCGAGAAAAATGGAGCTTTTAGCTTGATTAAAGAGCTTTAACATCTCTTAATTCCGTTGGTTGAAGCATTTAGAGCTCAATTTTTGTTGGTAATGGTGGTTGGGAGCTATTGAAGAAGATGACATTTTCGTAATTATGTGAAAATCTTTGGGTTATTATTTTTCAAACTCAGCTACTAGATTTCTCTTGTGAAGTCTGCGCTATGTATTTTTGTGAAAAAAAAAATTTGAAAGGGTATTTTAAGGCATTTTGAAAGAAAAAAAAAGGGGTCTAGTTTTGGAATTGACTTCAAATAAGGGTCTAGTTTAGGAAAAAGCCCATTTGATAGAATATCACGTTCTATAGTGTTTATTTAAAGAATTATATCAATATTATATTTTCATATTTAGTTCTTGCTATAGAAATAAAAAAAATATATGTTTCTTTAAATTTCATAATCATTATATAAATTTTACAATAAAGTCAAATTATTTTAAATATATATATATTTATGATATAATAAACTTTATCTGGATCAAAGAATTTTTTTTATAGGAAATTAACATAATTTTGTTTCGTAATTTAACTTATACTAGAATTTTTTATTTTAATTTTTAAAGATAAATGGTAAATTTATAATTAAGTAGATTCATTAAGGACGGAGTGGTAATCAACCGTTATGAGAATGAATGAAAGTAAATTTGACTTTTCTTTTTATATATATATAATTTGAAGATTTAATGTTTGTTTGGGCCTTTAATGTCTGCTTTGAAGTCCTTAATGTATGTTCGAGGATTTGATGTATGTAAACTCTAAGTAATCAAAATTTCGATTTGGGTTTGATTTTTTTTTTTCGATTTGGATTTTGTGTTTCTTTGGGGCTTTGACGTTTGTTTTTGATGTCTTTTGTCTTTGTATTTCATAGATGTCTTTAAGTCTTTTGTATGTTTTTTGTAGACTTATGTTGACTTATGCACTTAAGTAAAGGCTGGCTTTGAGAGGATGTCTTCTTAGGACAAGCTATATTGTGATTATTTTCTGGAAGAAGGTGAGAAGACTAAGACAAAGCGAGTGGAACCATCAACCTCCTCTGATTGGATGAAGTGCAAAGGTTAGTGAAATTTATTAACATCCTTGTTCAGAGTACTTTGACATTTTCAGCTTCTAAATCAGTAACTACCATTCTTTGTTACAATGAGATTGTGAATATTGAAAAGAATTTGACCACCAAGTGTGGCAACAATAATACAAGGACTAGGGAGCAAGCAAATCTTATGAAGGATAAGTTTGAGAAATATTAGGATGGATTGCTAAATATAAATGAGCTTGTGATCATTGGCTTTGTAGTTGATCCAAGAATTAAGATGTAGTTTGCTTGTCTTTGTTTTGACCAACTATACGGTAAGGATATTGTAAAGACTAGGAAACTATATGCTTATGTTACAAGTGTAATGAAGAAGTTAGATGATGAATATCGTCTTTGACTTAGCAAACCAATGAAAGTGATGGAGCTGGAAGCAAAAGTGATCATGGAGATTCTGAGCAGCCAAGTACTGTGTGATTCATCAGATGATGATGATGATGGTTATGAGGGGGTTGATGCAATTTACAATAAGATGGTTAGCTTACGGAGAAATGAAGAGGGTTGTAGTGAGTTAGATTTATATTTGTCAGAAAAAAATGGGATAAGAGTAGAAAACAGTTTGGGATTACCTTATGATGTTTTGTCATGGTGGAGGTCTAATAGCTCAAATTCCATATATTATCACAAATGGCTGAAGATGTGCTAGCGATTTAAGTCTCATCAACTGCCTCAGAATCTGTGTTTAGTACTAGTGGGAGAGTCTTTGTTCCTTATAGGAGGACTTTAACTCCTTATATGATCAAGGTATACACAACGATGGATGAAGTCATTTTATCAATCTCAAGCACAAGTTGAAATTCAGTGCAAATGTTAAAAACAGTTGAGTTTTGAGTTTCTTTTGCTAAGTATATTTTCTCATTTGTTATTACAACTTGTAATTTATAAGTGATATAACAAACTATCGAAGTCTGTTTTCTTGTGTAGATTCTCGAAATTCAGTAGCGTCTTCTAAGTGAACTTATGATCTTGGAATGAATGGTATAAATTATGAAAGGTACAAAGTGTTGATGGAATTGATGGTTTCTTACCTTGATGGAACCATTGACTCCTTTCATGCTTAAGTCTTGAACTTGTTTCTTTGAATCAGACTTCAAATTAGGATGTTTAGTGTTGAGTATTAGTTTTAAATTTTTAATGTCTACACTTGAAGTACAAACTGGTTTGTTATGTTTTATGTTGTTTTGTTATGAATTTGGTATATTTTGCTTCGATATGACAAAAAAATTGGTAATTTTGGGAAAAGATTTAAACCTTATAACCAAACCAAAAGATCAAATTCTGAACTTAACTTTTATTTGCTTCAATTCAGCAGAATTGTTGGGAATTGCTAAAACTAGACCAAAAATTGAGTTTGAATACAAAACTAGACTCCAAATTGAAACAAATGCAAAACTAAACTAAAAGGGTAGGGAAATTACATTAACCCCCTTATTTGCAAACAAAAAAACAGAAACTGTACTTACAGTTCTAACCTTCGCGCGGAGGAGACTTCATGAACGAAGTCTCACAGTAGACTTCGTCCATGACATCCATGAAGTCTGAACCGTAATTAAATCTTAGATTTAAATTATTAAATAATAAAAAATAATTTCAACGTAATTTTTTCTTCAGAAATAAGATCATTCAAATATGAACTTTATAAATTAAAATTTCAGAAATTTTCATAAAATTAAAGTATGTAAGGTTTATTATGTTTTAGAAAATCATAAACAGTCGCAGACTTCCCTAGCGAAGTCTGCAACCATAATTAAATCTTAAATTAAATTAAAAAAAATATAAAAAAGATTTTGATCAAAATTTTGGATAGATAAATTATTTTAAATCAAAGCCTAAGGTTTAAAAATAAAATTTCATAAAATTTCATAAAACTAAGTCATGTAATATAAACCATGTGAGGCATAATAAATTTTAGGGTTTGCCAATTAGTAAGAATCCATGTATATATCTTTAGTATTAGACTTAAGTTCATATTTTTTTGATATAAAATGTCGATCCTTCATATAGTTGTTAAATTTTGGATATATTATACTATTTTGATGTCAAATGTAAGTATTTGTTAACAAAAAATGAAAAAATATTAGAATTTTAGAGTTTAGGGCTTACAGACTTCTCGGATCTCGGGTGAATTCTCATAGGAGACTTCGTGTATGAACTCTATAACATTTTTTAAGCGTAGACTTCTTTGTAGAAGTCTGAAATTTCAAAGATGAAGTCTGAAATTTCAAAGGTGAAGTCTGAAACTTCAAAGGTGAAGTCTGAAACTTCAAAGGTGAAGTCTGAAACTTCAAAGGCAAAGTCTGAAATTTTCAAAAAATAATTCAAAATTTTCAAAAAAATTCAAAATTTTCAAAAAGTTTTAAAAAAATGCAAGAAAAAAAAAATTCGAATTTAAGAGGTGAAGTCTGAAATTTCATATTGAAGTCTGAATTTTTAACCTAACCCTTGTTTGGCATCCCATATATAAACTCATTTTTTTTTTCTCAAATCTCTCTCAATCTCTCAAAAACGACAAAGCTCTCTCTCTCTCTCTCTAAAACCTCTGTAAAATAGCAAGGATCTCTCCACCTTTAATGTCACTCCACCGTACCGTCTCGGTAAGACTTTGCTTTTATTGTTTTTTCTCCATTTTTGTCGCTATTAATCTCCTCAAAAATATTATTTTCTCCATCCTCAGATCTGACTAACTACTCGCTCATTAATACTGCTTTTTTTTACCATTGTCTTCATCCTACTAACTTATGTTTTTATGCTTGTTATAGATCTGAGGCGTAACACCACCAGAAAATACTTAAGTTTGTTTATTCTTTAGATTCATACAACAATTTATGTTCCAAACAAAAATTAAGATCTGAATCTTTAATTGTCTGTGCGTTATGATTCGTTTTTCGGAATTTCATCTAGAGGATTCATTGTGAATTTCAAGTCTAAAATAATTTATGTTGACTATGATTTCTAAATTTTTTGTTAATTTATCTGAGTTTTTTGCATTATTTTTTTTTTTGTATATAAGGATTCATTATGAATTTCAAGTCTAAAATAATTTATGTTGAGTACGATTTCTAAATTTTTTGTGAATTTATTTGAGTTTTTTTGCATTATTTTTTTTGTTTGTATATGAGTCTTCGTTTTTCCATTTATTTTTACATATCTAGATTTACACTGAGACTTCACACCAAGACTTCACACCAAGACTTCACTTTGAGACTTCACACCTAGACTTCACTGTGAGACGTGACAAGCATACTTCACAGTGAGACTTCACACCCATACTTCACTGTGAGATTTCACACCCAGACTTCACTTTGAAACTTCACACCCAGAGTTCACTGTGAGACTTCACACCCACCTTCACTTTGAGACTTCACACCCAGACTTCAGTGTGAGACTTCACAACTAGACTTGACAACTAGTGACCCTTAACCTTGAAAATCTTAAGGACTAAAAACACATATAAAAAATGTCAAGAGTCACATAAATATGGCATGTTTAACACATTGAGATGTGAAACTCATACATTAGTGCAAGAGATAAGATACAAATGAAATTTTTTAAAAAGTAGTGCAAGAGACTTCACATGTAACACACATGTAGGATAAGGAAAACAAATTAACTAATTACAAATAAGATAAAATTTCATTTTTACTAAACATCATCGTACGAGACTTCTCAGAAGTAGTATATCGGTAGATTTCTCATACTAAGTCTGTTAGGAGACTTCAAAGGTGAAGTCTCACAATAAATAACTACTAGAAACTAATAAAATTGATTACGACAGAATATAACACATTGAGATGTGTAATTCATACATAAACAACAACAATAACTAATACACATGAAAAACAATTAAAATCTCGAAAATATAAAATAGATATGATACAAATACATTTTTTAAAATGTTAGTGCAAGAGACTTCTCAAACGAAGTCTCCGGACAGACTTCCTCAATGAAGTCTAAATATTATAAGCTAAATACCTAATAATTTAAGAAAAATAATTTAAAAATAATTATCGATAAAAATAGTTTAAATTTCTAATACATCAAAAGTCATACGTAACACACATGTTAGGACAAGAAAATAGAAATAACTAATTACAAATAAGCTAAAATTTCATTTTTACTAAAATTATCATTTGAGACTTCTCGGATGAAGTCTCCCAACAGACTTCTCAGATGAAATCTGCTAAACAATCCAGAGGAGACTTTGCCTGAGAAGTCTGAAAGTAGGGGTCTAGTTTTGCAATTGACCAGATTTTGACTTTTTAAGGAGACTTCACAGGCGAAGTCTCCTACAAAATGAGACTTCGTTTGAGAAGTCTATATCAGTTTGAGGTCTAGTTTTGCAATTGACCACAACTTTGACTTTTTATTAGACTTCATCTAAAAAGTCTCATCAATATGAGACTTCGCCTGTGAAGTCTATTACATAATGAGACTTCTATGATGAATTCTTTTTGCCGTCAGAGACTTCTACGGCGAAGTCTACCCATAAAGTAGGGTCTAGTTTTGCAATTGACTAGAGTTTGACTTTTACATGAGACTTCGCCTGAGAAGTCTGAGTAGAAAAAGGGTTACTTTTGCAATTGACCAAAATTTTGAGTTTTTTTAATTCTAGAGTTTTCGATGGTTGCAAACTTCATCTGAGAAGTCTATCAATAGTCAATGTTTCGAAATTTTGGTTAAATGCAAAAGTAACCACCTTTTTCACGCAGACTTCTCAGGTGAAGTCTTGATAAAAAGTCTTTGTTTATGTCAATTGCAAAACTAACCCCCATTTTTTACAGACTTCACAGGAGAAGTCTAAAATAAAAGTCAAATTTACGGTCAAATGCAAAACTAACCTCATGTACACAGACTTCATATGTGAAGTCTGAAGACTGTTTTTTTTTTTTCAAAAGAGAACTTGAGACTTTCATCGTGAAGTCTGTGAAACAAAAAGACAATTGCAAAACTAACCTCCAGTTGACTATTGAGACTTCACCTGAGAAGTCTGCCTTCTAGAAAATCAGTGAAAATGAAGCAAAAATTACCAAATTTTGGTTTGATCTTGTTTTTAGCTTCATCGACGGCCAAGAACTGCTCACACCACCAATACCCAAGAAACCCAAGCGTTATTATGCATGAATCTTAGTATATCGCAAGATCTAAGTATGGTGAATTTTGAGAAAGAGATTTTAGAGTTTTATGGTTGAAATGAGAGAGAATGAGAGAGGAAATCGAGAAAATGGAGCTTTTAGCTTAATTATAGAGCTTTAACATCTCTTAATTCAGTTGGTTGAAGCATTTAGAGCTCAATTTTTGTTAGTAATGGTGGTTGGGAGTTATTGAAGAAGATGACATTTTCGTAATTATGTGAGAATCTTTGGGTTATTATTTTTCAAACCTAGCTACCAGACTTCACAGGAGAAGTCTGCGCTAGGTATTTTTGTGAAAAAGAAGTTTGAAAGGATATTTTAAGGCATTTTGAAAGAAAGGGGAAGAGGGGTCTAGTTTTGGAATTGACTTCAAATAAGGGTCTAGTTTAGCAAGAAGTCAACAAAAATTGTATGAACCGATAAAGTTGAATGCCCATAGCCAACAAAAATACCGAGAATCTAGGTAAGATTCTGAAGACCAGAAGTCAACCCAAAATTCTTTTAATTAAAGCTCGAAACAACAACAACGTAACAAAATCCTAAAACTATTTTGTTTTCTCTTCAACTTAATCCGATAGAAACCTCCAAATAAGTCTCTAGTTTGGATATATCTAATCCTTATTTGTAATCAAACTTTTTTTTTGGGCTGCAATAAAACATCAAGTTAAATCCTATGGAGAAAGAAAATCCTAAATAATTTCCTAAATTGGTAAATGAAAAGTAAGGCTTTTCTCCAAATCTACCACTTTTGTGTTTGGATCTTTTCAGATGTACCACAATAGGAATATCTTTTCAAATCTACCACATTGTTGTGGTAGAAGGCCATACGAAAAGACAAAATTATCCCCACATTTAGTTTTGGAAGGAAGACACATCATGATGTGACATGACGTGATGATGGTTGGTGATAATCAATTTTGCTTTTGAGTAATCTGTACTTTTTATTTTATTTTAATTTGACCCGATTAAAATCACGTGAAACATATTTATGGCTTTTCTATACATATTAAAGTTGTGGATAAAACACAATTATTTGTAGGCATATGGACAAAAATAATCATGGACCAATTATTATCGACAACATCTGCTTCGGATATCAAAATCTTGTACTTGGACAACATTTTTAAAAAGTTGATAAAGGCGTGGACAAAACATAACTATGTCATCAGATTCAAATCACGAAGATAGACAATATTATAAAAAAAAAAACATAAAGGCAATCAACACATAACTCATCAATACAGACAAGATTATAAAAAAAATTACGAAAGAAAGCAGTATGGAAAAAAATGAATACATAAGAAAGGAGAAACTGAAGAAGAAAAGGAAAACGAGTAATAGTCGTAGACAAGTTTCCTACAAGTAATAATTGTCAACCAATTGTGAACTAGTTGTGGACAAGTTATCCACCAAATATCTTTTCATTATGTTGTTTCGAAAGTGGACAACAATTCGTATTCACCAAATATCTTCTCAGTTTATTGTTTTGATCGTGAACAACAATTCTTGTCCACCAAAATTCTTCGAAGTCTGTTGTTTCAAATATTTTTCTACATTTTGAGTAGTGAGTTATAACAGAAGCTTGTCCACCAAAATTTGATAAAAACAAGAGATATAAACATTTTATGTAGAGATTACATTTTCTGTATATGATAAAGTCGGGGACAATCATATTATTAATAAAAAAAATATTCAACGTGAACGAAAATAACATATCGTGGACGAAAGTAATTACGTGAATCATTACTGCATAATAATTATTCGTGGACAAAAGCAAAATCTATCGTGGACAAAAATCATTGTCCGTGGACATAAATTGACGGTGGTGGCAGATGAGAAGATGACGGTGATGATGCATAAAATGACGATGTAGAAGAGAAGACGACATAGCTATTGTAGAGCTCAAAGATCTCGTCATACCTAAAACAAACTCTAGATCTTAATAACCCTTGCAATTTTTGGATCGCCCTTAGATTACCTCTTGAATCTCGTTAGATTGTTTTGATTTTTCAAGCAACATATGAATCTTCTTTTTTTGCGGCATCTGCGTCGAAGGTGGCTGAGAAAAAAACTGAAAAAGAAAAGGAGATGAAGACATCAGAAAGAAAGAGAGAGAATGAAGAAAATAAAGAGATGATTAGAGAGAAAGAAATAAAAAGAGAGAAGAAAATGAACTAGATGATTAGACGTTTGAAAAACAGAAGAAAAGAGAAAATAAGATGAAAAAAGAAAGATAGAAATAAAAGCATATTTGTCTCTTTACTTGTGCATTGTGGTATAATAGAAAAGATTATGGTAAAGTGGTATAATCAGGTGTTTTTTTTGAATTGTGGTATTTTACATAATTTTCTCTAAAAAATATACGTATCATAATAATGAAAAACCTTGAACTGGATAAAATTTCGTTAAAACTCTTAAAAGGTACTTTTAGTAGATTAATCAAGTTTTTTTCTTTGTTAGTTATATTTATAATACGATAGTTATATAGCGGAATTATATAGCGGAATCGCTTTTAAAGAACAAAATATGCGTTTTGTTCGCGAGCACGCTAGGTAATGAAGCGAAACCTAAAAGTGCCTCTTGTATAATATTAATTGTAATGAGTCTACGTTGTACGTTTTATTAGACTAGGAATGAAAACCACTTTTTGCCGATGCAAAATCCTATGTGGTGTAATCACAATAGTAGGATTTGCTTAAAGCTCTTACTAAAAAACTATTGGGTGTTACTTTGTGTTCGTTTCTCTTACAGGGAGAGAGTTGTTCCACCTTTTATATTGGTTTACGGTATCCTCGGTGTTACGACTAAACAGCTGCAACAATGGCAAGAGAACCAGCAACAACAACTAAGAAACTGCCAAGCACGGTGGGCATTTATGCCTCTAACGGTGGGCAGATGAAATATCAAAAACAGAAGAAGAGACCAAACATTCTAAACACAGAAGATAACTAAGATCCACATGAAAACTCACATGACAACAAATAGTAACAACTGAGAAGATGAAATTCAATAAGAGGACGATAAGTTTTCCCTACACTAGTTAAACCAACACAGAGCATCATCTTCATGTCTTAACCATCCAAAGCACAAACACTCATTAACTCATGTTTCATTTTCTCTTCTTAGAAGGCGGCTGGCGAACATCGTCATCATCTTCTTCATCATCGTCTTCTTCCTCCTCGTTGTCCTCATCTCCATCATCATCATTATCACCCTCCTCATCATCGTCGTCATCATCATCATCACTTTCTCCTCCACCATTGGCCACTGGATCATCCTCTGGATCACCTTCTTCCCCTTCATCCCCTGAGAAATCTTCATCATTAGCATCATCATCATCTTCGTCATCCTCATCAGCATCTTCATCATCATCATCATCGTCACTGTCACTGGCATCTTTATTTTCCTTAACATGGCTTCCTGTTTTGTAACCCTCCTTCAGAGACAACCTAGAGAAATATAAATATAGATTGGTTCATTTAGAGACAACTCTTGCTCCTCGACAATAAAACAGGGAAGACAAGGAAAGGCGTGCCTGTCATACTCACCTCTGGTCAACAGCAATCATCCCTATCAGCAATGATTCTGCCTGCGACAATCACACAAGAATGCTTGTTATAATCGGAAGACAGAACTAAACAGCAGAATGTGATAAAGAAGGGGTGCATTAATGCAAGATTCATCGAAAAAGGAATTAAAAAGCAAGAAAACAAGTTAAAAAGGATCACGTTCGAAAAAGGAAAGCAAATAACAACAACCAACACCAAAAAACTTAAAATTTTCATTACAGCAGTCATTGTGTATGGACTTAACTTGCAAAGAGGAGCTTTTATATGTGTTTTTCTCTATAACCCAACTCCAAAAAACACATCCTCATTACAAAGAAACATATGAGCGGTGCGCAATGAATTAACAACAATTGGCAATACCCACAAAGTGACTAATTAACAAAAAGAGTGGCACAGGACATTTTTTCTAAGCTATATTCAACTTCATAGTCCAAAGACCCATCTAGAACCATTCTCACAGAAGACTATATACTCACATGAATAAATAGTGCTAGTCCAAAACTTACACATACCTAAATTCAAACCAAAACAATATCAACACAAAATCTAGACCCTAAAACAGAAATCTGAATATGCAAATACGAAGCAATTTCTAGCAACGGATAAAAACAAATCTATAAACCTTGGATTAAAACAATTCCAACAGAACAGAAGTACACAACAGATAAGAAAAATCCCCAATGTTCTTAGCAAGTCAATATATTACAAGAACCACAAATACAAGCCTTACAGAGAAACAACAAGCAAACGAGGCAAATCTACAAGGATACATAAAAAAATATTCTTTACCACAAGGAGCAGACAAGCCAGATTCTTTCCGACGAGGATGAGGAGCGACTCAGTGACAGAGCAAGCCCATGTCTGTTGTCTCTGCGTCTCCATTGACCAAACAGCAACCACTTCCATATCTACTCAAAATTGAACACAAAAACACTCCTGTAAGAGATGAGAAGACAGAGTGTGAAACTTCAACAAAATTTTTCTACAGGAGACCAAGAGAAAGGAAGAGAGAGAGAGACTAAGAGGAGAACCTGAATAGCTTATGTGTCTAGATCCGGTCAAGGTAAACCCTAGATTTTGGTACGAATAGGGTTTTTTTTTGTCTTTGAGGTAAGATTTGATTTATAGACAGATTAATTGCTATGTCGACTCATGATAAGAAGATTTTTGATTGGTGAAATCTAGATTTTATCCTGATTATTTAAGGGAATATCAAATTAAAATATAATTTAGATTATTTTTGTGCGAGGTTTAAATTTATCTAGAAACCAATTAAATTATTTAGTTATTTTAAAAATATTAATGTAATTTTGATTAGAGAATTTATTATTTTAAAAAGTGTATGTTCACGTATTAAATTCAAAACCAAAATTATTTTGAATAAAAATGAAAAAACTCAAGTTTATAGTTGATATTTAGTGTTTATATTATATATATTTTTTTTCTTCTTGTTTATATTATTATCACCATTTATAAAATGTTATCTTTCTTACTTTTTAATTAATAACATTTTTTTTATACAAAATTTTAGTTTTATTCACTATACGAGTTTTGAAGAAATATATATATATATATATATATATATATATTTTATAAAAATATATAAAACTGATGTAATTTAATACAAAATTTTATTAGTGGATTTTGTGTGTAATTGCATCCCATACACAAAAGATGAATGATTATTTTGTCGCTAATATAACTATTGATCATTTTACTCTGATTTTCTTCTTTAAAATCCTAACATTTTTCTACATAATTCTTTCAAATTTCAAATTTCAAATCCATATCAATATCTTTCGTTTATTTCTTTTGAATTTTGATGAAAAATAAACACTTGCTCGTGAGAAAAAAGATTTGGGGAAATTGTTTGTCTGAATTGGGTTTTTTGTCGATAATATATATAGTTATCTATGTATTATTGCGGGCAAGTTTTAGCAGTTTCTATATATCTATCGGTCACAATTTCTAGTTGTTAATGACTTTGTTGTGGAAGAAACAACATCCATGGAAACCACCATGTTAGATGGGACGTTTTCAGAACCAAAAAAAAAAGGTATTTGGCATATCTAACATTGTGTACATGTACCAATAAACATTGCATTTTTGGCAGGCTTTAAGAGTAGCTTTCGTTTCAAAACGGAACCATCTTTTTATAGTTGTAGGATTTTAGCTTTCATTTTATATCCTTCACTAAAAGGCTTCAACTATAAAACGAGAAATGACATTGTTAGATCTTTTTTGTCGCTAGTATCCATATATGACTACAAATTTTCATATGAAGGAAAAAAAGCAAAATTAATGAATGACATTAAATTTTACATAATGTTAACAACTAAAAGACCAAGCTAAATGAAACATAATTCGTAGATCAAGATGTGATTAATTTCGAAAAAAGTAAATAACGAAGTTAGTAATCTGTTAGCGGGTAAAGTTTAACTAGAAAAAACATCGAGTATTTTTTTTTTATTGTCTTCGTCCATATGTCTGTTTATATAATTTATTTATATAATAATTTTCATTTCGAAAGTTCTTTATAATGACCCTGTTATTCTGATTTGACATCAATAAAATAGACTAACCAAAAAAATAATATGACATCCCATATACGGACTGTTCTATAAAATCTTTCATTTTTTATCATTAACTATAGAAATATAAATAAAATTGTTTGGTTTTAATGATCTACTAACAAAGAAATTGACAAAAATCATTCATATCATTGTTTCAATATAGATAAAAATAGAGTTGCCGGTTTTTACCCCCTTTACTTGTTGCTTTCTCGATATTCCTACATGTATTTTTCGGCTCTCTAAAACCTACACAAAAAAGTTAATTCTTTATAAAACTACCTGTACTTTCGATATCATACAAAAAATGCTACACATACTTTTAAAATTTACAAACCCCCCTCTTAAACCGGTAATAACTTTAATCGGTTTGACTTAATCCGAGTTTAACAAATTTTAATCCGATTTTGATCCGATTTTAACCCGAATTTGACCCGATTTTAACCCGAATTTGGCCAGAGTATTCTTCTTCTTCACCCGATTAGATCAAGCTTTTAGGGTTTTTTGGCAAAAGAGTTGATCTTTACATCGAAAGGTTGAAGAAGAAGAGAGTCTCTCGTAGACTTTCCCACCGACGGTTCGTAACTGTGAAGGGAGAAATCTGCTCGACTCTGATCTGTCTTTTCGAATCAAGACACTATGTTTCTCGTTGCTACATTCATCAAGACCCGATTGGAGATTGTGCCTGTAAATCTCAACCTTATTAAGCTGCTTCTCAAGCTCTGCCATGGATGATTTCAACCTAGAAGCTTCTATAACTGTGTACTCTTTCTTCTTTCTGTCTTGAATCAGTTTATGAGAAAGCTCCACCACGGCTGACCGCCACTGCTCTTCTCTTGAAGCATTAGCGGCAGAGGAAGAGGAAAAGCACGGAGGAAGCGCCGCAGTCGTAGAGGAGGGTTTGGGGCTCCTCCGCGTGACATATTGAATTATTGATTTGATTATTAGATTGGGGCTAGAGATGAATGAAGGGTTGTTGTGGCTTTCAAGAGATACGACAGAGAATTTGTCACTGTGAGAGTGGTGATATTGACACTTGTTGTAGGACACGACGCCACCATCGTCTTTGTCATTGTCGTCATGTCGTTTTCTGTTTGAAAGTTTTCCGTTGTGATGGAGAGGTGATATAGTGGTTGTTCTTGTTGTGGTGGTGGTTTGGTGCGGCGGTGGTGGTGGTTGTTTGGTGCGGCGGAAGAACCACCGTCGCTGCTTGGGGTTGCTCTGCTCGGGTCAAATTCGAGTTTAAATCGGGTCAAAATTGGATTAAAATTTGTTAAACTTGGATTAAGTCAAACCGATTAAAGTAATTACCGGTTTAAAAGGGAGGTTAATAAAGTTTAAAAATATGTGTAGCATTTTGTATGAATTCGAAAGTACAAGTAGTTTTATAAAGGATTAACATTTTTTGGGTGGACTTTAGAGAGCCGAAAAGTACATGTAGGAATGCTGGGACAACAACAAGTAGAGGGGGAAACAAACCGGCAACCTGAAAAAACTTTGATTGGGAATTTTATGAAAAAAACCCCTCAACTTTGTTTTGTTCTATTTTCTAACCCTAAACTATTTTTTTTTAATAAAAAACCCCATGAACTAAAAACTGTCAATAAATTTAACCCTACGTCTACTAAAACTAATACTCCTATTCTAAAAATCCCTGCTTAGACCCGATTACTCACCGCTTAGTCGCTAGGCGCACCCCATATGCCTCGATTAATGACTAAACCCTTAAAAAATTCAGTCTTCGGATTACTTTCCACCTATCCCGATTACTTTCCGCCTAATTTTATATATTTCGATTATTTTTGAATTGCAAGAATAAAACAATTTTTTTTGTTATTCAGAAGTCTAAATAGGAAGTTTGTGATGTTAAACTATAACTTATGTTCATAATTTTAATGAAAATCATAAAATTTTGTGGTTAAGAATAATATGTTATATGTGTTTATTGCAGTTTTAACAATAATATTATATAAACGATTGCTTATAGTGAAATAATAGGTTCTTAAGACGCTCGGGGTGGGCTTAGCGACTAAGCGGAGAATAACCAAGTATAGGTGAGGATTTTTACAACAAGGGTTTTAGCTATTCGCTACGTTTCGTCCAAATAAGATTATTTTTCGGATATCTGATTCATCCCGTAAATGACTTCGGCTTTCTCTTTATTCTTTTTCATGCTCATCTGATCTTGGTGGACTTCTTGAGGTGTTAGAGGAGCAAGCACGGTTTTTCTTCCCTTGAACTCAAATGAATACCGATTGGTAAAACCGTCATGTGTGGTCCTACGATCAGATTGCCATGGTCTTCCAAGTAGAATATGACCAGCATCCATTGGTAGCACATCACATAGTATCTCATCTTCATATCTTCCAATAGATATGGGAACCAAAACCTGTTTCTCCACTTCTAGTTCTCCAACATCGTTGAGCCATTGAAGCTTGTATGGTGTCGACCTCTTGGTTACTTTCAGCCCAAGCTTTCTGACCATGGATTCACTTGCTACGTTAGTTTGGCCAACTTCCTCCATCTATAACAAGGCTGCATACTTTGCCGTGAACAATGCACCTAGTGTGGAATAGATTTTCTCTTTGTTCATCACCCGTAGCTTTGGACTTAAGGTTCAGATTTCGTCTTGTGACTAACAGCTTCCCTTTGGGTGGCATCTCCACGTCTACCTCTTTCTACTTCTGAATGTTCATCCTCGGATTCGATCTCTCCATTATCTCGGATAACCATCACTCTTTTGTTAGAACACTCATTGGAATAATGCCCAAAACCTTTGCATTTGAAGCATTGTATGTCACGGACTTGGAGGTTGATGGCTTGTCTTTCCCTTTGTGTTCTGCTCTTCAGCCCTTGCTTTAGGAAATGACTTAGGATCCTTGTAAGAACTGAATCTGTCGTCCCTTGGATAGTTAGGCTTACTTGGACCAGAATGAGACTTGTAGCTTCTTCTCTTGATTTGTTTCTCGAACATGATAGCCTTATGTAGAAGCTCGTCTATCTCAACATAGTGATGAACCTCTAACCGATCAATGATTTCTCTGTTCAGCCCCCCATAAACCTTGCCATTGTAGCTTCACTATCCTCTTGAATATCCGCTCTAGTCATAAGAGTTTCCATCTCTTTGTAGTACTCTTCCACGGAACGGTTTCCTTGTGACAATGATCTGAGTTTAAAGTGTAACTCTCTATGGTAATGGCTTGGCACAAACCTCTTCCTCATCAGAATCTTCATGTGGTTCCATGTTTCAATGGAAAGTCTCCAGCACGTCTTCTGGCCGTGACCAATTGATCCACCAGCTTAGAGCATAGTCCTTAAATTCTGTGGGAGCAATCTTTAGCTTGTACTCTTCCGTGTACTCTCTACAATTGAACACAAGTTCAATCTTCTTTTCCCACTCCAAATACTCTTCTGGATTGTTGGTGCCTTGGAATGAAGGAACTGTGATTTTAAGGCCAGCAAGTTGATCAACATTTCGTGGTTGTCTTTCTTCTCTATCACGTCTCTCTCTCCTCGACCCTCTAGATGAATGACTATAGTATTGTTCTACGTCCAAACCGACTTGATTTCTTCTGTCTTTTCAGTGATAGACCTTTCCAGATCAGTCCTTAATTAACAAGTCGCTCATCCATCATAGTAGCCATTCTGGACATGAGAGATCCCAACAACAACTGATTCGGATGGTTCTGATTTTGATTGTTTGCCATAAGATTTTCCTCCTCTTTGTGATCCCACCATTTTTCCTGAAACAATCAACAAATATATCACCAGCAACAAGTCCTTTTTGTCATAGATATGATAGCATAGGTCAAAACACAAAAATAACTCTTCAAATGACCACAAACTCTCTTAAACCCGAAACTGACTGTTTGACTAGATCTGACAAAATAAATTATCAAATCACAACGAAAAATCCTGGAAACAATTTTATAAAATACTAGACTCAATTTCGATTCAAACACAGTTGGATTCGCAATTTTATCTATTACCAAATAATTATGAAAATTCGAACAAGATGACAGACGGACAGTCACCAAATGTGTAGGAATCCCAAAAGACAAAATAAAACAAAACAGATCGAGTTAGAACAACACAACCTGATTCACGAAGGAGCTCTGATACCACTTGATATGATCCTTGGAGGAGGATCGATGTCCTTGATGCTACTTCGTGGGTTGTACTGTGTTTTGCAAGAAACAAACGGTCAAATTAGGCGGACGAACGGACAAGTATGTGTATGATCACGACGACGAGTGAATGATGTGAATGAACGTGAGTGAACAGATCGGTGATGGAAATGATCTTGGACGAACGAGTGATAGATGAGTTCGAACGAGATCGAACGAGTGAATGACGTGATTGATTGGTATGAACGATGAACACGAACGGACGGACGGACGGTGCAACAAAACGATGAACTCGGACAAGTGATTTGATGAAACGAACACGGTTGAATGGATCTGGAATGTGAATGATTACAAACGAACGAAGGTTGGTGAACTTGAACGAACGGATCAAGGAATTGAACGAAACTTCTAAGAGTTGCGGAATGACTCTTAGACTTTCAAAAGCTTGAAAATGCAAGGATATAAATCCGAATACACTTAGATCAAGCAAGGTGATCAAACACTTAGAAAAGATTTTTAAAAATAAGAAGTTTGATAAAATGAAAGAAAGAACAAGGGAGAATACATATAGAGTTTGAACATGCATGGGAAAAACAAAAACATAAATGATAAAGACCAAATTCGAAATAACCCTTGACTTGCTTCTCCTTCCTTGTTTTCGAAATGGTGAAATGATAAGAAGTGGGCTGGATCATCAAGAGGCTAGGATGGAGTGTTATGGGCTTGCCTCATTAAAAACCTCTTAGAAAACCCATTGGGACAAAACTAAGAGGAGGGAAAAAGAGTGCAAACCATAACACCTCTTTTGACGAAGACTTAAGTAGCTTGAATCACAACCAGAGTAGTTGGATAAGCATACTCAAGTTGGCCCGGAATGGTGTGTAGGAGTTTGCTGAAAGCGTCCTTAAACTTGAGGGACTTGGATCGAGTGATTGGACCGAGGGGAATGTGCAAGGCATCTTCTCCTTCTTCCTAGTCTTCTCAGCTTCATTCGGTTCTTTGCTCCATCTTTGTTTCCTTCAAGTTCTGGTTCTAGTTGTCCTCCTTGTCCATAGTTTCTTTAGCTCCTTCCCCAACCATGATCATATCAACAAGTAAACGTCGTTTTTCCTGTCACTAGGATGAATTGGTATTTGAAAGAAACCAGAGTAACCATCTAGGAAGCAATAATATGAATGATTAGCCAACTCTCAAGCAATTGATCGATAAATGGTTAAGGAAAATGATCTTACGAGTGGCTGAATTTAACTTCCTATAATCGATGCATACTCTATGTCCGGTTATAGTTCTGGTTGGAATCAATTCATTATTTTCGTTCTTAATAACCGTCATTCCTCCCTTTTAGGCACAACATGTACCGGTGAGATCCAAGTACTATCGGAGATAGGATAGATCACACCGATTTCAAGTAGTTTTAGAATTTCTTTTCATAACTACTTCTTTAAGGTTCGGTTAAGCCTTCTTTGATGTTCAATGGATGATTTATTCTCATCTTCTAAGTGGATTCTATGCATGCACAAAGTTGGCGAATTCCTTAATATCTTTCAGTGTATATCCTATGGCTTTCTATACTTTTTCAGTTCTGCGACAACATAGAAGTCTCTCATCATTCAATGCATCATTGATTATCACAGGGTATGTCGAGTTAGTCCAAGAAACGCGTACTTTAGACCTTTTGGTAAAGGTTTGAGTTCGAGTTGGGGAGCATTGAGTTCGCTCCAATGTTGTGAAGTCTTCTTCCTCATCATTTGTAATCTCTTCGAGTTGCAAGAAGGGTGTTTCTTATTTCCATGGCAATTGAGATCCAAATACTTCATAAGCAAACGCCTCCTCATTCACAGCCACATCTATCTCATTTGGTTTCGTTAGGGCAGTTGTAAAGCATCTCCGTGCTCAACTCCTCAAGATATTCATCAACCATCTCCTCTAGGGTTTCGATGTAGAACACATTCCCATCAATGGTTGGCTTTTTCATCACGTCAAGATATCAAACCTCATGTTGATGTCTCCAATTGGAGGTTGATGATGCTTTCTTCACATCGATTATAGCTCCTGCGGTCGCTAGAAATGGTCTTCCTAGGATGTAGGATCTTTTGGTTCCTCATCCATCTCAAGTACCACAAAATCAGTGGGTATGTGCAATCTCCAACCTTCAATGGTAAGTCTTCTAGAATACCGATCGGAAACCGTGTGGTTCTATCCGCTAAGACTAGCGCGAATTCTTGTTCTCTTGAAGTTGGTTAAGCCAAGCTTCTTGGACACTGTCAATGGCATTAGGCTCACGCTAGCTCCCAAATCAACTAAGCATCTCCCAAAGGACAAAGGTCCTAATGCACAAGGTAATGTGAAGCTACCAGGATCCTTAAGCTTTCTTGGCAAGTTGTTTTTGTATGATCGCGCTACAATCATGATTCACCATCACCATGGCTCTTTCAACTTGCCTCTTCTTAGTAAGCACGTCCTTGAGAAGCTTGTTTTATATAGGGCATTCGATCATAAGATCAGCAAAAGGTAAGGTCACTTGAATGGACTCCATGATCTTTTTAAACTTCTTGAATTTCTCGTCCATGATTTGGTTTTTGAACCTCCCAGGAAATGGAAGCTTTGGCTCAATGTGGAAGCACGAAGTCCACCTTCTTCTGGATTGTTTTGGTTAGTTCTCTTGGAATCCCTTGTTGTTGAGTACTAGAAATTGGATCTCTGAGATCGGGGGTGGAATTCGGTTGTGGGTCGATTTTCATGGTTGATTTTCGAAAAATCGATCCCGGAAATCGGTTGTGGGTGATTTTTGAAATTGTCCATGGGTTCTTCTTCTTCTTTCCTTCAAGTGTTTCTTCAACATCTCTTCTTTCATCATTAACTCTACAACAACTTCTCCTCTAGAGGGTAATGCTTTTCCACTCCTTAGAGTTATTGCCAAGCAATACTCTTTTGGGTTGTCTACGCTTTACCGGTAAACTCCCTTCGGGCCTTGTGAGTAGAAGCTACTTGAGCAACTTGATTCTCTAGCCCCTTACATGTGTATTCAGCTGTTCAAATTTGGAGTTTAATTCATTGTATGCTCCATCCACCTTGTGGTGAATCTCACCTATCTTCTGGTGAGTTCGATCGAACTATTAGTTTGTCCGACTAATATTTGTTGTAGCATACTTTTCATATCTTGATCTTGTGGTTGGGGTGCACTTGTTTGCCTTGAGGTATGTACCTTGTTGATTGTTGTTAGGAACGAAGGGTGCCTTATTCTAAAAACCTCCTTGGTTGTTTGGAATCCCTTTGTTGGCCTTGGAATTGCGGGTTCGGTATGAATCTTGGTTGTTGAAGCTTGTCCTGGTTGTTCGATGGTATAAAGGTCGTGATTGGTAGTTTGTGTTGTAATTCCTGTTATATCCTCCTTGATAACCTCCTTGGTTACCACAAAGTTGATCTCTTCTTGAGCTTCAACACATAACTCTTCTTGACTAGCTTGTCTTCCATCGAATTCTCCTACGAAGTTAACAGATCGCTTTGTGGCTTGCAGTACCTTATCCATTTTTTCATGAAGAGCTTTGATCTCTTTACTTCGTTGATCTTCTCCACTCCCTCTTGGAGCTCTATCGTAATCCTCACCGTAATTCCCATCGCTCTGAGCCAAATTCTCAATGAGTTGCATTCCTTCGTCCACGTTTTTCCCTAGGAAATTCCCGTTACTTGCTGTGTCAAGTAACATCCTGATCCTAGGACAACTCCTCGATAGAATGTGCTTAGTAGAAGATTCGTTTGAAAACCCATGATGAGGGCACTTGTTCGTGTACCCCTTAAAGCGTTCCCAAGTTTCGCTGAAGCTCTCGTTGTTCTTTTGAGCAAAGCTAGAATGTCGTTTCTAAGCTTGGCTGTCCGTGAGGTTGAGGAAGAAACTTCTCTAAGATTTTCTTTTGCAGATCCCATGTAGTTATGGATCCTGGAGGTAAGCTCTTCTCCCATTGCTTAGCCTTATCCCCCAAAGAGAAAGGGAATAACCTTAGCTTGAACGCAATCTTCAGAGATGCCGTTTATCTTCGTCAGCCCGCACACGTCATTGAAGTTGTGTAGATGATCTAGAGGATCTTCAACTGCTAGCCCATGAAATTTGTTCCCCTGAACCATGTTGATCAGGCTAGCTTTTATCTCAAAGTTGCTTTCTCAACCGGTGGTGCATGAATACCACCTACGGTTGCCGTGAGCTTGAGGTGCGTCAAACGCCCCTATCACCCTCGGTGGTCTGGCTGCGTGGACAGGCGGGTTCATATGAATCCCGGCTCCTTGAATTCTTCCTCATCGTTCGGGAAATTGTCTCCCATATTTAACCCAAGTGTTCGTGCACGTCTCCCTCTCTCTCTTCTAGCTCGAGTGTTGACTCGTTCTAATCTTCGTATGTCAGGAACCAACTTGACCAAGTTTTGTTGTCCTTGGCTTCTCAGGTTCATACACCTTCAAGAAAGAGAAAGAATGGAACACGGTTAGATGGTACAAAAATTAAAAAATTTAGACTCGGTAGAATCCAAATCCTAATGGCTATTCTATTGCCTTCCCCGGCAGCGGCGCCAAATTGATTGCAAGAGTTTTCGGGCTCTTGTGCACAATTAAACCTATTGTGCTCTAATACCTCAATCCTAAAGGTATGTCGTATGCAGCACTTAAGGTATCGAATCCACAGGGAAGGGAAGATAACACACTAAGAATACAGGAAACTAATCGAGCTAAACAGTTTATGTTTTTACGATGATTAAATAAGCGAATAAGAAACAAGAAACTAAATATACGATGATTAAATAAGCGAATAAGAAACAAGAAAACTAAACAACTTAAGGAAAAGACATCAAAATAGCAAGAAACATAAAACACAATTGTAACTTCGAATAAAACAAGCAATGCAAAGCAAACTAACAACTTAAGCGGTTGATTTCAAATGCTAAAAGAATGGACGGTTGGAATGGCAAACGATAAAGAATGAATGATGCTTCAATGAATGACAAATTCAACAAATGATTATATTTCGACTTATGACATGAATCACTTAACTAGATTAGTCCACTTCCGTGGTACTAATCCCTTTGCAAACCGATTTGGTTAGCTAGACTTCCGAATGCAACCAAACGATTAGCAACAATGAACACTAATTCATATTTGTCATCAAATCTTCCTTAAAACTCAACTCCCGTTGGTTAAGGAATAGAAACGCACACATATATAGGTCGGATCGGTTCTCAACACCTTCCGGGTGAGAATCAATCATAAATCTAGAAAACTCTCTTTCGAAGCTCATTTCTAGCTTTAAGAACAATCTATATGTGAAGATAAACAATAATCAAACACTAAACATCACAAATCAAGCATCAAACATCCTAAATCTACCAAACCAACCATCCAAAAGAGATCTACTCACACATACTCAAATCAAGAAAATAAACCATAGAAATGCAAGATATAGAAGACATAATTCAGATTTTATAAATAAAAATGAGAAATCTTCAATACATAAGAGTAGATCTAAGTTTTAAAAGCATAAAAACATGAAAACTTGAGAGAAAAATGAAGGAGAAGACTTGAGGATTGTAGAATGAGTGCCTCCCTCAGTGGTTGAGTGTTTTAAGGCTTTTAAGGTAGTGAGTTCGCAAGTGGAGAAAACAGAGAAGAGGTCCGTGAGCGGTTTTGTCGAGCGGTTTTTTAACCGATTTTTGCTCGTGAGCGGTTGTGGCGAGCGGTTTCAAATCGCTCGCGAGTCCAGATGTATTCCTCAGCCATTTCGCCGCTCGGTCATGGAAATCGGTTTTGAAACCGATCGGCTCGACATGTCTTCATTATATCGGCCATAACTTTTGATCCACAACTCCAAATGCTCTGAATCTACTTCTATTGAAAAACTAACTCAATTTCCCATCTTTTTCATGAAGAGCGTTGAAGCTAAATCGTAGTGGAAAGTGTTTATCTGAGTCGGTCTTTGAGATATTTGGGGCCGGTTCTGCATCGTTGTTTTCTCCTTTTCCATTTAAAAGCGCGTCTCTCTTTATTACATCCTGAAAATTTTTTAAAACACTCACCAAATACACACAAAAACACAAAAGAACTTCTAAAATGTAAAAATACTTAGTTATACATTAAATGCATCAAAATACAAAGAAAAAGTTAATAAAACACAATAAAACGGATATTTACGACTATGATAAAGTGATAAAATACATAGTT
The DNA here is from genome assembly GCA_004349715.1 of Crucihimalaya himalaica. NCBI lineage: Eukaryota > Viridiplantae > Streptophyta > Magnoliopsida > Brassicales > Brassicaceae > Crucihimalaya > Crucihimalaya himalaica. The sequence continues at coordinate 48,336 of SMJT01000184.1, forward strand.
ATCAGTTGTATGGACTTGTTCGGGCTTTGCAAACATGGCATCATTACTTATGGCCTAAGGAGTTTGTAATTCATACAGATCATGAATCCTTGAAGCACTTCACAGGTCGACATAAACTAAAACCAAGAGGAGATGGTCCATTCCAAGTCTTAGAGCGGATATATGACAATGCTTACAAACTAGACTTCCAAAGTGAGTACAATGTAAGTGATTCTTTCAATGTTTCTGACTTGACTCTTTTTGATGTAGGTGAACCTGATTTGAGGTCAAATTCTTTTCAAGAGGAGGGGAATGATAGGAATATCATGAGTTGCAAGGAGAACGTGGAGGATGCATCACTTGTACCCGTTGGACCAGTGACGAGAGCTAAAGCTAAGAGGATCAGAGAGGCACTTAATGGGTTGATTCATGAGCTTTTGGGCAAAGAAAACATCCAAAATTCTCATTCAACTCACTATCTTTATGTCTTTTAGTATTCAAGACAATTTAATTTCTTTCTTATCTTTCATGTTTCTTCCCTTTATATCCATGTAATCTCCATTGGAGAAAGACATCCAACCTTTTATTAAAAACTTTTTCTTTTGAGAGTGATTCTCCTTTGAGTTCTTTGTGAACTTTCCGATCTTTGGGTGTGAGATCCAAACAATCAACCGGTTTATCAAGTGTTTTCCATCATACTTGTGTGGCCATTCGCTGACCGACGAGTGTAGAAGCGTGTAAAGTCGAGTATTGGGTCTTTGGTTTAATATACCTCTGGTTCGTGCTCCGCGGGTTCTTCATTCGGACATGTCCACCGCTTTGTTTCTTTGGAGCATGTTAAGTCGAGTATTGGGTCTTTGGTTTAATATATCTATGGTTCATGCTCCAGGGGTCCTTTGAAGTCGAGCATTATCCTTCTACCTACCTAGAGACTAACTCCTTGGGAAAGTTCCGCATCATCCAGTTTTGGAAGTGAGTTTCACGGCCGGATCCGTATCGCTTGAGCCACCAAAAACATACCTTAACACCAAGACCATAACGTGTTTGATACCCCTTTTGTGAGAGTCCACGCATTACTTTAATGAATGTTAAAAAGTTGAGTTATAGATTCTGAAAGTTCTTTGTGATCCTAGGGTTTAGTATTGGTGCTATAGGTATGAAGACGTACGGCGGGTTACAATTTGATATTGACCATGCATCGGTAGTTTGCAGACAATTGATTCAAGGCATGATCCCAAGAGAATGTGTGAGTTTTAATGTTTTCAAACTTCCTCTTTCCATGAAAACATTTGCTTTACTTGAGCACAAGCAAAGGTTTAATTGGGTTCTAGGGTTCTAAGTAGAGTATTTAATAATTTGATGTTTTGACTGTTCTAGGAAACTCTAACTCTCTCGTTCTTCAATTCACATGTGTTTAATGCTAGAATAGGATTGATCACCTTGTTTTAGATCTTAGGTTTATCTATGCATGAAAGTGTTGATAGGTTGCTTGAATTGATGTGAATTGAGCAATATGCTCTTAGCCAACGACAGTTGATGTTAGGAAGTATTGTGAACTTAGTGAACTAGATTGATAAAACAAATTTGACTAGGAGATCTCAAACGACACCTTGTAAAATTGATTTGTCAGATTTAGAGATTAATGTTTTGAAAGAGAATTAGTCTAATTAAGTGTTCATGATCGAGAACGGTTCTTATCTATTGAGTTTCTTGATTCATTCATCTTGTTAATCATTAGATCTCTAAAATACCCTATGGTCTGATGTCTTTAATCTATTAGTTTACATCATTTATTTCTCTGCATTTTTATTTACAATCGTGAAAACCAAAACACATCTTCTACGCTTTAGCTATTTACGAATCTCGCAAGTCTACAGAGTACCATTGGTCCTTGTCGATCGACCCCGAACATACTAATGCGCACTTCACCGTGAAATCAGCCATGACTAGTTCAACTCAAGTTGATATATTCTTGGAAGAATAACTATAAATCGGAAAAACATATCATTCCACATCTCAGTAGCATCTTCATAATAAAGTATATGATAGAGAAATATTTAATTTCGAAACGCAAGTTTTAATATTTATATTCCTAAATCACCCGAGTGCAAGTGCAAGCGTGTAGTAATTTAGATGTCGAACCACAAGGAATAGAATTAACACAATATGAATACAAGTCTCCACTTTATCTAAGTAATAGGATTGAGGGATTTAATTCTACAAACTAAGTAATTCAAACAAAAAACTAAGAAGTAAGGTGAACAAGCTAGAACTAAGCAAAGATACTAAACAAAGCAATCAAAAGACTAGAAACATGCAAACCTTAAAGACTAACTAAATTCAAAAGCAAAGAAGGCGGGAAACTACTAATCAAAGCTAAACGATTCTTAAACTATAATTAAGCTAGTGAATCTTTGGGTAAGGTAATTGATTAAGGAAAATCCAAACTAATCCATGATGCTTATTCAAACTACAAATGCTAATCCTTAGGTCTTAGAACACTAAGCTAGACTAATCCACTTCCATGACACTAATCCCTTAACTAATCAAGTAATTAACAAAGATTTCCATCAGTAAGTACAAGACTAATATGCATTAATAAAAAGTCTAACTAATCACTTAACACCCTAATCATCTATCCCCATAGGCTAGGCACACTAAGCATTCATTAAGTTCATTCAAGCATTTTCACAAACACCTTCTGGGCATGAAATCACGTATGATCTAGACTAACTTGATCAAGGCTAATCTATCATTAAGAACACCTAATGAACAAGGATATTTAACAATATAAACTTTAAGCATCATGAATCAACCTAAACCTACCCTAATCTACCATACCCAAAGATCCTAATGGAACTACTCACTAATCGTGACATAAACACTAAGATCTACAAAGAAAATCATGATGAAACTTTAAATACTTAAACAAATTCAAGATGAAAAGAACGAAAACTCCATTCAATTTAAAAGAGCATTACAAAGTTCTTAAAGTGGCTAAGAGAGTTCTAAAAATAAAGCATAATCCCCACAAATCAGGTTAAGAGTCTTTAAATAGTAGAAGGGGTGAATCGGGTCAACCCAGAATAAACTGGGTTTTGATCCGGAAAATCTGGTTTCTTCATGTTCTGTAACGGCCAGTGTTTGACCGTTACAGTTGGTCGCTAGGCTTCTAAACGTTCTGTTGTTGGCCGCTACACTTGGCTGGTAGAATCTCTGGAATCGGATGAACCCTTTGTGGCAGTCAGCGTTTGGCCGTTACAGTTGGTCGCTAAGCTTCTAACGGTCTGTTGTTGGCCGCTACGCTTGACCGCAAGAATCTCTGGAATCAGACAAAGCCTTTGTGGCGGTCAGCGTTTGGCAGTTACAATTGGCCGCTAGGCTTCTAACGGTCTGTTGTTGTCCGCTAGAATCTCTGTAATTCAAACTTGATTCTCTTTTGTGTCCAAGCTTCCCTGCAACTCTGAGTCTTCTCCCGTGCATAACTCTTGCTTTTCTTCTTCTCAACTCAGTTGCTAAAGTGTCCAAACCCCGAGTAACCTAAAAAAGAGATCAAATGCAATGCAAATGCATGGAAACAAATTTAAAATTCTAAAATGCATGTTCATGAACAAAGAAGACCAAAACTAATGTAAAAACGTCAAAACTAACTAAGAAGTGAAACTAAACCTAGAGAAAAGAACCTAAAACCAATGCAAATCCTATGAATATCAGTATACAATCATATATCTCTGAATTCACTACATTTAACACGAAAGCTTTCACCATACTATTGCAACAACTCCAAATCTTGAACAAAGAATCATCAACATCTGGTCTAGGAAGAGATCCATCTACAAAACTGATTTGTTCTTTGCATCTAGACTCATCCTCATAGCAATGGACCGGTTGTTATAACTTGTTCCGTCAAGAGTATGAGTAGCAATGGACAGAGCTGTGGAGTTTTCGCGATGTCACCGACTTATGGATTTGAAGACCTAGCACGAGTCTTCATCGAAGAGTACTCCATATTCCCGTGTCATGGCGTCCATATTCCCGTTGAAATCGATGTACATGGCGTCCATATTCAGATCGGTGTACATGGCGTCCATATTCCCGTTGAAATCGATAGTCGTCTTCTGTTGTCCCTCTAGAATCTGTTCAAGCATGGATTCAACCTTGCTCTCCTGAGTCTTGGGTGGTGGGGTTTGGTAAGATGAACTCCCGTAAGTGCGAGTGTAACCACTGTTTTGCATCGGTTTCTGGGCAAAGGAGTTTGCTCCGAAACCTGAGGGCTTGAAATCAGATTTGAATCCTCCTCGCTGAGCATTTTTGGTGAAACCTCGGTTGTTATTGAACTGATACGGTTGATTCTGAAAACCATAACCACCAATGTAGTTAACATCCTCTGCTTCATCCTCATCTATATTTCGACCTCATCAGCAAAGTGTACAGCCTTCTACTGCTTGTCCATCAACAAGTTGTGCACTAAATCCAGCTTTGCGTGTACCTCGGCAATTTGCGATCCATCAATGTTCCCATTCTGCTTCTTCCGCTCGTAATCTGCATTCTTGGTGCTATTGCTAGATGCCAAGTTCTCGTTCAGCACATAAGCATCCTTGGGATATCTCGTGTTGAAATTACCATTGCTCGTAGCGTCCAGAGCCATATGATATCTCCAATTGATCCCTCGAAAGAAAATACCCAGCAACTGAACCCGTGATGCGGACAATCTCTCTGATAAGATCTGAATCTCACCCAAGCAGCCTTAAACGCCTCTGTTTCTCCCAGAGAAAATTGGGAAATCTTGTTCCTCAACTCCTCGGATCTCGCATCGTCGTCATTGTTGTTCAGAAACGCGTTCTTCATCTCCTCCCAAGTAGTCAGCGAACCAGGAGGTAACTGCTTCAGCCAGTAAGCTGCATCCCACCAAGAGAGTATGGGAAAAGCTTACAGAAGAGGAACTCATTGGGCACTCCATTGTACTTGATACTAGTTACCAAATCCTCGAACCTCTCGATTTTATCCATGGGATGCTCGTGAGAAAGACCATGAAAAGGGTGCTGGCCTACGAGAGTGTAGTATGCGGGCTTCAGCTCAAAGTCATTCTTCTGAAAGGTGGGAATACGAATTGCAGACCAATTGACATAGAACTGATCGGGTCTGTTGTACTCCCCTAGCGTCCTGGCGCGATTAACTAGAGCATTCCCAACGTTCCCGCGCATAGCAGGTGGGACATCTTCTTTGGCTACTAGTGCAGGGATAGCGATGTTCTCCTCTGCATCAAGCCGATGTCCTTGCTCATTACACAGATGACCTTCCTGGTCTCTCAAAACTCCAGCCTCATCGCGAGCGAGCACAATTGGATTGTTTATCTCTGCTTGCTTCTTTTGTTTCCTGTTTGCGCGCTCTAATTTAGCTAGTTCCTTGATGGATAGACTAGTCAACTGCTTGTTCTTGCTCCTTCTGGTTTCACGATTAGGTATGCACCTGAAACACAAAAGTTAAAGCACGTAAGTAACAAAATTTAAAAGAATTACGACGAGTATCAATTGATACCAGACAGGTGTCGATCGATGCTCGACGAACTTAGTCGAAATTCTCAGATAAAATCTAATGGCGAAATTAGAGTCCCCGGCAACGGCGCCAAAATTTGATATGCTCAAATATAATAACCTAAAAGTACTAAATCAGTAGCTGCAGTATATTAGAGGTCGAACCACAGAGACTCAAGATATCACTCAATAGATTTCAGAATTTGAATTAAGTTAAGCAAAATCAATGTAATTAAAAACAGCAAACGATTAAAAGTAGTTTGTAAGATTAATGGAGGAAAACGTTAAGCCTAGAGAAATTCTCCAGTGAATCAAAATTGCAAATCAAACAGATTGTAAGGAATATATTCAGCACCGTTCTTGAACTTGAAACACAAGTATAAAACCAACCAACTTTCGCTGCGAAGATTATCTATGTCTAAACCTAGAATTCCAAATTTCTTTGCAAATCCTATGAATTCAAAAAAGCATTAATGATCAGGTTCAATTGTTCACAAAATCTTAAACCAAATTTCTTTGCGAATAGATCTTTTGCTCATCCAACACTAGTTCAGGAAATCAATCACACTTTTGTGCCAATTAATCAACCAAATATCAGATTCTAGGTCGCGAAGCTAGAATAAGCAATAATCACAAGTCTAGATGAAAAACTCTATGGATTTTCCCTAACAATTCAGTTTAATCTAATAATTCATCAAACACCCTTGAATAACCCTAAACCTAACAAGGAATCTACTCGAACATGGTGAATGGAGCAAACATCATGAATAAAATAGATTGCATTAAAGAAATAGAGTAAAGAGTACAAAGAGGGTTCCAAATCTTCTCCCAAAACTCTGCTACCAAAAATCTCTATCTTTGGGTATCCCTTCTCTCAAAAAGTGACTGAAAAACTTAATTATATCCTCTAACACGTTTTGGACTTAATTGTAAATAATAGAGTCTTTTGGGCCAAAGAGCAGATTCTTCAAACTTGTAGAGAGTCGCGTTCTCTTCCTTGGATGTCGGTATCGACCGATACCATAAGTGGTATCGATCGATAAAGAAGCAGCGAGTCACGTTTCTTCCAAGTGTCAGTATCGATCGACACCAGGTGGTATCGGTCGATACACAAGCTTCATATCGGCTCCCGAACTGCTTGATTCATGTTCAGCTCCAAAATGCTCCAGAAAGCTTCAATAAATCCAATTCAGCTCCAAACGTACCTAAATCCTGAAGACTCTGAAAGACTCCAAAAATACTAGAAAAACTCAATAAAAAGGACTTATATCATGATTAAAAGCGGGTAAAAAGCATGATATATCAGTTTTGCAGATGAAAAAGATTGAAAACAAGTAGAGAGGTTGCTGATGATCAGGCACGTGGAAAGAATAGTGTCAGTCTAAAGATTTATGTGCTGGATGCTATGAACCTTGTCAAGCATTGTTTAAGTCATGCCACAATGTTTTAAGTTGGAGCCTTTGTCCATTTGCAGTACTTCCCTTCTTTGGTGTTGTTATGAACTCAAATTAACTGTCCAAACTTATTGCAAACATGGTACGCTAAGGTGCAAACGGCCGTGACACATAATCCGAATCTAGGTCGCTGGTGGGTTGTCAGAACCAAGATAAGATGAGACACAATACTAACTTTTCTTACGAATATATAAAGACCTTATGCTGAATTTGAGGAGACTATAGATCAAGATTCATCAATCTTTAGCTTGGAAAAGCGATGATACTATAGTGGTTTGTGATGATTACTACAATTATAAGATGAAACACTAATCTACCTTTAGCCTTCAGGGAAGTCGTCAGAGAATTTAAGCTCTTTATCAAGAATTGCAAAGTCTGAAATGGGCAATAAAGTGTCAGGCACATAGCAAATCTTGTTTCTACGTCATAACATATCCAAAGGATCTGCTACAAATGATTTTCAAAACCAAGAAAAGTGTTGATTAAGTAATACTTAAGTTTTGTACGATCGCAAGTAACTTTGCATTTGCGAAAGAAAATAAAAACAGATTGAAATCATGTGGTTACACAATATAAAAAAGCATTAATGACAACATTAACAATAAAAGATTCCTCCCATCATTTACTACACATAAGATCACCAAATTCTCACACATTGTACACAGTAAACCTGTAAAAGAACATAAATATCTCACTGGCCCTTGCTTCGTGGATCTTTAGAGTGCATAGCATTGTAGTCTTTTGTGTAAACCCGGTGCCTCCTCTCCCGTGCGTATATAACCCAAAACACCAAAGACAACATTACACCAGCAGACACCAACACAAGACCCACATAGATCCATTTTGTGTATCTCTTCAGTCCCGGGCAATGATCCCTCTCTATGTCGGTGAACGTAGACCTCACGAAGTCACACCCTTGCAGGTCTGCCAAGAACGGACCATACCTGTACAGACCATAGCTTACATTAATTGCTGCAGCCATTTGGCTGTAGAGCTTTGGGGTCAAACGTCCCTGCGTGCTGCATGTTCCTGGTGTTACAATTTGGCAAGTGAAGTTCTTCCACACCTACATAAAAACAAAACATTAGACGACCGTGATAACGTATTCTACTAGTTTAAAAATTGTTCTGCATTCAAAAAAAGATTTCCCTTTTATTGATTTAGGATATTTTATGGTATTTCCTTTGCTTTTTTTTTTATATGGATGAAGTGTTGGTTGTGAGACTCATCCAAACGAAGAGAGAGTTTTGGAGGGTTTTATCAGGTTTATCGGTTTGACACCGCGAGAAAAAGGCCTTGAGAGTTTTGGGTTTTGTTTGAGTCTTTTGATTTGAATTTCTAGTTGTGATTATGAATTCAGTAATATACAGATGGGATCCTATATTTACCTCTGTTGCATTGTTTAGATGGACCTCACCAGGCTGGCACTGGTGGTCTGACAGATCAGCGTTAAAGGGGTTACAGAGAAGGGGCATTAGAGGACCCGACTGGTTGTAATAAAGGGGTCGAAGTTGAGGCGGGAAGTTCCTGTTGGTCATGTTGCTGATGGCATTGTCAAGAAGGTTGACCAACTGGTATGTCACAAGCTTAGTCCGAGTCAATGTTTCTCTCGCAGTTGCATTATCAACACATGGTAGAATATCGTCTAGAGCCGTGTGGGCTGTTGGGTGTTGGACCCATTGGTCCATGGCAACACACGTATCTCCTACAACACTGAAAAAGTAGAAGAAACTTTTTTTGAGAAAGCTTTCAATACATTGAGTAGACAAATAGTAGAGAGAGAACGTAACTCACTTGTGTAGAAGCAGAAACCCACCACACAAGACGAAGGTACCCGTGACGAGAATCCAACCAATGATCACCAACCTACCCATTGATAATCGCAATAAAAAAATTTCAACACAGACGGGAACCAATATAAAACAGAAAATAAGACTGAGACTTCACTTACGTATACACAAGGCATTGTAGTCCAAAGATAGAGAGAACTGTAAAAAATACAATGAGAATAATCAGCAAGTGCTGCGAGTTGTAATCAATATTAATCCCTAGGAATTTGCTGATGCATATAATTAGACACTTACGAAATCCAATAAATGCAAGGAAAAGCATCACAGCAGCAATGATGATGAGCGCAAGTCTCCTGCAACAAATAGAGACAAAAATTATAAGCAAGAAAGTAAAAAAGAGATGAAAGATAACAATAAAGTATCGGATTTTTACATGTCGTCTAAGACATTTTGAATCTTGTCTTGGTTCTCCATCGTTTTGACAGAGAGAGTTGTGGCGGAGGAGTTAATCTTCCCCTGTATGCTGTCGATGCTCGACAGAACATCCTGTGGCAGAATGCTGGATTGCACATCCACCTTCTTAGCTGCATTGAGATAATCTGACACATTCCTGAGGTTTTCTGACGTGAGATTTGCCTGACTCACCACATAGTCTAAAGTATCGCTTGTGCTAGCATGAAATTTCCCTTGACCCGTGTAAAGGAAAACACATCCTATACTGGAATATCAAATACAAGATACCGCAGTCACAGATATATCCCGCAAGAAACAAGGATGACAATAGATGAGCAAGTAAAAGGGAGAATGACAATTACATTGCTGCAATGGTGAACAATACGAGGAGGATAAGGGATAGAGCATAAGCAATCCGAGAATAGCCGTAAGGTTGACGGGCACAGCAGCAATAACAAAGACAAATCAGAGACAAGGATAGCCCGAAGAACACAAACCAGACTCCTGCTATTATAATGAAAGGCGCCGCCGTATAAGCAACAGACTGCACCAGAAGCAAAGAATGAGAGAGATTGGGTCAAAAGTTTATAGTATGTCACACACAATATCCTCCAGACTCATCATAAAGATGAAAAACTATCTATTGATTTCAAACATCTATCATCCATAAAAGCACAAAACTGATTCAAACAAGAAGGCTAGTTATGAATGCTAATCCAGTTTCATAAAGATGAAAAGTTATCGATTGTTTTCAAAAAATCTTTCATCCATACAAGCACGAAACTGTATCAATGAAGAAGGCTAGTTATAAATCCTAATCCAAATTTTCCATTGATAACTTCCTAGTGAGCATAATTACACCTTGAAACAACCAAACTCTACATACACAGATTTTTTAATAGCAAAGATCAAAACTTTAATCAAAATTTAGGATTTTAAGTAGAACCCAAGTCAAATAAACAAAACCCAACTAGTTGTGAATCATAATCCATTGATTAATTCCTAGTGAGCTTAACTACACCATAAAAAGTTTAAAAACAATCAAACTACACTTAGCCAGAGTTTTGATAGTAAAGATCGAAACTTTAATCAAAAATTGAGAAATCTAAGAAGAACCCAAGTCAAAAGAAGCATACCCAATTTGGAAGGAGTGAGATTTCACCCAACCAAAGAAAAAAAAAAAAATTTGGACCACAAAAATAAAAGACTCACAGTCCAATAATGGGTATTGCTTATATTCCATCCACCAGTGTAGAGTTTGAAATTATCATTAGGATCTTTTCTTTTGGTTCTCTTTGCAGCCAAAATCAAAGATGAGTTTTCTCCAATTTCTTCTGCAATAACTCTTTCTATTACACTTCTTGTCCTCCATTCTTCTACAGCTCCTTCTTCGTTACCAACCCCTATAAAACAATTTAAAAATCTTGAACTTTTTAAGAACTGAATCGATACGTTTAAAAATATGTGACAGTATTACCAGTAATCGATGTTGCATTGGCGACAAGAAGAAATGAAGAAAGAATACACACAAGTATTAACACTCTTTGAGATCTGGCACACAACATAATGTCTGGGATTTTTTTTTTTTACTCTCTCTCTCTTTTTTATATGTTTAATGTTTATTCTTGATCATGGTAGAGAAACATTGGGGTCACGTTAACAACACGATTGATTTGAGAGCTAGCTTGACGCGGTTCTCTTCTTCTCTTCCTCGAATCATCGGCGTTTTCATAATTGATTTTTAAGTTCCAAATGAATTTTGTTTAAATAGCTTGTAATGTGCATTTGCAAAAGTAATTAGTTTTTTTATTGAAATTTTTTTTCAGCGAATTTAATTCTTTAGGGTAATTAATTTACTTTTGAATAAAGCATAAATATATTTTTCCTTTAATCAGGAATAGAATATTTTAGTTGTATAATTAAATTACTAGAAACCTAACATGATTTTTCTAAAATATATAAGATATTTATGAAGCATAACTTATGCCCACGCGTCACAAAACAAATCTTTGAGAATAAAGACTTGTTGAACGTGACAGAGATATTTTATCTTTTTGGGCACAACTGTCCCTTTATTTATTTATTTAATTTTTTGTTTATTAGCTGTCCATTTATTTTAATTTTCAATGTTCGAATTTCGTATTCTATACGATTATTCTCCAACGAAGATTTTCATTTGTTCGGAATCCACTGAAAAGTAAACATGTGTTAAAGGCGGGTTTTGGCCTTGATTACGGGGATGTATTGGACTGAACATTTCTAGAGATTTGGTGGAATTTTAATATTTTAGAATTTTGATAGATTTGAGTGAGTGTTTAGGGGATTTGATTATTTATTAGAGTTTTTAAGAGATTTTATATTTAAGATGATTTGAGATTTGGTGAGACTTTATTATTAATTCTGGGTGATTTTAAGATACCTTTAAACAAAAAAAAGGAAATTGCACTAGTGATTTAAAAAAAAAAGAGACTTGGATCTCTATTGAATAACTAAGATAAAATTTGTTTTCATTGTCAAAATACTCAACTACAAGAAAGCTTACGTCAGTGGCAAGCAAAATAGATTCAGGTCACCACTTGTGTGTGCGACATGTCTTCTCGTGACCAACAAGAGAAACTCATGGCGATCGTTTCTTCTGTCTTCCAAGGAAACCTCAACATCCTCGTGAGTATATATAAGCTTTGATTTATATAGGAAGTGATTGTGTTGTGCTTTCTTATGTTTTTGGTTTGGATCTATATAAAAGGTAAACAATGTGGGAACGTGTATAGCCAAGTCGACCTTAAAGGATACAATAAAAAAAAAAGACATTTTTTCTTGAAACTGTTTGCTTTTCTTTGTTTTTTCTTGATAGCTGTTGGGGATTTTGTTATTGTTGAGATGTTGTATAGCTCAGATCAACTTGCCATTGTTGGGGTTGGTGAACAGGCTTGTGCTTGATAAACATTTTTTGATAATTGGGTTCGATCTTGTTTGATTAAGGAAATTTTCATATATATAGGCTTCTCTAACTCCACAGCATCTTTGTTTATTCAAGACCACAACGGGTTCAACTCTTAGGGAATTGAACTTTTTAACTGCTATACTCGCTGTCCGTATGAACAAGAAAAGGTTTGTTACCAAATTTATGACTTCTGATTTTATTTTTGTTTGTCTTTTGAGAGTGAATTCATGGTTCTATGATTGAATACTATCAGATTTGTTGTTGTGCTGCTAGAGAAAACATTCGTTTACGACTTGAATACTCTTGTTATGCTTGATATTATCAACACTGTGCCAAATCCAAAAGGTATCTCATTAAGTTTTCTTCATCAATCTTAAACTTAATAGTCAGTTATAAACAGAAATATAAATGTCTATCTTTGTTGAGGCCTAACTGCATTCTCTCCATGTTTTGAAGGCTGCTACTTAATTGTTCCAGCTAGTGTGACGAAAGGATCTGTTTTGGTGTATAACATCATGGATTTGCAGTCTCACAGTGAGGTTTACTAGATGCTTCACCTAATTTTGGAATAGAAATTTGATTTCTGAGTTGCATACTAGACCTAGTTATTAACTAACTCGATAGTGTTGTTTCTTTGTTAGTTAAATTTGATTACATACCGATGCACATCGTTCTCCATTGGCTGCTATTTCACTCTCTTCAAATAGAATGTACATTGCTACAACATCTGAGCAAGGAACTCTGATCCGAGTCCATCTAGTTTTGGAAGCAACTAAGGTGAATAGTTGCTCTTTAGATACATCACCATTTTATTTTTCTACAGATTCTTAATCATTTCTTTCTTCTGTTTGCAGTCATGTATTTTCAGGAGAGGAACAAACTCATCTACTATATATTCACTATCTTTGAAGCATCGACCCAACTTCCAGATATCTTAATTGCAACGAGTTCTTCAGGCTCAATTCATGCCTTCTCTTTAAGGTTAGCCATAAACCAAAGGTGAGGATCTTAGAATCACACTCTTACTTCCCTTACATATTAGTGAGATTCCTAACTTTCAGATGCTTCTCAGAAGTAGAAGGTCTACTAGCTTTCTTGGATCAGTTCTTCCCGACATCGTGAGTGATACACTAGAATGAAGACGTATCGGTTTGCTCTAGTTTGATGCACCAGATCCAGGATTATAGTCCACAAGTAGGGAGGAATTACAAACTGGACGATGCAGCAATTGGAATCGATACATCACATAAACAGTGCTCGATCCCGGAGAGCTTGCTTTAATGGACGTTGATCATCTTGAAGAGAAGAAGAAGATTGAAGAGGACGAAGAAGATATCATCAGAGAGATTGAGCGGGAGCTTATAGACACGGTCATGAGAGAAATTGTGTCTGAATTGAGTCTTAACCAGAGATGGGAAAAACACGACATCGAACAGGAATTGAGGTTTCTGTACATGGGTATTCAAATTCTGACACGATCAAGCAATCAGTTTTGTAATAAGTGGAGATTTCTGATGTTGGGGAGAACAGAGAAGAGGAGGAATAAGAAGAATAAAAAGCATCACGATAAGTAATAATCGGTGGGATTGGTCTGAATTTATGGTAATGGAAGCGACGACGAGAAAATTTTTGGGTGTGTATTTTAGACGAGATGAAGAGACGATTCCTTACATTTTTTTTTTTTTTGAAATCCTTCGAAATTCCACATTTATAGGTGTGATAGTTTGACTCATATTTTTCAACTAAAAAGTTATATAAAGTCACCTAAAATGAGTTCAAGTGATTTTCTATGAAAGAAATGTGATATTTTGAATAACACTAGATTTGATATGAGTTTTACAAATTGTTGATTGAATAACAATAGATTGTAAATGATTTTAAATGATTTTATCTAAATTTCAAGTTCAATAACATAAGATTTGTGGAGATTTTTAAAAATCATCAGTTGAATAACATGTAATTTTAAGAATACTCCAAAATCTCCTAAAATACTAAGTTCAATACATCCCCCTACGACCCCAGGTCATATAGACCTCCGTAAAGATAAAAGAAAAAGTTCCTCTTTCTTAAGGCTTTCATAGTGCTCTAGTTAAAATACCAATGTAACTTTAGAATTTGAGTTTCGTGGGTATTAATTCTCTAACTGTGAAAGATTATTCTCATTAAGCCAAAATAAAAATAAAATGGACAAGGGTGAAGGGTCTTATATATATATATATATATATATATATATATATATATATTATATGATATAATACGAAGATTTAAGCTAAAGAAAACTTTGTCAAAATGTCTGCATATTGATTAGAAAGAACCAAGGACATGAGTGAAGAGACTTTGTCAAAATGTCTGCATATTGATTACCCGTAAACACATGTAAAACCTTCAAGAATCCATTCTTATTTCTTCGTGTTTAGTTATCTTATGGAATAATGTATTGTTGGCTATATGCATAGCTGACTTGTTATCATAGCAAATCTTGGTTGGAGACTCTACTGGAACATGTAGATTAGTTAACATTTGATTGAACCATAAGAGTTCTTTTGTAGCTAGTGCCATGTTTTTGTATTAGTGCAACTAATTGTCTCTTGTTTCTTTGACTTTCGTGAGATAAGATATGTACCAAGAAAAACACACATACCAGTTGTGGATCTCCTTGTATTTGGACATGTACCCCAGTCAGTATCAGCAAAGGTATTGAGACATACTTCTGTTGAAGCTGAGTAGAATAGTCCTTGGTCTGGATTGTTCTTGAGATACTTTACTATATGATAAACCGCTTAGAGATGAACATCAGTTGGACAAGACAAGAAATGACCTAGAGCAACTTTATTGGTTAAGATACCCTATGGTTATCTTAGCAATAAACTAATAATATTTTTAATTAAACTTAGCTATCTAATTAAATTTAAATTTGTTAAAATCAATTGATCAATAAATATGTGACATGTGTAAAGTGAGTTTCTTAGTAGGAACTCAGGAACTTAACAAGAAACTCACACCTTCTTTCACCTACCTTTTTTAAAATCTATCATTAATTTATTGAGGGTTTCTAGTTTAGATACTACCATTAGAAATGCTCTTAGTCGATTTATTGCAAAGGTAATATTAGGCTTTGTGATGCACAAGTATAACAACCTACCATTGATCTCTCTATATGGTGTTGCATCGGGAAGAGGAATGCATGTGTCCTTACTAAGAGAAACCTTAGGACCCATACGAACAAATTTAGGTTTACCTCCCAGCAAACCAGATTCAGCTATCAAATCTAAGCAATATTTCCTCTGACACACGTATATACCATCTGAACTTTTGGAAATGCAAGACCCAAAAAGAAACGAGCAAACAAAGATCCTTAGGCTTGAACTGTTTTGTAAGATTTAGTCTTAACAGACTTAACAACCTCATCATTGTTGCTGACTATAAGGATATCATCTACATAAACCAAGAGGGCTATGAAAGATGTACATGTACACTTGATCATTAGAGTGTTTTCTGCATATGATTGACTGAAACCATCATCAAGTAGAGCTTTGGCGAGATACTTATACCATTGCCTAGATGTCTGCTTAAGACCGTATATAGATTTATGAAGCTTGCAAATTGGATTAGGTGGTAATGAGCCAGAACTTGGTGTATACCCTTGAGGTAAGCTCATGTAAATTTCTTCTTCCAAATCACTATTGAAAAAAGCATTGGTGACTTCCAACTACGTCAAACACCAACCCTTTATAGCTGCCAAACCAAGAATCAGTTTCACACTTGCCAACTAATCAACTAGAGAGAAAGTACAAAAGCAGTTTACTCCTTCTTGTTGTGTGAAACCCTTTGCAACTAGATGAGCTTTATACCTTTATATTGTTCCATCAGCATTATACTTGATTGTGTAAATCCATTTACAACCTACAACGTTCTTTCCGAGAGATAAAGTGACCACACTCCATGTCTTGTTAAGCTCCATAGCATCAAGCTCCTCATCCATAGCCTTATTCCATTTTAGAGATATTATTGCTTGTTTAAAAGATTTTGGTTCTGTTTCAACAGAGATAAAAAAGACAAAGGACTGATAGGAAGGATCAGACTCATAAATAAATTTTACATGGGCCAAAATATATATCTCTTAGAATTTATTGGCTTATAGTGTAAATTTTAAAATTTTAGGGGGATCAAAAAGTGATTTTGACTAACTATTTCACTAAAATCTAAATGAAAAAATACTAATAATCATAAATTTTTTATTTATATAAGGGGTCAGATGACACGCCTAACTATAACATAGGTCATCTGTTTGGAAATATTTAAAGCTGAATATGAGAGAACTTGTTCAATACGATAAGGAGTAGTAAGAAGTTTTAATGGAGAAGAGCTAGAAACTTGATTTAGTGAGTAATGACAGCAAGATAAGTAACCTTGAGCATTAGAAGTTCGTTTTAGCCTGCCATTAGGTAATGAAACTATTGTTGTCTCTACTATAACAATTTCATGTAGTGAATTTGTGGTGCTGGAGTGTAAAGGATGTGTGACACCAGAACCTAATGATGATGATGAATGTGTCACCATATTGACGCCTAGTGGACTCATAAGAATGATTAAGTCCCATTAGAAAATCTGTGACACAACTTCTTTGCTGCAATTTCTCCCACAAACCAGCTACATTGCATTAACATTTTCCACATGTGCACAATGACAGTTCAACATAATTCATATATTCCTCCCATAAAGTAACCAACTCACTCTACTATGAACTAAAATCCATCACACCTTGTTTTTCATACTCAATTGCTGTTCAATCTCATAAACACGAGAAGCATCCTCTTATTTGAAACAAGACATTAGATTCTTCCATATTCCTTCAGCGGTTGAGATAAACAATAGATTTTGACCAATTTTCTTTGACACAGAGTTCATAAGCCAAGTAGCTACCATATCATTGCAAGACCATGAAGCATAATCTTTATGATCTTCACAAGGTTTAGTGATTGTACCATCAATGAAGCTAAACTTGTTTCTGACATTGAGAGCCATTCGTACGGAACGATGGCATAAATGAAAATCTGCTCCAGTTGTTAAATGGTCATAAACAAGTACTATATGGATTATAATATTGATCAATCGAAGATCTTGATGATTCAAGATTATGTCTCTGATTTGCCATGAGTATAAGCAATAGACAAATCTATGACAAAGATCAATTATACGATGAAATTGAGTATAGAAAGATCAGAGTAATCCCAGAAAGAAAAGAAACAATGAGATTGTATGGAAGATGAAGAAGATATTATGATTTGAAACACTCATAGATGAAATCAATGTTTAGAATCAAGAAATTGAAGCTCAAATGAGGAGAAAATTGCTTGATATCACCATGGATGAAGCTAATTTGGAGCTTCCAAGACTCGATTTTCTCGAGAAAATGGAAAGAAAGTGGAAGAGAGAGAGAAAAAAGTTAGTTAGTAACCTGATACCATATTAACTTTCTAACTGTGAAAGATTATAACGCAAAATGAAATGCACAAGGGTCTTATACACACATGATATAATATGAAGACTTTAGCAAATGAAAACTTAAATCTAATTACATCAGTTATGTATTAATAGTGGGGGTCAATACAAAGCATATTCACTACAAGAAAATACTGATTTTGCAACGTTCATATTCGTCGCTAAATCGTTGCAAAACAGGTTTTGCGTCGACTTTGCGACGAAAACAAAAATGTCGCAAACAGCGTGACGCAAAATACAAATCGTCGCTAAATCGTTGCTAAATCGTCGCAAATTTTGCGTCGTCCGTAAAATTGTCGCAAATTCGACGCAATCAGTTCGTTGCTAATTCGTCGCAAAATTAGCGACGAATTAGCGTCGATTGTTAATTCGATGATAATTTGATGCTAATTCGACTCCAAATTAGTGAGATTTTTGCGACGATTCACTCATACAATTTTGCAACGATTTTGGAGATTTTGATATTATATTTAATTAGTATTTATGTGAATTTATTTTTCAAATTCAGTTTTAAAAAATTAAATATGAATAAAATATTGAAATACTGTTCATTTTAAAATTAAAATATTCTAATATATATTTCAATATTAATATAATATTTATAATTAAATAGATTTATCCTAAGATAATATTTCATAATCAAATATTTTTATCCTACAATAATATTCTAATCCTAATCTAAATATTTCATTCCAAATCTAAATATTTTAATCCAAATCTAAATATTTTAATCTATGTATAATATTCCATAACTAAATTCTATCCTAAAAATAATATTCCATTCTAATCTAAATATTTTCATCCTAACAATAATATTTCAATCCTAATCTAAATATTCTAATCTTAATCTAAGTATTTCAATCCATGAAAAACATATGAGAGAGAGTGAGAGAAGAGAGTGAATGAGTGAATGAGTGAGTTGGGAGAGAATGAATGGTGTTTTATATATAGGAATTGGCGGACGTCACTAAATCGACGCTAAACTGGGGCAAAAATTTTAAAATGAAATTTAAAATATTTGGATCATCTTTCTTTTCCGCACCGTATCGTCGCTAAATCGTCGCTAAATTGGCGCCACAATTTCATAAAATTTTGAAATAAAATTTTAAAAATTTGCACTATATTTATTCGCGCGAAGATAGCGACGATTTTGCAACGAACCGTCGCTAAATCGTCGCTGATTTGGTGGCATATTGCGACGATTTAGCAAGAAATTATTGCAAAATTAATTTAATTAAATATTAACTTTGCAACGATTTAGCAACGATTCCTTGCAATCGACGATTTAGCGTCGATTTAGGAAATCGTTGCTTAGTTGTTGCTAAATCATTGCAATTTTACAACAATTTAGCTTCGATTTCTAATACTATTTATTTGTGGTTTAGGGTGTAAAATATTTTTTAACGATTTAGTGTCGATTTCTTATGTTGTCGATAGATCGTCGCAAAATTGTTGCAATTTTGCGACGTTTTAGCTTCGAACACCACAATTATTGCTAAATCGTCGCAAAATCGTCGCAAATTAGCGACGATTTAGCGACGAAAGAAAAATTTGTTGCAAAAACGTCGCAAACTCGATGCTATTTTGCAACAAAAATATGACGACGCAAAAGTTCGACGCAAAATCAGTGTTTTCTTGTAGTTATTAGGTATTTAACCATACATATTTTGTGATGACTCAATATGCTATCGACCTTTGACTAAAAAGCTACTTTTAGATAAGAACTGATGCTCGCCTCAATCATCTACCGATATTGCTAAACTGATTGTCTACTTGTTGTGGTGATTATCGGATGCAAAATAATCCCAACAATATTAGTTATTTTTTTTCCAGCCAACATTAGTAGTTATCTTTAGTAAACAATTACAACAAAAGTGTATTGTATTAATATGGTAATTTATTTAAGGGCTAACAATCTATATCTCTTTGAGAACTATCGTATAGCACCAGGTATCTTTCAAACTATGGTCTCGCTCTCAATGTCCCTATCACGTATGTTCCAAACCTAAATATCCCAGAAAGAAAATTTCAAAACTAGTAACTCCCCGATATAAAAGTTACAGACCTTAATACACACAAACCCTAGTTTTAGTTAGTTTATTGTTTACCAATTCATCGTTAACCAGCTTACTACGTTTGAATACTGAATTAATACAACGGTTCTAGTGCGTTTACTGTTTACCAATTCATCGTTAACCAGCTTAATGGGTTTAAAAACCGAATTAATAACCAAATTATTACCACGGTTCTAGTCGGTTTACTGTTAAAAAAGTCATTTTGGGTGTGTTATGGTCCTTAGAAGAACCTGAAAGGAGACTTTGTAAGCCATTAATATGAATTGATAGCTGTTTCCTGACATCACAAATCAACGGAAAATTGTTGGTTGCTTTAGGTAAAGATGCAATAATGCTACATATCCAATAACATAGGGTGTTATCTAAGTGGAAAACACTAAAAGCTGGGTATAGTTTGTAAGGAAACTAATGGTTGACTTGGGAATTCAAGATGGTGATAGCTTTATTATGGTTACTTATTGGCAAAAGCTAACTATTGGTTGCTTTAACTAGCTATGTTTGTTTCAAATTAATGATTGTTTCCTTTAACTTATTATTGTGTTTTAGGGGTTGATTAGAGTTGTGGAGCTAAAGTTATTAAAGATGTAGCATAAAATGTGTGTAATACAAATCTATCAAAATTTGAAGAAGCATCATGGGGATGGGGATAAAAATATATGAAACCATTTATATGGAATTTGACTTGGAGTTACAACGAAGCATATTATGAGGAACAATTGGACATGATGCTATGATATTGGGGTTTACAATGATGTTCCAAAGAAAAAGCCAACAACTTGGTGCAAAGCTTTTTTCAATCTAGGTAACTACTGTGAAGATGTGCAAAATAACTCCACATAGTCTTCTAATAGCTCAATCAACAAGGAAAGAGAGATGAATTTTGTACGTCTATTATAGACAATCAGAAGCCTTGCTATGACTCATATTACTAAAAGATCTGCAATTTCTCATGACCACCGAGGTAAAATGTGAGTGAGTGATTGAGCATATGTTTGTTTATTAAGTCTGATTGTTTTCTGATTATGTCTCACGTATTTGTACACCATATGTGTCTTGATTTCTCAAAGCCAAGCTTAAGAAGGCTCCTGAGTGCAAAGTGACTAGGAACCCAAATGGGAATTTTGAAGCAAGGCTCAGTTGTTCCTATACGGTAAAATTAGAACTAAGGACTTGTAGTTGCAAGAAGTGAGATATTTTTGGAATTCTTTGTGAACATGCTTATGGAGTCATTCTGGTGAAGAAACTAGTACCTGATGACTATATTTGTCAGTGGTTCCGTACAAATATGTAGAGGAGGAACTACACGGAGGAGATTGTTCTATTAAAAGGTGCACGACTTTGGCCTTCAACTACTGCTCCTAATGTGCATCTCCCTCCTGAACCACCACAACGTAGAGGAAAGAAGATTACCAAGGCTGACAAAAAAAAGGAAGAAAGGTGTTAATGAGTCTTTAAGAAAGAAAAAACCAAAAAGAAGATAAGGATACTGCACTGTGGATATGTGATCAAGCTGATTACAACTATATGTTTCATATTACAAAGATGCACATGTTTGTGTTTTTGTGGTTATTATTGTTATGCGCATTAATTTTCATGCCTCTAATGTGTCTCCGGTTTTTATTGCAGGCTTCTCAAGCTAAAGCTAAATAAACCAGTCAATTTAAACCTTCTCAAGACTATCTCACTCAAGTAGAAGCTTATCCAGGCATTTAATTATGCATTTAAAGTAGGAACCTATGTAGGAATGAAGATTGTGTGTTTAGGGATGAATAACCGAGCTTAGGGTATGTATTTGGGTTAGTGTAAGAAGTTTGGCGTCTGATTTTTCACCACTATTAGTCTCTAAACCTGTTGAGTGTAAGTTTTATCCCAAATAATATCGCAAGTGTACGATAACACCACTATAGTATTTAAAGATCGAATCCACAAAAATCAAAACGTTTACACTATGGATTATGATAATTAAGACTTAGCAAGCGAAATTGAAAAGGATTTATATTTTCTAACAACCTAATATGAATAGTATGAACAATGATAGATAAATTAGTGTCAAGGAAATCCTAAAGAAATTCTAGATAAACAATATACATGCATATTAAAAAACATCAAAGATCCTTTCTGGAACTAAATCATAAATGTTAATTACCCTAGTGCCCTAGTGATAATTACTCAGCTAACAATCCTAATAGAAAATTCCGTTACTATCAGATTTAAAGCAAGCATTAGGTATAGGATTGATAGGTTCACAAAACTCCCTAGCGACTATTGTTGTCTAGGAATACCTTGCTCACCTAGGCCACAATCCAACGTTCAATTGCAATTGTCGTTGTCGAGAAATATCTAAAGGGATATTCAGACTACCATCTAGAATAAGCATTCGGAACAACCTAGGCGAAGAATCAAAGTATCATTCTTAATATAACATGCATAAATACATACCAAAAACATCCTTACAGAAACCCTAAAACCTAGCAGATTTTTACTCAAGCATGATAGTGATTAAGCAACACAAAGATAAAAAACTTTTAATCATGTTACTAAATCTACTATAAAGACTATTATTAAATCTCTAAAAGAAAGACATTAAATTAAAAAATAAGAGAAGTATTTACTAGAGTGTTTTTCGCTCTAAGGCTAGCTTGATGATTACAACTAAGGGTCGAGCCCTCCTTTTATAGTGCAAGGAAGAAGAGAAAAACGGAAGTTGATAGAACTAGAAATCTTCCAAAATTGCCAAAATGAAAGTTTACCAGAATTGCCAACCGATCGGTGCAGAGGTGCAACCGATCAGTTCCTTTAATCTTCCCAAACGATCGGTGGAATGGCAACCGATCAGTTTTCTCATCCGAGTCTTCCTTACTTCTGGCCCACTTGAAGTCAACTTGATCTTCTAGAAGTCGATTTAAAGCCCATTTTGGATCTAAATCTCTCTTTTTCGTCTTCAAGCCCATTTTCCCGCGGAAACACAAAAAAACTATTTTGTTCTTGGTGAAAAGACGCAAGATAAGTCATTAAAAAGACTCTAAACATCTGTGAAAATAGGGCTCAAGACATTCCCCTAGACTTGAATGTTTGCGTGTCTTCAAGTAAAGAACAATAAAAACTCAACCCGAAGAAACGGTCAAGAACGGGAGCAAGAAAGGATTTGGGAAAATACTTACACTGAGTCTTGTTTTTGTGAACTGCATCAAAATAAGTATCAGTATAACTTACTTTCTGTATTTAAGCATGAACTTATCAATATTCCATACTCTAAATTAGAAGATCACAATGAACTCTTGCAGTCAATGAACTTATCCTTTTAACATTTAATTCGAAAGTGCTTACACTCTCACAAAGGAGATTAAACATGCCGTGGTCTTGGTAAGGAAGTTTTTAAGGTGACTCAAGTGTTTATGGCTTTATCGTAAAGTCTAGGATGCAAATCATTATGTATAATCATAGTGAGACACGAACCAATTGATGCATACATACCTTTTCTTTCACTAAGACTAATTAATCTATCTCAAAACCTGTTGAAATCCCAAGAAATACTAGGAAATCCCCTTTGATGCTTTTTTCAATATAATTTTGACTTTTTCTGGTTCCTTTTTCTCTTTTCCTCATAAATCTCGTTTTTGTATTTTTGAATTTTTTTTTTTTATAGAAAGACGGAACCAGTTATGTCATACAAATTCAAACATCAAAAAATGATATTCCCAACATCTTCTAGCATCCTCTAGCAAACCTTAAGAATCTGTCAACAAGACTTAGCGTTCATAGACTTACTAATCACTTTAAAATCCAACGTCTAACATCCCTCGTTCTAGTGAAAATTTAGCTATGTCGGTCCGTATACTCTGTAGTTTATGCACATGAATGCACATAATGGCGATGATCAAGAGAAATGCATGGAACTTGAGTAAAAGGTTAGGGTGCAAGGTGTGGTACTAGATTAAAGATGAGCCTAGCTATTCGGAGGTCAAAAGTGTGGTAAAACAGGTATACTCTGAGTATCTAATCCATATCATGATTATTAAATTCCTAATGGTATGTACCCTCCCGTAGACTTGAACTACACTGTCCCGATGTATAAAGAAAGAAGAAGGGCAGGTGAAAATTTTAAAGAAAAGAAAAATAAGAAAAGAAAACGAAATGAAATACAAAAGATAAGAAGTTTGAAATTTGAATCTCTAACTGATCGGTGGACAAGTGCAATGGATCGTTTTTCTAACATACTTGCTACCGGTCATTGTAACCCAAGAACCAATCTGTTGGCGAGCAAAATGTTTACTTGTATGAGTTGTATGGATGACCTTTCTAACATCTGGTTCACTCCAGTATGGGGTTCGACTCCTGCTGATGGCTACTAAAACTTGTTCATTATGCCATCCATTGCTTATTAACCTTTCTCTTTAAACTCCGGAGTGAGGATGACTTTAACTTTAGGGAAAGGCCATAACGCCCCTGTACACCGCACTGTATTTTTAATGGTGTCGCCAACACATCTCTATGGTACCAAGGTGACACGAGAGTCTCCAATCACCTTCTCAATATTTGGCTCGTCTCTTCTTTTGATCTTCTTGGATGTCTTTAAGAAGAATGAGTATCTCCATCCAGGACTTCTTTGACCTCATTCTTATCACCAATTTCTTCCTTTGTTATGAAATCCAAGTTCTTCCTATTGTGCATAGTGAGACACGAGGCAGTTTCAACTTTTTCGTGTGTGGGATAGCGTTGTAGAACATCCTCTTATTGATATTGGAGAAAGCAATATTCTTATTAGGAAAATCTACTACTGTACCGACTATTAAAAGAAAAGGTCTTCCAAGTAAGTGAGAGAACAATGAGGGTCCTTGAGATTAGTAATCTTCAAACATTTTTGCCATCGCCATGGACATGAGATTTACACTAGATCTAGTATCACAGAGAGAGAGTCTGTAAAACTTGTACCTGGGATTGAACATGGTACCACAAACCTGCCGGCATCTTCGAGTTTGGGGAGTTTTGTAAGGCCCTTACATTTGAATGTCTCCTTGATAACATTTAGATTCTCTTTAGCTTCCTAGAAGGTCATCCCCGCAGTGATTGTAGCAACCACCATTATGAATCTATCTGTCTTTCCATTGACGATGACTTTATCGACATAGAGGGGGTATGGAACCTTAGGCTTGTACAAGCATGGAGGCTTCTTACTACTCCGAACATTCTTAGTATCCTTTAAAGTCTCGGATTTAGTCTGGACCATGTTGTCTCGGATATAAGAATCCAACCGGTCTGTCAAGTTGTTGCATTGATTGGTTATTGAGGTCCCTATGAACCGATCGGTGACATGATTGCATCGATCGATTGAAGAGTCTGAACACTGTTCCAATCAACTTCCACATTGCTGACTTGTTCCCTTGGGTTTCTTTTTGGCTTGATTGGAAGCATCCTTGGAGGTATCTTAGCACTAGAAACAACTTGGGCAATTTGATTTTCCAAATCCCGGACATGAGTACTCACGGTTTCAATCTTCCCATTAAGATAAGTGTACATCCCATCTATCTTGCCATTGATGATCTCAGCACTTTGCTTATGACTCTCCATAAGTCAAAGCATAATTCTCTAGAGTTTGGTCTTCGGGTATGTTTTCTTTAGTAGATCTTTGAAACCTGATTGGCCCGTTGTTGAGTGTTAACGGGTGCGACGTCATCACCCTCAATAGCTGAAGCGTGTGCAACATGGACGAATTTTCTAGAAGACTCCCAAAAAGTAGACAGAGCCTCCTGTTGTTTTTCTCTGCCATGTCCTCAACATGTAGCATCTTATCTTGGTCACTGGCGGGCTGAGAAAGATTCGTTGAGCTCTCGAAGTAATCTCTTTAAGCTTTCGCGCATGTAATTGCAATATCCAATAAGTGCTGAAGCTGTCCTGAAATAGTAGAATAGAGGTGCCTTGTACCAAAATAGCAGTGGCATAGATGTGCTCTCGATCAATTTACCTTTCTGTTAGTTGTAGTTAGGGTGGAGGGAGCTCATACCCAATTTCTTGTAGAATAGGCGTGACGGGGCTCCCTAGCTGCGACGAACTCTGCTGCGAGAAGTGCCCCAAAATCCACATCATGTGGCTCTCCATACGCATCATCTTTTGGGCTCTAAATGTAACTGCAAACCGCTTTCCTCAACATCCACAAATCTGAGTCCTGAGAGTCCTCACATCATGCCTGCTGAAGATGGTGTTGCTAATGAACTGAGCAACAACTCGCAACACGGGGCTCCTCTTGATATGAGTGTGTTTGCATGCCCTAAGAACGTAAATACCCAAACCGATGGTGGTCCAAAACTTGTCAGGGTTGGAGACAACGTCAGCACATGTCTCCATGCGCCTCAGGAGCCCAAAAATATCGTTGAGTCGGTGGATAGATAGATTGTGGTGATGTTTGCCCAATGAAGAAGCTAACCCATCCTATGGAGGTCATCTTAAGTCCAGTAAGGCAGTGTACCTCCATTGAAACTAGAAAATCCCGTGCTGGCTTCGCGCACAAATTTTTAGATTTGGCGTGAAATGTACCAAATCCAATTATCTCCAGCATCTTGTGGACCTCTTCCTTAAGGCTCAACTCCTAAGATCCTGTTCTGAAGGAAACTCACGGGATGGAGTGTGCAACTCTCCATCCGTCCTCGGTACGCGATGTCAGAATCGCTAATCTCAATGTGATAAGCATCCATACTCCTTGGACATGAGATCCTAGTTTTTTGCGAGCTCTCCTCTCGTGTTTTTGGAGCTATATCTGCCAAAGTAAAGAAAATCATAAATCCCGTCGGGATTTCCGAAATTTTATTGAAAATTTTAAAAAATTGAAAACATTATAAATTATTTTTGTAAATTCTCAAAATAATTATCACAGAATGCAAATAACCTGAGAGGATTAAACCGGTTCGGAAAAAGTACCTAGGTATCAACCGATCGGTGCTGACCGACAACCGATCGGTGCTGACCAACAACCGATCGGTGCTGACCAACAACCGATCGGTGCGATAGACGAGGTCTTCAGGATTAAACTCCGAATGTCACCAAGTTTTTATTTTTTAGAAAACAAGAAACAAGAGAAGTTAGTACCAAATAAATTCAAAAACAAAACAAGAAAATGAAACCATAGACTAAATTTTAACTACGAATCCAAAGGCACTCGTATTTTGTCCCTGACAACGGTGCCAAAAACTTGTTGGGTGTAAGTTTTCGCCTAAAATAATATCGCAAGTGTACGATAACACCACTATTGTATTTAAAGATCGAATATCATAATCCATAATTATCATAATCTTTTTAAGTTTTCCTAGCTATGATAATTAAAACTTAGCTACAAAAACTTTAAAGGATTTATAATTTTCTAACAACCTAATTAAAATAGTATTAATTATGATAGATAAATGAGGTCAAGGGGATCTTAAAGAAATTCTAAACAAGCAATATACGTACATATGAGAAAGCATTATAGATCCATTATCGAACTCAATCATAAATGTCAATTACCCTAGTGACCTAGTGATAATTACTAAGCTACCAATCCTAACATAAACTTCCATTTACTATCAGATTTAAAGCAAGCATTAGGTATAGGATTGATATGTTCACAAATCTCCCTAGCGACTATCGTTTACCTTGCTTACCTAGGCCACAATCCAACGTTTCATTGCAACTGCGATTGTCGAGAAACATCTAAAGGCATATTGAGACTGCCGTCTAGAATAAGCAAAAAGAACAAGCTAGGCGAAGAATCAAAGTATCATTCTCAATAACATGCATAAATACATATCTAAAACATATTAACAGAAACCCTAAAACCTAACAGAGATTTACTCAAAGATGATAGAGATTAAGCAACACAAAGATGAAGAACTTATAATCATGTTACTAAATCTATTATAAATAATATAAATAAAACTCTAAAAGAAAGATATTAAATAAAGAGAAATATCCTAGAATTACACTAAAAAGTTTTATTTTCCAAAAATACCACACAAAGACAATTATACGCTTGTATTTATAAACATATTACCCTAGTACCATAAACACTGTATTCTCACTTTACTAATGGCTGACGAATCATGAGAAGATAAAATAAAACAATTATTAGATAAAAATAGTAAAAATATCAGATGAAATAAATTTAATACAATGTGCTGTGATATACGACAAACATCAGCCACTTAAAAATGGAATTATACCTCATCCAAAAATGAAATTATACTCGAACAGGATTACACCTATTTTGAGTTATTATCAGAAGTAGATTTCTGCATTTATTTCATATTGATAATCCTCAGCTTAACAATATATCAGAATTGATCGGATTTCTTCGTTGATATCATGGATCAGACAGTGCTTGTGTGGCTTCTCTGTGTTATCGTGTTTCCTAAGGATTTCTTTCAGGAGTATACTATTATATGCAGTTGTTAGCGTTCCACGGTTGTGGAGTGGTTCTGATAATCGAGTGTTTCACGATCTGTTTGCTGTCTACAGATCCGAGTGGTAGATTTTAAACTCTTTTGCACATGATCGGTGTGTTCACCCCTCCATCTGCTAGCTATTTGAGTCCTGCTTTGGTGATCACTCTCATCATTCTCTATTTTCTCCTATTCACGAGCTGTGAGGGTTCTGTTTGATAGAGTTTAAAGATATTTGCGTTCAAAGCAAGGTTTACTGTTGTGTGCAGTTTTGGTGATACGGTAGGTGGTGATCGCGTGGACCACGGTTGTGCTGTCCCCTTTGCTTGATTCTATTATCGATACATATTTGTTTCTTATTCTTCACTTCAATTTTTAGGTTTTGGTTGTGTTCGTGTGAAACATGGAGAAACATGGACATCGTTACTTTGGGTCGAGTAAGGCTCACTTATGGGTGAGAGAAGAGCCGATAAAGATTCTTGATGTGGACAACTCCTCACTCATTGAAGCGAATAGGTTCACACTAATCTGGAAAGTGACGAATCTTCAAGTTCAGAACATCAAAGGGTTGATCGCCTTTACGCCTTCGATTTGGCCGATCAAAGTCTGTGTGGTAGGACGAGATCTTGGGCAAGGAAAGTTTTTCTTTAGGTTTAAGAATGAAGAAGATTTACAAACAGTGTTGAAAAGGGCCCCCTTTCATTACAAACAGTGGATGTTCGTATTGGAGATATGGGCACCTATTGTTTCCGAATCTTTTCCTTCAAGGATTCCTTTTTGGATTCGAATTCATGGCATCCTGCTGCAATTTTGGAATGAAGTTACTTTAAATTCCATTGGGACAAAGATTGGTAGATTTGTGGATCGAGAAGCGGTTGAAGCTAGAGTCAAGGTGGAGATAGATGGCTTTAAACAATTGGTGACTAGAAAATCGATCCAAACACCTAGTGGAGAGGAAGTTTTTATTTCCTTTGAGTATGAAGGACTAGAGAAACATTGTTTATGTTGTATGAGTTAGCTTCATTAGGAGAACTCATGTCCTTCTAAACTTGTTAAGGAGGGTAAAATTTTGTTTCATAAGAGAGAAGACATTAACCAGCTTAATACTCGCCTTTGAGTGGATGAAGATAGGAGACGCAAGGAGAAGAAGAAAGGTTCAAGTACTTACATTAGTAGCAAAAATGATTCTAAGAGGCCCCTAGACTCAAGACATGCTCGCTACCCTCCTACAAGATTGCATGGAGAGTTAGTTTTAACACGGGAGAGTAGCAGACTACATGCATATTGCTTTATGCAATGTTTACTACAACATTGTAGCAAAACTTCTTACTAAGAGGTTGCAACCTATCCTCCCGAGTTTGATTTCAGAAAATCAATCGGCTTTTGTCCCAGGAAGGGCCATTGTAGATAATGTCCTAATCACTCATGAAATGCTTCACTATGTTTGATCTTCTAAAGCAAGAGTCTATGGCTCGATGGCGGTCAAAACAGATATGACTAAGGCTTATGATCAGATAGATGGGGATTCCTATATGTGGTTCTTACTAGGATGGGTTTCCATCAAGTATGGATTAAATGGATTATAAAATATGTCAGTTCTGTTTATTACTCCTTCTTAATCAATGGAGTTTCACAAGGCCGAGTTGTTCCTTCAAGAGGATTAAGGCAAGGGGACCCCCTTTCGCCATATTTATCCTTTGCATTAAGGTATTGTCTGGACTATGTGCAAGAGCGCAATGGGATGGGCGTCTACGTGGTATTCAGGTCTCAATTAACAGTCCTAGAGTCAATCATCTTGGTTTCGTAGATGATACAATGCTCTTTTACAAAACGAATCAATCAAATTGTGAAGCTTTAATGGCGATCCTTAAGACGTACGAGCAAGTCTCGAGACAATATATAAATCTGCAAAACTCTTTTGTAACATTCCCGTCCAAAATACCTAGAAGTCAGAAGACTAGAGTGATGTCGATTCTTAGGAATCTTAAAGGAAGGAGGCACACAGAAGTATCTAGTATTACCGGAGAATTTCGGTAGACGGAAGAAGGATATCTTTACGGCCATTGTTGATAAGGTGCGGCAACGAGCCCACACTAGGACCACTTGGTTCTTATCTCTTGCTGGTAAACAAGTGTCGTTGAAGGCTATACTCTCCTCCATGCCTACTCACTCTATGACATGCTTTAAGCTCTTGTTGTCAATCTGTAAACAACTACAATCTGTTCTTACTCGATTTTAGAGGGATGATAAACCAGATGTTCGTAAGATGAGCTGAATTTCTTGGGATAAGCTCACTCTACCTAAGAATGCTGGAGAGCTAGGATTTCAAGATTTTGAGGCGTTCAATGATGCTTTGCTATCTAAGCTGGGTTGGTGATTGATTCAAGCTCCGCAATCGTTGTTTGCTAGAGTTTTACTCGGCAAATATTGTAATGATTCCTCCTTAATGGGGGTATGTACTCCGTCAAATTGTTCTCATGGGTGGAGAAGTATTTTGGCTGGCAGAGAAATTCTAAGATTAGTCATAGGATGGCGTGTGGGAGATGGATCTACAATAAAGATTTGGAAGGACCCGTGGCCGTCTTTAGAACAGCCGCAGTGGCCCATTCGTCTGCCTCTGCTTCATGGTACAAACTTCCTAGTTAGTGAATTGAAGGACCCTGTCACAAACTTGTGGAACAAGAGTAAGATATAGATGTTTCTTCCTCAATGTGAGGACATAATCAAAACGCTTCCTACCTCCGAAGTAAGAAAATGGGATGCTGTTGTTTGGTTCCCAGTGAAGAATGGTTGCTATACCACTCAATCTGTCTATGGATTGAGATCAATGGCCAGGGTTCCGAAAATTGAAGCAGAATTTACTTTCAAGGTAAGATTTGGAGAACTAAATCTCTCTCAAAGATCCAGCATTTCCTTTGGACAATGGCCAATAACTCTCTTGCCGTTGGAGAAAACTTACTTCCAAAAAAAATATATGAAAATGCCAGCTGTGTTCGATGTGGTGAGATGGAAACTACGCTACATGTTTTTAACGATTGTGCATTCGCGATAGAGGTCTGGACTGGGGCGCCATTACTATGGCAGCATGTTGGTGTTGACAACTCTATTTTAGAGTTCATTTCGAAAGGAGCATTGCTGACCAATTTACCTTTAACAGGGATAACATTATCTTTGTTTGCTTGGATTTGCTGGAACCTTTGGACAACAAGAAATAGATTAGTATTTGAGAAGACGCAGTTTCTCATGTTGAAGTGGTTTGAAAAGTTATAATGGAAGCAAAGGCTTGAAATAGGGCGCATAAAGAGTTAAAGGAAAACAAAACGACAAGTTCCAACCCACCTAGTGAGTCGGCCCATGACCAGTTCCAGTACTATTGTTTTGTCGATGCGGCTTGGTAGGCAACCACACGTCGCTGTGTATTAGCGTGCATCATCCAATCTACTTGATATTCCTTTGAGTATTCGGTTTCTTCGACAAGACAATTTGTTGCTTCGGCACTAGCTGCCGAAGCTTGGGCTGTTCGAGAAGCACTACAACATCTCAAAGCTTAGCGCCTAGATGATGTTCAGCTACTCTCGGATTCTCTTTCGCTTATCCAATTGTTGAATTCGGATGGCTTGCATAACGACCTTTATGGTGTTTTAGAAGATATTAGAGATCTCTCTAAATATTTTTCTAGACTTGTGTTTAGGTTTATTCCTCGACTTAATAATGGCTTGGCAGATTCCCTTGCTAAGACAGCTCTTGTGCCTTTTATGGTTTAATAAATGAATATTTTGTGATCCAAAAAAAACAAACAATCTATCAGAATTGTTAGCATGGATAATAAAATTTCGCTGTTACGATACTAAAAAATAATCAATTAAAATCGAGTTAGAAAATGCAAAAAAAAAATTATAGAGTTTATAAATAATTACAAAATAAAAATCAAAGAAAAAAAACTATATTAGATCTATTTAATATTATAGAAACATTACAACGAATTGAACATAAACAAAATATTATTTGTTTAACAAAAAAATGAACTAAATAAAATACTTGAAAATAAGCATAAATCATAATTCCTGAAAAGGAAGAAAAAACTAAAAGCTTATCCATTATAAATACTAGACCAATCCATGGATGAATGTACCGATATATTAGCTTTACAGTTAGAACATCGAGACCAACTTATGTCATCTCTTGATATAATACAAAAAGAAAAACAAAAACAGAGTTACAATAATAATTTTTCAATAAAAGAACAAAATGATTATACTAATGAAATAATATATGAATATGAATTTGAAAACAAAAATATTTATAATCTAGATAATGATAATCCTTATGATTATCAAAATTCAAACTATGTCAAAACCGAAGAAGGTCAGACTAATGGTGAAAAAAAGATCTAGAGAAGATAGTCCATATTCACAAGAATATTTTTCAACAAAATATAGAAAAATATCAAATCACTATATTCCTAAAATAAACCCAGTTACACAAAACGTTAAACTAGGTATAGATTGTGTAGAAAAACTTGAAAAGGTTACTACCGCATGGTATAGTACAAAAAAACTACTTATTGCATTAAACAAAGAATTAAAATTATTAAAAAGACAAGATATATTTAATTATACAATACATAAAACAATAGGAATTGTAAGACAATATTTGACATCATTACCTATAGAAATAGAAACTATATTAATAAACAATTCAACCTCCAATATAAGTTAAATAGAAAATATATACAAATTATTGTTAGTAGAATTTGTAGGAAAAAACACAGAAAATATATCAGAAACATAGGCTGAAATTCAAAAATCCTACTGGAAATTGATGAATATAAAAATATGTAACATATGTTATGTAGACAATTACATATGCGAATACAAGATATACGACTATAAGCTAGATAGTATAAGAAGAAAATAGGTTAAACCCTAGTGTTTTGAAAAATTACCTAGTCTTACAGGAGAAAAAATACTAGACACACATCAACAAAGAATAAATGAAAAGGTTTATATGAAGATACTTTACGAGGAATGATTTCTACCCTAACTTGGTTATTAGATCAATGTACTAGTCATAAAATTAAAAAGGACGCACAAATCAGATTATGTCGTGAAAGACAACAAGAACAAGTATTAGAATATGGTTGTAAAAAACCAAAAAGATATAAAAAATATAAAAGAATAGAACATTGGAAAAAGGTTATTAAGCAGAAATACTATAGAAAAGCCATATAAAAAATATTTTAAGAAAAGAAAACACCATTATTAAATAGCTAAACAACAAGATTGTCCATTGGAAAATAAATTATGCAAATTTTGGCTTTGCCAAGAAAAAGGACATTATGCAAACGAATACCCTAAAAGAAAGAACTCTTAAATGAATATATTAAAAGCTATATATGAACAAGAATATAAACCTTTAGATTTAATATAGAATCAGATGATTCACTATACGAATTTGATTATTCATCCTCCGATGAAGAAGAAAATTCTAGTGAAGAGTAACCCTAACGCAATATTTATAAAAGTTGGATTTAATTCCAAAATACAATAAGCTTATATTGATACGAGAGCAACATTTTGCTTTGTACGAAAAACATAAGTAAAAATTGGGAAATATTAAAAAGACCAATAAAGATTATTGTGGTAGATAAGTCTGTGCACGAAATGTGGTTTGGATTAAAGTTTCATGTTCTACAAATAGAACAAATAAAATTTCCAATAAGAAAAATATATTTACCTAACTCAGGATTTGATCTAATAATAGGAAATAATTTCCTAATTTTATATCAACCATTTATGTAAACATTAAATACTATAAAACTCATATGTCCAGAATTAAAAAACGAAAAAAACTAAACAGATAGAACAAATTTCAAAAGCAATAGATTATAACAAGAAATGAAATAATAAAATTACACATAGAAAATATTGCTGAAACCTTAAAGGCAATAAGGTCCAATAAAACTATAGAAAAAACTTTAGATGAAGTTTGTAGTAAAAATCCACTAGATAAGGATAAAAATAAAAATACTGAACTAATAGAGATAAAACGAATGGATCCAAATGCAGATATAAATGTTACAAACACAATTCCATACTCTATTAGAGATGTACACGAATTTAGTAAAGACTGTGAAGAATTATTAGAAAAGGTATAATTAGAGAACGATGTAGTTCTCGTTCGACACCAGCATTCTATGTAAAAATCATAATGAAATAAAAAGAGGAAAACAAAGGATGGTAATAAACTATAAGAAAATGAACGATGCAACTATCAAAAGTTCTTATAAATTACCTAGAAAATATTATATATTAGAAAAAATAAAAGGATCAAACTGGTTTTCATCACTCGATGCAAAATCTGGTTATTGGCAACTTCGGTTATCCAAAGAAACCAAGGAAATAAATGCATTCAGTTTCCCTCCACAAACGCATTATGAATGGAATGTTTTACCGTTCGGTTTAAAACAAACACCCTCCATTTATCAAAATTTTATTGACAAATCAATAACAGGATCAGAATTATTTTGTATCGTATATATAGATTATATATTAATCTTTACACATGGAACTAAAGAAAAACATATGGAACATCTATCTAAGATTTTAGAACGAATAAAAGAAAAAGGAATAGTACTATCAAAAGAAAAAAGTTAACTACTACAAAACAAAATAGTTTATTTAGGACTACGGATAGGAGAACAATAAACATTAAAATTACCTTCTCATATAAAATAGAAAATAGATGACTTTCCGAATGAATTAATAGATAGAAAAAATACAAGGTTCTTAGGAGTTTTAAATTATATAACATAATAAGGCTTTCTTAAACAACTAGTAAAGAATTAACAGAAAAGATATATGAGAAAATACCATGAAAATGGACTAACAAAGATACATACACAGTAAAAAGAATAAAAGAACAAATTCAGATAATTCCTGGATTATATAATCCTACAAATAAGGACATCCTTATTGTAGAAAACAAATGCTTCAAACAAAGTTTGGACAGAATGTCTTTTAGCCATTCAAAATGGAAAAGAGCTCTTAGGCTTAGATGAAATGAAAATACCCATAAAAGACAATAAAAGTGAATTTGTTTCACAAGTAGACTATTTGTCTACTGGTACTTACGACGGTATCTCTAGAATCAATACACTAAACACTGTTGACAGACCGAGTATCAAAGGTAATATTGGTAGTCACAAACTAGCTAACATTAATTATTTACCTAAATAAATGTTAGAACAAAAGGTAGAGATGAAGAAGCTGACACCAGAGCTATATCAAAAACTAAAAGTATACGATCACATGATACTCAAATGTCCACACAGAAATGAGGTTCTATCAAGTTGGAACCAGAGGAGGATCACATGTTGTCATCCTTCCAAAAGTAAGTGCACTAGTAACCCAAAATTTCTACGTCTGTGGTTTAATAGATACACTATATGTCAACAAGATGGATCAAGTTTAAGAATTTCCAATCGGTCTACAACAAGCAATAAGAACATATTTTCACAAGGTTTGCCAAGGAACGTGAAATATTTATCAGGTTTGTATCAACACTTCCGTACGAAGTCAACGGAGAAATCAATATTAGTCCGGTCCAAGTTCTAGATCGGTATATCAAACAACAATTACTTTGCAAGAATGGAGAAAAGGGTTTTTTTCTGAAGATGGCTGGGTACAATTCGATAAGATCAGTAGTCATTCATAGTCAGAAAATTCTGAAAGACTATGAAAAGAAGATCAATTACAGAGTCAACTACTCCAGTCCAACAGTAGTCATGTACTCTCTAGCAAGGACACCAACAATAGAAGATGGCGTGAAGGCCTTAAGAAGAATAAGTCTACTAATGGCTCAGATCAACAACCCATTCAAAGACTTTCTAGAAGAAGATAAATACATCACATGCGGATGTTAAAAGATCTCTGATGTGCTCAAATCTAATACCCTAAAAGTATCTAAGCAGTCGCTATAGTATTTTAGGGGTCAAACCACAAAGACTCAAGATGACACTCAATAGATCTAGAGATATGAACTAAGCTAAGCAAAATAGATGGAATCAAGAATAACAAAGCAATTAAATCAAGGATATAAATCAATGGAGGAAAACGCTAGGCTTAGGGAAACTAGCAGGCAAATCAGAATTATCAAATCAAATCAATTGTCAGGAATAAATAAAGCTCCGCTTTCAAACTTGAAACACAGATGTAAAGTAAACCAACTGTCATTGCGAAAACTATCTATGCCTAAACCTAGAATTCCAAATTCCTTTGCAAATTCTATGAATTTAAACAAGCATTAAAGTTCAAGTTCAATTGTTCACAAAATCCCTAAACCAAATTCCTTTTCGAATAGGGCTTTTGCTCACCAAACACTAGATCAGGCAATCAATCACACTGTCGTGCCAATCAAACAACCTAAAATCAGATTCTAGTTCGCGAGGCTAGAATCAGCATTAAACTCAAGTCTAGGTGAAAAACTCTATAGATTATTCCCTAACAATCAAGTCAGATCTAACAATTCATCAGATACCCTTTAGCAACCCTAATCCTAACAAGATTCTATCTCATGACACTGGTTGCAAACAAAAAACATCAATACAAGAATAATATCATGAAAAGAAAAATATAATGGTTCGAAATCTTCTCTCTCCAAACAAGAAAATTTTTCAGACTTGCTCCTCAAAAGCAAAAACTAGAATTAAAGTAAAATAATGCATAGCCTAAACAAGTGGCTGAAAACTCTATTTATAAGTCTAAAACACGTTCTGGGCTTTCTTGTAAATAATAAAGTCTTCAGGCAAGTTGCAGACTCTTAAAACTTGTAAAAACGCGTGTTTCCTTCCTGCATCTATGGTATCGATCGATACCAGGACATTTCTGGTTTTTGCCAGACTGGACTGTCTTCACGAAACCTGGCATAACTTTTGATCGCACCGTTGAATGGCTTCAAACACCTTCAAATGAAAGCTAATCCATTATCTATCTCGTGTCCAAAGTTGAGCTCAATCATAGGTTAGGAAATCTTCAACGAATGCCACAAAGCTCCAGAATGCTCTAAAAAACTCCAATTAAGCTCCAAACATGCTAAAACTGAAAAGACTCTAAAAGATTACGGAAACATAGAAAGACTCGATAAAAAGGACTTATATCATGGTTTAAAATGGGTAAAAACCAGTATATATCAACTCCCCAGACTTAACCTTTGCTTGCCCTCAAGCAAACAAAAACCAAACCGGAGAAAGAGGTTTGAAACGCGGAGACATCACCTGTTCCTGAAACATGCAATGACTCTTCTTCCTAATTCTTCTCATTACTTTACCAGTCCCAGATCTAACCACCATGTACTTCTCCGTAGACCTTGCAGCTTTCCCAGAACCACACATAGATCACGCTTCATCCATTAAAAACCATCATTGCCAATGTTTCATCGCTGTAATCATGTCCAAGAACTTTGTAGATTCTTCCCAAACAATATCATGACAAAAGAAAATACCGAATTTTCACTTCTTTTGGTATTTGTCTCTCCCCAACTTAATTTTGATCATTCTTTCTCTTTTTTTTCTTTTTAGCTCTGCATTACACATTAAGGTCTGAGACGCAGAGTATTGTTGGTGTTGCCACGAATCCCGTTCTTTCCTCTTGGTATCAAAGGTATAGGCGAAATGTGTATCACGGGAAATTTTCCCTAACCTCGCTTCCAACCTTGTGTGTATCATTCCTTCACACAATAGAATAATGGATCACGGAAATTATTCCTAGCCCTCTACTCAGAAGAAAATCATCTCATCTTTTTATTCTCTATGTTAAACTTAAAACAGGGAGAGAAACACATCACTTTTACACATGGGTTCCTTTTGTCAGAATGATATATGAATCAGTTCTGGAAACACTAACCACATTGATGAGTGCAAAATTAGCTCGGTTTGATGAAACCACTGGAAACATGGGGTTCCTAGTCAACTGGTCAGCCCTTAGATTTTCCATTAGTCGATCTGAAAAACATGGGTTTAGAAATACAATGGAACACTCAAAGGCAAACGAGCGCGCAGAAACTTCAAACACAAGATCATAACTCACCAGGACAATTTTGACTCAATAAAACAATTTTTGACACAAAAACAACTCGAAGCTAAGAAAACAACAACACGTTATTTAGCAAACTTACCCTCCCGCAGAACTTAAACAACACTGTCCCAGTGATATCTCGTTTAGCGAGTTAGTAAAAAGCAGTATCAAAAGAACCAAGGGAATAGATGAGAACGCAAAAAGATACCTGCTGCGCTGTAATCGACCGATACCATTGCTTTGGTATCGATCGATACTCGATCAAGTGAGTGAAATGCAATTCTCTGTGTTGTCTTGTGATCATCGATACTACTGTGGTATTCGTCGATCTGGTTCATGACCTGCTTCACGTGAAGAGACAAAACAAAATGAAAATAAACTAAATAGAGACTTACCAGTGGGTTGCCTCCCATCTAAGCGCTTTGTTTAAATGTCATTGAGCTTACGGTGTTCGGCTCAAGTTCGGAGTGCTGCTTCTCGAGAGATGGTGAGTTGTCTTTGACAAACGTCTCATCCATAGCGGTGTGTAAGCATAACGCATGGTGGTCTACCAAGAAATGAGGGAAGAGCCAGCAGGGCGGTGAAGATTGGGTGAAACCACTCGTTTTCCTCACAGTTGTCAAAAGAAGCAACAAGCGCTCGACGAGAAGTCTCGCGGCTTGCTTAAGCGTGAAGAGATAGAGGTATATGATTGATAACATCCTGTGTTTTAGTTTTGAGGTTCGAGAGACAGAATGCTACCTTTGCTTTCTCTGAAGTGCTGCGTGTGAGCATGTGGAGGCTTGCGTGCTTAAGAATCATGATCTGGTGGGAACGATGTATGGCTTTAGTCGG
This sequence comes from Crucihimalaya himalaica, assembly GCA_004349715.1. NCBI lineage: Eukaryota > Viridiplantae > Streptophyta > Magnoliopsida > Brassicales > Brassicaceae > Crucihimalaya > Crucihimalaya himalaica. Next base: position 87,382 of record SMJT01000184.1, read on the forward strand.
CAGTTACACATAGTGTTGAAACTCGAATCTCACCTGCTTTTTCCTATAGTGTAAGCATCGCCAATCTGGCCTTCCATGTAAAACATCAGTCTCCAGTAGTCTGACCTTTACTGGAGCCTCACTCAGCAACCTGAGCCGTAGACTGAAAAGACAATCCTCAGCTCCAATCACGCAAGCGACACTCAGCTGCTAGCTGAGATGCCACATAACTGCTCATCAGGTGCATTGTGGCAGTCCTGGTAATGTGTCGATCTGATCACCTCCAGCCGTGGTATCGACGATGCTCCTTGACTTGGCGAAGCATGTGCGAGCCTAGGCCAGCAGTAATGTTGCGCGTCTTGAAACCACTACGTCGTGTGTTGAGGATCCTTTCATTCCAAGAAATCTCGTAGATAGGTCCGCCCTCGGTTGGTAATCTCTCCTCAGCTTGATCCCATGGTCAAGTATTTTAACAATGCAGCACCCAAATACAAGCTCCTATTGATTCTTTTTCTCACATCACATGATGGCACCAGCTGTTTGCCAAGAATTGATCTTACCAAAACTAAGAGGGATCCTGAGGTTCCTCAACATAGTCAAGAACCACGAAGTGCTTTGGGAAGTCATATCGCTTCGATCATTAGTGGACACTCTTCCAAAATCACTTCTGGAGACTCTTCTTGATGCTGTTAGGGGTAAGGATGAGAGGACATCTTTGTGCTGGGACTGAAGTTAGTTCATACAAGGTTTTTGAGAAACAGACGAGAGGCATCTGTAGTAATACGCACGACCGAGATCTACAAAGAAGCAATCTAGGCGGAGACCCTCCCAGTGAGATAAGACAGTCTAGCACAAAATTCTTGATCTTGGTAGCTTCCTGGAATCCTACTCTGAATTATGGCACTGACATGTTCAGAGGTTTTCACCTTCCTCTCTTTCCTCGAGACTGTCTTTTTTAGGAGGATTGCACTGATGTCCTTTGTGAGCAAAGCTGCTTCCTCAGGGCTCACACCGTTGGTAACCATCCTTTTCACATACCTCCTCAGCGGTTGTGAGAGCTCGACTCCATCAGGCACAGGGAGTTCAATCAGGATTTTGTCCAGTACTGCCATACATCTGGCTTCTTCTAACTCCTGCTTAGACTTCCTGGGGGGTCTAGGGAAAGGTGGCTTGGGCCTGTGGACTCTCTCCTCGACAGTCTCAGATGCCATCACAGTTTTAAGTTCAGTCAAGGGGTGTCGATCGATACCAGTATGGTATCGATCGATGCTCTGGTTTTGCGTCGGCTCTGCAGGATGGTATCGATCGATACCTGGGGTGGTATCGATCGATACTAACGTATCTGGCTGAGAATCACCTCTGAGGGTGATTGCATTAACGTGCGCTTGAGCCGTCTTCCCCTTTACAGTTGCTGAAGTCTGAGCTATCTGGGTTTCCAGCATCTTGTGATGGATGCTAAGATTCTCAATCTTTCCATTCAGGTCTGTATACATAGCATCCATCTTCCCATTGAAGTCCACTGTCATCTTCTGTTGTCCCTCGAGAATCTGTTCTATCATGGCTTCCATCTTACTGTCTTGCGCCTTAGGTGGAGGAGTGTTGTAAGATGAATTCCCGTAGGTGTGATTGTAGTTACCGAAACTGGCTGGTCTGTTGTTCTGCTGGTACTGAAATCTCTGTCCCTGAAAACCAGCACCTCCAACGTAGTTAACCCCTCTCACGTCATCCTCATCAGCAACGTGGTCAGCCTTCTGTTGCTTACCGATCAAGAGATTGTGCACCGAATCTAGCTTCGCGTGCAGCTCAACAATCTGCACTTCGGGAATGTTTCCGTTCTGCGTCTTCCGCTCTAAATCGGCATTCTTGGTGCTATTGCTAGATGCCAAGTTCTCAATCAGCTCATAAGCATCCTCAGGATATCTCATGTTGAAATTCCCATTGCTTGCAGCATCTAGGGCCATCTGATACCTCCAGTCAATCCCTCTGAAGAAGATACCNGAAGGTTGGTTGGTCAGAACGGCGACCGTGTGAGACTGGAAGTAAGGACGGAGTTTTCGAGCCGCCGTTATAACAGCGAGGGCTAGTTTTTCGAGGGCGGGGTATCGGCTTTCAGCCCCATCCAGCGCCTTGCTGACATAAAAGATAGGTTTTTGCTTGCCCCGATCTTCTCGAACAAGGACGCCGCTTACAGCCGAGTTGGAGACCGCAATGTAGAGGTACAAGATTTCTCCCACCTCGGGCTTAGAGAGGACGGGGGGCGTAGAAAGGTATGCCTTCAACTTCTGAAAAGCTTATTCGCACCGCTCATCCCACACGAACTCCTTATTACCTCGGAGGAGTTGGTAGAATGGCAGGCATTTGTCCGTTGATCGAGATATGAAGCGGTTGAGGGCGGTGATTCTTCCCGTGAGTCTTTGGATCTCACGCTTGCTTTTTGGTGAGGGTAGCTCAATGATCGCTCTGATTTTTGTCGGGTTGGCCTCGATCCCGCGCTGTGTAACGATGTACCCCAAGAATTCTCCATAGGTTACTCCGAAGGTACACTTCGTCGGGTTCAACTTCATCCCGTACTTGTTGAGGGTTTGGAAGCAAGTTTTTAGATGGCTGACGTGATCCTTCGCTAAAAGGGATTTTACAAGCATATCGTCAATGTAGACTTCCATTATTCGCCCGAGTTCGTCGGCGAACATTTTGTTGACGAGTCGCTAGTAAGTGGCTCCTGCGTTTTTCAGCCCAATGGGCATGACCTCGTAGCAGTAGGTTCCCCGATCTGTGATGAATGCCGTCTTTTCACGATTCTCTGGGTGCATTCGGATTTGGTTGTAACCCGAGAAAGCATCCATGAAGGAAAGGAGCTCGTTCTCAGTGGTTACCTCAACGACTTGATCGATGCGCGGAAGCAGAAAACTGTCCTTCGGACATGCCTTGTTGAGGTCGGTGAAGTCTACACAGACTCTCCACTTCCCCAATTTCTTTTTCACGACCACTGGGTTGGCTAACCACTCGGGATATCTGATGCTCAAATCTAATACCCTAAAAGTATCTAAGCAGTCGCTATAGTATTTTAGGGGTCGAACCACAAAGACTCAAGATGACACTCAATAGATCTAGAGATATGAACTAAGCTAAGCAAAATAGATGGAATCAAGAATAACAAAGCAATTAAATCAAGGATATAAATCAATGGAAGAAAACGCTAGGCTTAGGGAAACTAGCAGGCAAATCAGAATTATCAAATCAAATCAATTGTCAGGAATAAATTAAGCTCCGTTTTCAAACTTGAAACACAGATGTAAAGTAAACCAACTGTCGTTGCGAAAACTATCTATTCCTTTGCAAATTCTATGAATTTAAACAAGCATTAAAGTTCAAGTTCAATTGTTCACAAAATCCCTAAACCAAATTCCTTTGCGAATAGGGCTTTTGCTCACCAAACACTAGATCAGACAATCAATCACACTGTCGTGCCAATCAAACAACCTAAAATCAGATTCTAGTTCGCGAGACTAGAATCAACATTAAACTCAAGTCTAGGTGAAAAGCTCTATAGGTTATTCCCTAACAATCAAGTCAGATCTAACAATTCATCAGATACCCTTTAGCAACCCTAATCCTAACAAGGGATCTACTCAGACATGGTGCAAACAATAAACATCATGAATAGAATAGATATCATGAAAGTAAGAAATAACAAAGGGTTCGAAATCTTCTCTCCCAAACAGAGTTTCAGACTTGTCTCCCTCAAAAGCAAAAACTAGAATTAAAGTAAAATAATGCATAACCTAAACAGGTGGCTGAAAACCCTATTTATAAGTCTAAAACACGTTCTGGGCTTTCTTGTAAATAATAAAGTCTTCTGGGCCAAGTTGCAGACTCTTAAAACTTGTAAAAACGCGTGTTTTCCCTTCCTGCAGTCGGTATCGATCGATACCAGGACATTTCTGGTTTTTGCCAGACTGGACTGTCCTCACGAAAACTGGCATAACTTTTGATCGCACCGTTGGAATGGCTTCAAACCACTTCCAAATGAAAGCTAATCCATTGATCTATCTTGTGTCTAAATTTGAGCTCAATTCATCGGTAGGAACGTCTTCAACGAATGCCAAAAAGCTCCAGAATGCTCTAAAAACTCCAATTAAGCTCCAAACATGCTAAAACCTGAAAAGACTCTAAAAGATTACGGAAACAATAGAAAGACTCGATAAAAAGGACTTATATCAAGGTCTAAAATGGGTAAAAACCATGATATATCAATCTCCCAGAACATAATTGCGATAAGTGCGAGGAGACAAAAATCATCAAAGAAGGGTCTACTGAGGGATCCACCCCAAAAGAAGATTTAAACCTTGTCGGCAATGATGTAAGGCGTCAGCCAAAAACCATGTGACGAAAGTCACAAAAGTCCAGAGTGGTACCTAACTCTTACCACACGTCAATAAAAGTAGTGGTCCCAAATAGTCATAATGTAAAAGAGTTGTCGAGGATAACATCATGCGTCTAAAGCAGTGACAATTATGTAGTCACATTCGCCCATAAGCAATTGTATCCGCCTATATAAGGCAACGTTCTCTTATTTGTGAGGCATCAAGTTTTATGAAATAAAAGTTTCTCTATCTAAAACTAAAACAGTTTTTAGCTTCAAGTAAAGATAGTATCCTAGAACGGTGATACATCTAACCGAGATGTAAAGCTCCAACGATTAGGAGAAATATGTTCTACTAAAGAATTTATCAGAATTTGTAAAATTAGAGATATGTTCTATAAAATAAGAACATAGATTAAGAGAATCAAACAAAATATCGAAAACAAAACTAATAATATAATAAAGATCTTTTCGAGATTCAACAATGGTTATTCGGGTTACCAACCAAAATATCTAAGAATCGAAAGGTGCGACCACTGGTCAACTTGGATCATCAACTATGATCCTCGTATTCGGGAAAATCTCATAAGATCAACTATATAAAATAATGAATAGATTAGCCAATATAGATGATTCAGTTAGAGTAACCTCTAGCACATATAACAGACAAAGATTTTTTTAAAGATATTTGTGTAGACCTAGACCAAAAGTTAATAAATAAAGAAAATTTCAATATTGAAAAAACTACAAATTATAAACTAGAACACTGGTATAAACAATTCAGAAGAAAAATATAGTAAAATACTGAGTAATGTCTGGTGAAGAATCTATACCCATAGAGGATCCAACAGGACAAGTAATGATATCTTTAATGGGGGTATTGCTAAAACTAGACCCAAATTGAGTTTGAATGCAAAACTAGACCCCAAATTGAAACAAATGCAAAACAAGACCTTTGGGGTAGAGAAATTACATTAACCCTCTTATTTGCAAACAAAAAAACAGAAACTGCATTTACAGTTCTAACCTTCGCGTAGAGGAGACTTCATGAAGTCTAAACCGTAATTAAACCTTAGATTTAAATTAAAAATAATAAAAAATAATTTTAATGTAATTTTTTCTTCAAAAAATAAGATTATTCAAATATGAACTTTATAAATTAAAATTTTAGAAACTTTCATAAAATTAAAGCATGTAAGGTTTATTATGTTTTAGAAAATCATAAATAGTCGCAGACTTCCCTACCGAAGTATGCAACTGTAATTTAATCTTAAATTTAAATTAAAAAATTATAAAAGCAGATGGATGATTTCTTCTCTGCAACCTCCTGCACATTTTAGAATCCTCTCCTGATCAATGGCAATGTCTGGAAGATTACTGTAGGTGAACTCCACCGCGTCAAAGTCGAGTAGTGGTCCCTAAGACGAAGTGGATGCGCGATATGCTGAGCAGCTGCACGGCCAAACAAAGGGGTGTAGTGCGAGTGTCTCCTATAGGACACTCACAGAGGGTAACAATGGGAAGGAAGTCTACCTGAGCAACATAGGCGATGTCGGTGAGATGTCGCGCATGCAACTGCAGATACTTGAAGTGACCCTCTCGATCCAGGAACTGTAAAATGGAACTACCTCAGATCAGAATGGAGGCGTGGTAGCAGTATTCTCTGTTGATGAATCTTTGTGGAAATCAAATGTTGGCCGAGGGATCGGAATCCCCATGGCCTCGAGAATGGGCGTGACGAAGCTCCCATAGCTTCAAATTCGGAAAGACTCGTCGGAAATTGAGTAGATATCGCCCCTCTTCCCTGTGGAAGTACTGGCTCCAGCAAGCTCAACAGTTTATAGGGCTCCAAAATCAACCTCATCTGGCACGCCATAGAAATCATCATCAGGATCCTCGATGTACTCGCGAACTCTCTCTCGTAGCATCCAAAGCTCAGCAATCCTGAGAGTCCCGTTCTCGTGTCTGCTGTAGATGATGTTGCCGATGAACTTAGCAACCAAGCGCAGCACGGGGCTACTAATCCGAGCCTACTTCCAGATGGAGAAAACATATGTTCCTGAACCAATGATGGCCTAGAACTCGTCAAGATCGTAAACCGGCAGAGAACGTGTTTCTCTATGCCTCGGGAAACCAAAGATGTCGCAAAGATGATGGATAGATTGCTTGTAGTGCTGGCCAGTAATGAAGAAACTTATCAATCCTCTGGCTGCATCCTCGAGTGTATCTCTACAGAAGGCAGGAAGTCTCTGGCGGGTCCCTCGTATAGGTCCCAGGACTTGGTAGCAAAATGTACCAAATTCAATCAGGTCTAGGATCCGGTGGATATCCTCCTTCAGGTCCAACTCCTCAAGGATCTCGTCATGCAAAAACCTCGTAGGATGAAGTTTACAGCTCTCCATCCGCTCTCTGGTGGCTCCATAAAAATCAGTCATTTCTCAGCGATGAGCCACCATACTCCTAGGGTGTGATGCCCTAGTCTGTTTAGAACCATCTCCTCTACTCCTAGGAGCCATACCTACACAATTAGTGAAAAGTATAAATCCTCTAGCAATTTGCAGGAACTTTTGCAGGAAAAATTTCAGAATCAGAAAACCTTACGAAAAAATTTATGCAAAAATTCCTAAAATAATGATTGCATCATATGAACTTCTAGAACTCACTTATTGAACTTTAAAACAATTTGAATGTGAAAAATTTGAATTCTAGGAAATTAATCCCTAAAATTCAAAATAAAACCAATTGAAATCAATTGCTGAAAAAATCCAAATTCAACCAATTCTTCTCCTAAAATCATGAATAATTAAAAACTAATCATCTTAAGCACAATTCAAGCACAAAAATCCAAAATCTACAACATACCAATTTTAAAAATTCAAAATTGTTTCTAAAAAATCAAAATTTTCTCAATTCTAACCACCTAATGCATTTCCTAGTCTTCTAAGCAACATTTCTCACTCAATAATCAAGCAAAACATGCAAAAAAAATCAAAAGCCCAAGATTCCACAAATGTTCAAGCAAAAATCGGATTTTAAACATGAAAATCGAGTGGCTTATATAAACATATCGGGAATGAGACTATTATAAATGGATAGAGCTTGAAAATTGAGTGAAAACACCCTTAAATCGTTGAAATCGGTTTGAAAATGAGAAAGTTAGGGATTTTGAAAGATTTTGATAGAGTTTTTGAGGTTTTGAGAAATGATTTTTTTGTGAATATGGAAGTGAATTTTCGGGAAAGAAGAAGGAGAAGGAGAGATGACCGGTTTAATTCGGTTGGCGGATGCTTCAGAAGGATTGGTTAAGGTTTATAACCAATTAGTTGGCATCTCTTTGAATCGCATCCTCTGCGATTGTTGCACTTGTTTCTAAGGACTTAAAAGATTCTAAATAATCCAAACTTCATTAAAACTGAAAAGTGTAAATAGTTAATAATCTAAATGAAATTAAAAATGACAAGTGCAAAGAAAAGACTAAAATCAAATGGGTTGCCTCCCATTCAGCGGTTGTTTTGAGTCTCAAGCTTGACTTTGTACCGCTCACTATGGATATGATTCGTCCATTTCTAAATCTTGATAAACTTGATATGGTATGGTTGAGTAATGGACTTCCTTGGCTATGAGATGGAAATTGAGTTATTGTTTAGGCATATCCATAACGGCCCCAACCGAGTTAAGGAATGGCCTTCCTAAAAGCAATGAATCTCTAAACCTCCAACCATCTCGATCACTTGGAAATCGGTAGGAACTAGATAGTGTCCTACTCGTACTAGTACACCGGGTAAGAATCCTAGAGGCTTAGACATCAAAGCATTGGCGAACTTTAAAACACACATAAGATCATCAAAGTTCTCTATCCCGAGTCTATTGGTGATAGAGAAAGACATGAGGTTCACACTCGATCCCGTGTCACACAGAGAGTTTTCAAAATGAATACCGAAGAATGCACAAGGAACCGCAAATTTTCCGGGATCCTCAATCTTAGGAAGTTGTATCAGAATTTTCTTCTCCTTTATGAGTTTCCTCCGTAGCTCATGTAATCACTTAAATACTTCCCAGATGTTGGGCAAGTTTGCTTCTGCCTCTTTCTACGTCATCCCTTCAGTTAACTCCCCAATCACCTTCTTGAATTTATCCATTTTCCCATTAGTTATCACTTTGTCAACATAACAAGGGAAATGAACTTTTAGTTTGTAGACATGTGGGATTTCCTGACTATTCTGGACCCTCTGAACATCTTCCATAATATTCCCTGAATACTCAGACCCAACCTTAGCCTTCTTTCCTCGGACCAAAATGTCCATCCGATCGGTGATGGAGTTGCATCGATAGGTTAAGGTTGTCTTGTGGAACCGATCGGTGCAATGTCTGCATCGATCAGTTGGTCTGTGCATGATCTCACCCGATTCAACGTTGACCGCATTCATCTGTTCTCTTGGGTTCCCTTAGGGTTTTCCTGGAAGCATACCTGGGGGGACCTTAGTGTTGGAAGCCACTTGGAAAATTTGAGTTTCTAAAACTCGGACATGAGTGTTTACGGCTTCAATTTTCCCAATGAGAGATGTATACATTCCATCCACCTTGGCGTTGATGATCTCAACGCTTTGCTTGTGGCTTTCCATCACTTGATGCATCATTCTTTCGAGTTTGCTTTCTAACAGATTTTGTTGAGATAGTTTTTGGAATGTGCCTTTCTAATTGTTGAATTAAGGTTTTGGTTAGAAGTTGTATCCACCATAACCAGATCCTTTATTCCAGAATCCTTGAGTCTTCAGACGGTAGACTTCGTCTTGGGGGTTTCTACATTGGTGTTCCGGTACGAGAGATTAGGGTGGTTCCTAGAGTTGTTGAAGTTGTTGAAACCAAGTTCACTAATGTAGTTATTTTCCTGGGTTCCTTCGTAGTGAGCCCCATCATTGATATCATTCCCTTGTTCTGGATATTCTAATGGTGAGCTTAGCTCCTTTTTCTGAAGTTTTATCAACCAATCCACTTTCTCCTTCAACTCCTGATATCCGTTTGTCTTCACACTGTTCACAACAACCCTTTTTAATATATCATACTCTGGACAGTGGTGCTATTGCTTGCTGCCAGATTCTCGATGAGTTGGTTAGCTTCCTGAACAGTGTTAGTGGCTTAGTTCCCTTGACTTGCCATGTTAAGCGCCATTCAAAACTTCTCAGAGACTCCTTGGTAGAAGACATGGCGTAAAGTCTCATGAGGATAACCATGATTTAGAAAATCCTTCAAGTACCCTTTGAAACAGTCCCATGCTTTGAAGAACGACTCATTCCCCGTTTGCGAAAACGTGGTGATCTTGTTCCTCAACTATGTGGTCTTGGACTTGGGATAGAAATGGTTGATGAATTGGTCACGACATTGAGCCTTAATTTTTATACAACATGGCTCTAAAAGTCTCAACCACCTTGAAGCCTTATCACCGAGGGAGAATTTGAACAAAGTGAGAAGTTGGCAGTCATGTGCCACACCATTCGTCTTAGCGGTGCTACAAAGATCTTCAAAGTCCTAAATGTGGTACATCAGGTGCTTTGAAGCAAGCCCATTGAAGATTGATTGTTTCACCGACTGGATCATTGAAGGCTTGATCCGGTACTCTCGTCTTTGTGGCATATGAGGACATATAACGGTTCTAACATCGTAGAACCAGTTAGGAGCATTGAGATATCTTAAAGAGGGGTCACTATCATCGCGCAAACGGATCAGTGGAGGTGGAGCATTGATCGCTTGGTTAACAAGCTCGTAACCGAACTGTGTTGGTTGAGTATCGATTGGTTGCCCAATAGCTTCAACATCGATGGGTTCGTTCTCAGGACCAATCGGTTGATGGTTTTTTCTAGCAATATTCACGTTCTCAGCAGCTTCATCAATACTCCTAGCTGCATTACCGTGGTTTTCCATCTGTCTTCCTTTATTCAGCTTCTTTTCAGTACACTCAATCTCGGCTAGTTCATTGTTGTTAGGTTGTAGCAAATTACCGAAATCGTCGCTATGTCTCTGCATAAACCTCGGACACACAATTGAATAGAAATAAGTACAAAAAGGAAGAGTTATATACATATGCACAAAAATAAATCCCTAGATAAAATTCTAATTATGAATCGAAAGGCGTTCATGTTCGGTCCTCGGCAACAGCGCCAAAAACCTGTTGTGATGTAAGTTTTAACCAAAATACATCGCGGTAGTACTTAGGGATTGAATCCACAAGGACCAAAACAATTATACTATGGATTATGACAAGCAAAATTTGGCTAGGAAAAATAAATATGATTTTATATTTTCTAACAACCTAAATGATAATATGAATAAGGATAGATATATTAGGCACAGAGAATCCTAAAGAAATCATAAACAAGCAGCATGCATACATATGGGAAAGCATTAAAACCATTCTCGAACTCAATCAGAGATATAAGTTATCCTAGTGATAACTACTAAGCTTTAAAAATCCTAACAAAATTGTCGTTTATTATCAGGATTCAAAGTGAGCATTTAGGACATGGTCAATTTGTTCACAAAGGTTCCTAGCAACTGTCGTTGTCTTCAGACTTTTTTTTCACTTTAGGTACAATCAAACATTCCATTCCAACTGTCTTTGTCGAGGAATGTCTAAGGACATGTTCAGACTATCATCTAGAACAAGCATTAATAAAAACCTAAGCAAAGAATCAGGACATGAGTCTCAACATGAACACGCATAGAAACTTATCTAAAACATCTTAGCAGAATCCCTCAAACCTAACAGAGAACTATATCTAGCATGGTAGAGATAGAGCAACACGAATATGAAAAACGCATGGACATATTTCTAAATCTACTAATAAACCTGAAGAAAAAACTCTAAAAAAATATTATATTCATAAAGACTATGAGAAGAGTATTTACAGGAAGTTTATGGCTCAATGGCTTGGTGTGTTACAACTGATGGTCGAGCACCCTTTATATAGTCGTAGGGAAAAAAGGTAAAACTTCCAAAAGCGACAAAATGGAAAGTTAACAAAACCAAACCAACCGATCAGTGAAAGGTTGGAACCAATCAGTCCTGAAGGCTTCTCAAACCGATCGGTGTTGACCATGACCGTTCGGTCTGCGGCGGCGAGCACTTCTTCCTTCTGATCCATTTTGAGGCCTATCTGATCTTCTTGAAACATGTTTGTTCCTTTGGAAGCCTTACTGATCTTCTGGAAGCCCAGTTTAGCTCTTAATCTTTTTTTTTTTTTTTTGTCTTCAAGCTCATTTCCCAATAAAATACATAAAAGACTCAAAACTATCTTGTTATTGGTTATTAGAAGCAAGACTAATTATAAAAGACCTAATTAAATCAGTAAAAATACGGTTTAACACCAATTGATCGGTTTAAGGTTTAACCGATCAGTCTTGGGTAGGTTAGAAACCGATCGGTTGCAGCTATTGCACCGATCGGTTGTAGCTATTGCACCGATCGGTTTGCGCTTCATTTTCGAAACCCCTATCTTATGTATTTTTCTTTTCTAGGTGTTAACCCTTAATTTACTGATTTTATAAGGTCATATTGTAATTATTCTTGCGTCTTTTAATCGAGAACAAGATAGGTTTGAGTCTTTTTTGTATGATTATGGGAAATGAGCTTGAAGACAAAGAAAAGGTATTTAGAGCTTAAATGGAGTTCTAGAAAGATGAAACGGGCTTCAAGAAGATCATATGGGATTCAAAATGGACAAGAAAGAAGCAATGCTTGTAGACGCAAACCGATCGGTTGGAGAAGCCTCAAGAACCAATCGGTTGCACCCTTGCACAGATCAGTTGGCGCAAATTTGTAACGTTTCCATTTCTTCGCTGTTGGAAGTTTTACATTTTTCTCTATATCTCTAGCACTATATAAAGGGGGATCGACACTTAGTTGTAAACACACCAAGCTAGAGAGCAATAAACTCCCTCTTAATACTTCTCTCATAGTTTTTTTGTATATAATGTTTCTTTTATAATGTTTTCTTTAGTTTTAGTAGTAGATTTAGCAATATGCCTTTGAGTTCTTCGTATTCGTGTTGCACTATCTCTACCATGCTAGATATAATTCTCTGTTAGGTTTTAGGTTTTCTGATAAGTTGTTTTAGATATGTATTTATGCATGATATGAGAATGATGCTTCAATTCTTTGCCTATGTTGATTTCAATGTTTACTTTAGATTCGAGAGGCTAAGTATGCTCTAAGACGTTTCTCGACACTTATTCGTGCAATGGAATGATTGTAGCCTAGGGGAACAAAGTGTTCCTAGACAATAGGACGCTGATGATCTTTGTGAACCTATCAATCCTAATCATAATGCTTGCTTTAATCTTGATAATAAACGAGAGTTTTGTTAGGATTGTTAGCATAGTAGTTATCACTAAGAGATTAGGATAGCTAATATTTATGATTAAGTTCAAAAATGGATTTATAATGCTTTCTCATATGCATGTATATTGCCTTTTTAGAATTGCTTTAAAATTCTCTTTGCCTAACTTTTCTATCATTGTTAATATCTATCCATTTTGGTTTTTAGAAAATATTAAAACCATGTTGATTTTACTAGCCAATTGATTATTATAATTCATAATGTAATCGTTTTTGGTATCTGTGGATTCAATCCTTAAATACTATAGTGGTGTATCGTACACTTGTGATATTATTGGGGGTAAAACTTACATCACAACAAATTTTTGACGCCGTTGCCAGGGACCAAAATCGAGTATCTTTGGATTCATAGTTAAAACTTCGTCTAGAGTTTTATTTTCTTGTTTGTATATAAACTAACCTTTCGTTTTCCATACATACCTCTCTTCTATATTGTGTTGAAAGGTTTATGCAAAGAAGGAGCCAAGGTTCCGACAATTTGTTACCAACATACAACAATAAACTAGCTGAGATCGAACGCGCCGGTAGAAAACATCAAAAAGAAAGACAAATGAAAAACCACGATATTGCTGCTAGGGCCGTTGACAATGGTGCATTAGATGGGAATGTTGCTGGACGCAACCGTCAACCGAGCATTAATGAAGATCAATCGATCGATGATGAAGATCAACAGATCAGTTTCAAATATGATCAACAATCGATAGATGTGCCACCACCACCGATCGGTTACGAACCTATTGACCAACCAAATGGTGCACTACCACCACCACACGGTTTTCGTATCGATAGTGAGCCTACCTTGGTTAATGCTCCTAACCGTTCTATGCTAGTGGAGCCTATATCCTTCCTCCCTTGCCTCAAAGACAGGACTACCGTATCGAGCCTTCAATGATTCAGTTGGTGAAACAATCGATCTTCTTGCTTCAGAGAATCTGATGAACTATATTTAGAACTATGAAGATCTTTGTAGTATCACTAAGATGAATGGCGTATCACAAGACTACCAACTGCTAACCTTTCTCAGGTTCTCCATTGGAGATAAGGAATGAAGATGGTTGAGACTTCTAGATCCAGGTTACATAATTCGAATTCCAAGACCACTCAGTAGAGGAAAAAGATCCCCATGTTTTCATAAACAGGGTACGAGTCATTTTTCGAAGCATGGGATCTAAGGATGAGGATTGTGAAGAACATGCTGCCAAAGGTGATTTGTTAGTTTCAAGAAGGGCGTTGAGTGTACATGTTAAACAAGAAGAGAATGTACAACGTGAGAACCTGTTTCACACAAGATGTCACATTCTGGACAAAGTGTGCAGTTTGATCATTGATGGAGGGAGATGTACCAACATGGCTAGCATTACTCTAGTGGAGAAGTTGGGACTAGCTACAAAGTGGCATCCAACACCTTACAAGCTGCAATGGTTGAATGAAAGTGGCGAGCTGAAAGTTACAAAACAAGTTCTGGTCTCGTTTTGCATTGGGGAATGTGAAGATGAGGTAATGTGTGATGTAGTACCAATGCAAGTTGTACATATACTGTTGGGGAGGCCACGGTAGTTTGATAGACATGTGAGTCATGATGGGTACACTACCAAGTATTTGTTTGGATACCAAGGCAGAAATGTTATTCTTGTTCAGTTGACACTACAAGAGCTTTACCAAGATCAATTATTGATGAAACAAAAGAAGGAACAACAAGCTATGAGTGACCCAAACACTTACCACCAAAAGAGAGTGAGAGTTTGAAAAAAACCAAGAAAAAAGCATGTGACAGTACACCCGTGAGAGAACACATCAAACTTTTTTAGAGAGCTTGTGAGAAAAAGAGAGCAAGATTTTTGAAACAGCCAACAATTGTACCTGTGTAGAATGAGGCTCCTTTTAACTCTAACAATCTTAACCAAGTTTTGTTTGGATGTGATTTCTCTTATTGTCAGGATCAATTCTACTTGTCACACATGATAGGAAATGGCCAAAGGATTTGTGGCATGGGTGTTATTTGCAAGAGAGCTGAATTAGAATGGAACCCACAAGGTTTGCCCACTTGTGCTCCTGTACACAAACTCCCGTACACCACTTTTGTACACTAGATTCACAAGTCTGGCAAACTCTGGTTCACAAGTCTGGTAAGGTTCCCGTATCACAAGTCTCGTACACCATTTGTGTACACAAGGTTTGTCTCTTCAGTTCAACAGCTTGTGCCAAAAATTAATAAAGGAAATACAAACCATCTCATTCAAGTGGTTGATAGATGCTCTATGATGGCACATTTCATTCCTTATCACAATACTATTAATGCTTCACATGTTGTTAATTTGTTCTTTAGAGAAGTTGTTTAATTGTATGGTATGCCTAGAACCATTATTTCTTATAGAGATTTTAAGTTCTTAAGCTAATTTTGGAAGAATTTTTGGGCTAAGTTAGGGACAAAGTTGTTGTTTTCAACTACTTGTCATCCTCAAACTGATGGTCAAACTGAAGTAATGAACAAACTTTGTCTGCTTTGTTGCGTGCTAACATCAAAAAGAACTACTTGTCATCCTCAAACTGTATGTGTTTCGATTTTCACACTTATAAGATTCTCAATAATCCAAACTTCATTAAAACTGAAAACTGAAAATAGTTAATAATCCAAATGAAATTAAAAATAACAAGTGCAAAGAAAAGAGTAAAAACTAATGGGTTGCCTCCCATTCAGCGCTTGTTTTGAGTCTCGAGCTTGACTTTTTTGTGCTCACTTCAGATCTGATTTGTCGCTTACTTCGTCCATTTCTGAATCTTGATGAGTTAGAGATGGTAACGGTGAGTAATGGACTTCCTTGTCGATGAGATGGAAAGTGAGTTGTTGTTAAGGTATATTTATAATAGCCCTAACCAAGTTAAGGAATGACCTTCCCAAATGCAATGGCATCTCTGAACCTCCAACCATCTCGATCACTTGGAAATAGGTAGGAACTAGACAGTGTCCTACTCGTACTACCACACCAGGTAAGAATCCTTGAGACTTAGACGTCAAAGCGTTGGCAAACTTCAAAATACACGGAGGACCAACAAAGTTCTCTATTCCGAGTCTCTTTGTGACAGAGAAAGACATGAGGTTTACACTCGATTTCGTGTCAAACAGAGAGTTTTCAAAATAAACACCGAAGACTGCACAAGTTACAACGAATTTTCCGGGATCCTCGAGCTTAGGAAGTTGCATCAGAATCTTCTTCTCCTTTATGAGTTTTCACCTTAGCTCCTGTAATCTTTCTCCGTCCTTCATGACACACTTGAAAACTTCATGGATGTTGGGCAAGTTTGCCTCTTCATACGTCATGCCGTATGTTAACTCCCCAATCACCTTCTTGAATTTTTCCATTTTCCTATTAGCTATCACTTTGTCAACATAACGAGAGAAATGAGTTTTTGGTTTGTAGACACGTGGGATCTCCTGACTGTTCTGGACCCTCTGAACATCTTCTGAAACATTCTTTGAATAGTCAGATTGGTGATGGTGATGGAGTTGCATCGATCGGTTAAGGTTATCATGTGGAACCGAATGGTGCAATATATGCATCGATCGGTTGGTTTGTACAAGATCTCCCCCGATTCAACGTCGACCCCATTCACCTGGTAACTTGGGTTCCCTTGAGGTTTTACTAGAAGTATTCCTGGGGGAACCTTAGCGTTGGAAGCCAGTTGGGCAATTTGAGTTTCTAAAACTCAGACATGAGTGTTTACGACTTCAATTTTCCTATTGAGAGATGTATACATTCCATCCACCTTGGTGTTGATGATCTCAGCGCTTTGCTTGTACCTTTCCATCAGTTGAGGCATCATTCTTTCGAGTTTGCTTTCTGGCGGATTTTGTTGACATGGTCCATGGAATGTGCGTTGCCCATTGTTGAATTGATGTTGTGGTTGGAAGTTGTATCCACCATAACCAGCTTATTTATTCTGGAATCCTTGAGGCTCCGAAGGGTACACATGGTCTTGGGGGTGTTCTACGTTCATGCTCCGGTACAAGAGATTAGGGTTGTTCCTAAAGTTGTTGGAGTTGTTGAATTCATGTCCACCAATATAGTTAATTTCCTCGATTCCTTCGTAGTGAGCCCCATCATCGATATCATTCCCTTGTTCGGGATCATCTATTGGTGAGCTTAGCTCCTTTTTCTAAAGTTTTATCAAGCAATCCACTTTCTCTTTTAGCTCATGGTATACGTTTGTCTCCACACTGTTCACAACAACCCTTGTCGATCTATCATAACTGGGAGAGTGGTTGCTATTACTTACCGCCAAATTTTCGATGAGTTGGTTAGCTTCCCAAACAGTGTTAGAGGCAAAGTTCCCTTTACTTGTCGTGTCAAGGGTAATTTGGAACTTCTCAGATACTCCTCGGTAGAATACATGAAGTAAAGTCTCATGAACATAACCATGATGCGGACAATCCTTCATGTACCTTTTGAAATGGTCCCCTGCTTCAAAGAATGACTCATTCCCCATTTCCAAAAACGTGGTGATATTCTTCCTTAACTAAGTGATTTTGGAATTGGGATAGAAATGGTTGTTGAATTTGTCATGCCATTGAGCCCAAGTGGTTATAGAACCTGGCTTATCACCGAGGGAGAATCTGAACATAATCCGAGTTAGTAGTCCTGTGGCACACCATTTTTCTTAGCAGTGCTACAAAGATCTTCAAAGTTTTGAATATGGTCAATCAGGTTCTCTGAAGTAAGCCCATTGAAGATTGATCTCGGCTCATTCGTTGTTGTACGCTCGATCTCGGCTAGTTTGTTGTTGTTAGGTTGTAGAAAATTATCGGAACCGTGTCTCTTCTCTACATAAACTTTCGCACACAAAATTGAAGAAACATAAGTACAGAAAAGAGTTATATACATATGCACAAAAATTAATCTCTAGATGAAATTCTTATTATGTACCCTAAAGCATTCGTATTTGGTCCCCGACAATGACGTCAAAAACTTCTTGTGATGTAAGTTTTACCCCAAATAAATACCGTAAGTGCACAGTACACCGATGTAGTACATAGGGATCAAATCATCAAGGACCAAAAAGACTACTCTATGGATTATGACAATCAAAATTTGGCTTGGAAAAATAAATATGGTTTTATATTTTCTGAATGATAATTTGAACATGGATAGATAAATTAGGCAAAGAGAATCCAAAAGAAATCCTAAACAAGCAGCATTCATACATATGAGAAATCATTAAAAACAATTCTCGAACTCAATAACAAACATAAGTTATCCTAGTGTCCGAGTGATAGCTACTAAGCTTTAACAATCTTATCAAAAACTATCGTTTATTATTGTTAACCAATATTTTTACTAATTTATTTAGGTCTTTTTGTGACTATTCTTGCGTCTTTTAACCGAGAATAAGATAGTGTTGAGTCTTTTTTGTATTTTATTGGGAAATGGGCTAGAAGACCAAAGAGAAGGGAATTGGAGCTAAAATGGGTTTCCTGAAGATTAAATGGACTTTCAGAAGAACAAACGGGCGTCCAGAAGATCAAACGGGCTTTAAGATGGACCAGAAGGAAGATAATCTCGGAGTCGCATACTGATTGGTTAAGGCAAGGACCGATCGGTTAGAGAAGCCTCATGGACCGATCGGTTATGCCTCTGCACCAATCTGTTGGCGAGCGTTTGTCAAGTTTACATTTTCTCACTTTTGGAAGTTTTAGATTTTTCTCTACTCCCTAAACACATTATAAAGGGGGCTTGACCCTATGTTGTAAACACACCAAGCCATTGAGTAATAAACTCATTGTAGATATTCATCTTCTAGTTGTATGTTTGTTTTAAGAGTTTTTTCTTTAGTTTAGTAGTAGATCTAATAGCATGGCTATGAGTTCTTTATAGTTGTGCAACTCTATCTCTATCTTGTTAGATATGATTCTCTGCTAGGTTTTAGAGTTCCGGTTAGGTAGTTTGAAGTATGTAAATATGCATGATATTGAGAATGATGCCTTGATTCTTCGCCTAGGTTGATATTAATGCAACGAGAGTCTGAATATGCCTTTAGATGTTTCTCGACAACGGGAGTTGCAATGGAACGTTTTATTGTAGCCTAGGGGAGAAAAGTATTCCTAGACAACGGGAGTCGCTAGGGAACTTTGTGAACCGATCAATCTTAAACATAATGCTTTCTTTAATTCTGATAGTAAACATGAGTTTCAGTTAGGATTGTTAACATAGTAGTTATCACTAGGGGATTAGGATAGCTAACATTTATGATTGAGTTCAAAAATGATTTTGTAATGCTTTCTTTTATGCATGATGCTTGTTTAGAATTGATTAAGGGTTCTCTGTGCTTAATTTATCTATCTCTGTTCATGTTAGATTGTTAGAAAATATAAAAAACCATATTTATCTTCCCTATCCTAATTTTAGTTATCATAGTTCATAATATATTCGTTTTGGTGTTTGTGCATTGATCCCTAAGTAATATAGCGCTGTATTGTACACTTGCGATAATAGTTGGTGTAAAACTTACTTACAACAAGTTTTTGGCACCGCTGCCGGAGACCAAACACAACTACCTTTGGATTCGTAATTAGAATTTCGTCTAGAATTTTTTTTTATTGTGAATATGTATATAACTCTTCTTTTCTATACTTATCATTTTCTCAATTTTTTCCGAAAGTTTCTCAAAGAAGGAGCCACGGTTCTGATAATTTGCTACAACCCAACAACAACGATCTAGTCAAGATTGAGCGTAATGGGAGGAATCTGCGGAGGAGAAGACAAATGGAGAACCACGGTAATGCTGCTGGGATCATTGATGAAGCTGTTGAGAATGGGAATGTTGCTGCACATAACCGTCAACCAATCGGTCAAGAGGACGAAATGATCTATTTTGGAGATGTTCGGCAACCGATCGGTGCACAGCCACCACCGATCGGTTACATTGACATTAATCAACCGGTCAGTCCTCCACCACCACCGTAGCGTGTTGAACTGAGCCCACTTTAGGAACCTTAACCACTCCTAATTTGCTCTCCTGCGCCGCAGAGACGTGACTACCATATCGAGCCTTCAATGATTGCCTTGGTGAGGCAATCAATGTTCAATGGGCTACCTTCAGAGAATCTAATATATCATGGTTTTTACTCGTTTTTAACCATGATATAAGTCCTTTTATCGAGTCTTTTCAATACTTTTAGAGTCTGTCAGATCAAACACAAACATGATATAAGTTTCAGGTATTAGACACGATTGGAGCTAAGTTGGATTTATCAAAGTTATTAGAGCATCTCGGAGCTGAAGCAGTTCGGAAACTGAAGCTCAGTATCGATCGACACCCATGCAGTGTCGATCGACACCGTCATCCGGAAGAAACAAAACTTGGTCTCTCTGAAGATCAAGCCTTTCTCCAGATGCAACTACGCCACTACACGGAAGACCGAGTCGGTAGGTAGCCTCCTCACTCCCATCTTCGAGCATTTCGGTATCTCCACTTCAGAGAGCTCGATTGTCACAACTCGCTCTCTCATGGATGGGAAGCATATGCAGCACATGCGTTGGCTGAAGCCAACTCGACGTTGGTGTCTTCCCACGATCGACGGCGAGCTCTTTGTGTATCTCCCTAACCGGGCTCTGACCACCATTGATGGCGATGCCTCCAAGCTGTGATTCAATCCAGATCCCAGCTTGCTTTCGGTTGCTCCGGCTACATGTGTACGCGCTCTGCCACGCCTCCCTTCTACTCTGACTGATGCTGATGTTATACTCGCAGCTGACTTTGCTGGAAGTCAGCCCCACCGTTCACAGCGCCGACAGACACCTACTCCTGCACCTTCGTTTCCTCCACCACCGGATCTGCCGATGGAGACTGCCACCTTTCAGAGGTACGTCGTGGAGAGCTTACAGAGAATTTGGGCTGCTGTTTCTCGTTGCCGCTGCATGTCCTCTACGGATGCCCATTCTTCCACACCCGGCCCTTCCTCCCGATACGCCGTCTCCGACACTGATGATTCAGATGATTAGATTCTCTGTTTCCTTGGTTTCACGTTATTTCTTTCCCTGTTCTTTTTCTTTTCTCTGTCTTTCAATTTAAACTCTTAGGTCTCATTGTCAGTACTCTATTTGTGTTGAACTTGTGGCTCTATTATGATTTTGTTGCTTCTAACTTGTGTTCCAGTGATCTAACAGTGCTTCGATCTAACATTTGGCTCTCTGGACACGATTTTGGGCATCAGTTTCACGACACAAGGTCTCTGTATCGATCGACATATTACTGGTATCGGTCGATACTTGGCAAGCATTGGTCGATACCGGTTCGGACATCGATCAATACCTAGTATCACACACGGGTAACCTTTGTGCAATCCTTCCGCCACTCTGTTCTTTTGCTTTCTTTTGCCTTCTCTAGGTTGGATAACACTGGGGACAGTGTTGTTTAAGTCTGGGGAGGTAGTTACTGACAATGTGTTTGTTTTTCTTAGAGTCAGTTATGTTTGAGTCAAAATTTGTTTTCTTGAGTCAAAACCTGTTCGAGATTATGACCTTTTGCTTGAATCCTTTGCTCTGACTTTGCTTTTAAGTGACCAGTATTACAGAATCAGTCCTAAATCGACTAATGAAAACTCCAAAGACTGACCAATCGACTAGAACCTCCCATGTCTCCAGCATATTTCTTCTAAACCATGAGCCAAATTATTTGCACTTCATCTTTGTGGTTAGTGTTTACAGAACTTGATTCATCATTCATATCTGACAAAGGAACCCATGTGCTTGAAAATTATTGTATACCTCTCTCTTGACATACGTTGATACATAGAATGCATAAAAGATGAGATGATTTCCGCCGTGTAGAGGGCTAGGAACACTTCCTGTGATCCCATTGTTCTACTTGGATAAGGAATGATCACACAAAGGTCTGAAGCGATGGGTAGGAACATTTCCCGAGACCCAGTTATTTGGCTGAGGCTTTTGATACATTTAGAGGGGAGGACTGGGGATTCAGTGGCAATCACCATCAATACACGCGTCTCAAACCTTGATTTGTATATGCGAAGCTAAATCCAAAATTAAGAGTATAAAAAGTGATAAGTCTGGGGGAGAGGAAAACAATACCAAAGCATGAAATTTGAGTGGTTCTCTTGTCATGATATCCTGTGAGGAAGAGTCTAGAAGATTTTTTAACATTAGCTGCAGTGATGAAACTGACAATGAAAGGTTCAGTATGTTGATGTTGTGAGAAAATGTGTGGAATCTGGGAAGTTGCGAATGTCTACGGAGAAGTACATGGTGGTTAGATTTGAGACGGATTAGGTGATATCTGGAAAGCTTGGAAAAAGAGTCGTTACAATGCTTCAAGAACATGTGAGTCTCCATGTTTTCAAACCTCTCCCTCTGGTTTAGTCTTCTGTTTGCTTGAGGGCAAGCAAAGAAAAAGCATGGGGGAGTTGATATATCATGGTTTTTACCCGTTTTTAACCATGACATAAGTTCTTTTATCGAGTCTTTTAAATAATTTTAGAGTCTTTCAGAGTCTTTTCATGTATTAGGCACGATTGGAGCTAAATTGGATTTATCGAAGTAATTGGAGCATCTCGGAGCTGAAGCAGTTTGGAAACTGAAGCTCAGTATCGATCGATACCGATAGTAAGAAGCGTGATCCTCAGCAAACCCGAAGTAGAAACACAAGCTTTCCTTATTTTACAATTAGGTTTTTCAGCCTCTTGGAGGAGAGACTGATTTTGGGAGATAGAGTATTTTGGCAATAGAGTTTTGGGAGAAGAACCTTGAACCCTCTTTGTATTCTTACTCTATTTTACTCTATGATATCTATTTTATTCATGATGTTTGTTCATTTCACCATATTTGAGTAGATTCCTTGCTAGGTTTAGGGTTATTCAAGGGTACTTGATGAATTGTTAAATTAGATTTAATTGTTTGGAAAATCTATAGAGTTCTTCACCTAGACTTGAGATTAATGCTTATTCTAGCCTCGCGAACTAGAATCTGATATTAGGTTGATTAATTGACACGAAAGTGTGATTAGTTTCCTAAACTAGTGTTTGGTGAGCAAAAGACCTATTTACAAAGAAATTTGGTTTAGGATTTTGTGAACAATTGAATCGTTAATGTTTGTTTGAATTCATAGAATTTGCAAAGAAATTTGGAATTCTAGGTTTAGACATAGATAGTCTTCGCAGCGACAGTTTGTTGATTATACATCTGTGTTTCAAGTTCAAGAACAGTGCTTAATATATTCCTGACATTTTACTTGATTGACAATTCTGATTTACTTGCAAATTTTCCTAGGCCTAGCGTTTTCCTCACTGATTTTCCTCACTGATTTTACTAGCTGATGTCTGAGCATACTGAGTTTCCAGCATCTTCTGATGAATGCTAAGAGCTTCAATCTTTCCATTCAAATCGGTGTACATGGCGTCCATCTTCCCATTAAAATCCACTGTCATCTTCTGCTATCCCTCAAGAATCTGTTCAAGCATGGATCAACCTTGCTCTCCTGAGTCTTAGGCGGCGGAGTCTGGTAAGATGAACTCCCGTAGGCGTTGCTCTGCATCGGTTTCTGGGCAAAGGAATTTGCTCCAAAATAAAACTTGAATCCTCCTCGCTAAGCGTTGTTGGTGAAGCCTCCGTTGTTGTTGAACTGATACTGCTGATTCTGAAAACCAGTACCACCAATGTAGTTAACGTCTTCCACTTCATCTCTTTCGAAATTCTTGACCTCATCACCAAAGTGCACAGCCTTCTTCGCCTTACCCATTAAGAGATTGTGCACTGAATCCAGTATCGATCGATACCAATACAGTATCGATCGATACCAGTAATCAGAACGCGCATCAAGCCCCGAAGATAAACCAGAAGTTTTCCTTATTTTTCGGGATAAACCCCTAAACGTGTTTTAGGTATTTAATTAGGTTTTTCAGCCTCCAGAACTTACACTTGATTTTCTGGAGATAGAGTATTCTGCAATTGAGTTTCTTTTGGGAGAAGAACCTTGAACCCTTTTTTTATTTACTCTATTTTACTTTATGATATCTATTTATTTCATGATGTTTGTTTCATTCACCATGTCTGAGTAGATTCCTTGTTAGGTTTAGGGTTGTTTAAAGGTAATTGATGAATTATTAGATCTGATTTACTTGTTAGGGAATATCTGTAGAGCTTTTCACCTATACTTGAAATTAATGCTTATTCTAGCCTCGCGAACTAGAATCTGATGTTAGGTTGACTAATTGACATGAAAGTGTGATTAGTTTCCTGAACTAGTGTTTGGTGAGCAAAAGACCTACTCGCAAAGAAATTTGGTTTAGGATTTTGTGAACAATTGAACTTGACCGTTAATGTTTGTTTAAATTTATAGAATTTGCAAAGAAATTTGGAATTCTAGGTTTAGACATAGATAGTCTTCGCAACTATAGTTGGTTTACTTTACATCTGTGTTTCGAGTTCAAAAGCGGAGCTTATTTCATTCCTAACATTTGATTTGATTAATAATTCTGATTTGCCTGCAAACTTCCCTAAGCCTAGCGTCTTTCCCCATTGAATTACTACTTTGTTTTAATTGCCTTATTACTTTTAATTACATTCATTTCGCTTAGCTTAATTCATATTCTGGAATTTATTGAGTGAACATCTTGAGTCTTTGTGGTTCGACCCCTAGAATACTACAACTGCTGCTTAGATACTTTAGGGTATTATATTTGAGCATATCATAGGATTAAGTCTTGTTGACAGAGTTTTAGGATTTGTTAGAGAATGCTAGAAAATGTTTAGAGAATTTTTTTTGATGCTTAAGTTTGTATGACAGAACCGGTTCCGCCGTTCCTTTTTTTGTTAATATAAAAAACTATAATAATAAGAAGAAAAAGGGAAGTAGGAACCGGAAAAAGTCATATTTTTAATGTAAAAGCATCAAAAGAATTTTTTAGTGTTTTCTTTGGGATTTTGTTAGATTTTAAGGAAAATTAGGTAGTCTTAGTTAAAGGTAGGCTATGTATGCATCAATTGATCTGTGTCTCACTGTGATTATGCATAATGATTTGCATCCTAGATTTTAGGATAAAGCCATAAACACTTGAGTCACCCTAAATGCTTTCTTTACCAAGACCCTAGCATGTTTGGTATTCCCTCTGTGAGAATGTACGCATGTTAAAAAGCTAAATTCATTGACTTCGAGAATTCTTCGAGATCTCATGATTTTCAGAGGATGGGATATTGACAAGTACATGGTTAAGTACATAAAATATGTTTTTGCTCTGACAAGTTTTGTTGTAGTTCGCGGAAAGAATACCCTCTGTAAATATTTCTAGCTCCTATCCTTCTAACAATTTCTCTAGGCTCGAGTTTTTTATTGTGCTTTACTTGAGGACAAGCAAAGATTCAAGTCTGGGGGAATGTGTTACTCTGGGCTCGACATTGATGTCACTTCATAGGCAGATTAAGTACAGCGAACAATGCAAGCCATACCACATCTACGGGATGAGGCATTCCAGGAGGCGTCCACAAAATAAGAGAATCCATGATGGCCAGCCTCCCAAACTTCTAGAGGAGGACCTTGTGAGGGGTGAGGTTGTTCGATTAGAGCTTGAGCAGCCATCCAAGCTTTGCATCCAAAATAGCCTTAGAAACAACTTTAACCGCTGAAAAAAACTTCTTTTCAAAGATTAGTTGATTCCTAGTTGACAAGTTATTTCAACAAATCCAAGGAAATATAGGAGTTGATATACCAATTGGAGGATGGGGGATCATATCTTTGTAATTTGAAGCAAATTTAAACAAATAAGAGTTATCTCCAAAGGAGAAGCAAGATATCGGTGACTCCATCCAAATCTTAGTAGTAAATGGACAGTCTCTGAAAACATGTAGTGTCGTCTCCCATTCCCCCACATCGTTTGCAATTACTAATCCCTGTTACCCTTCTTCGCACTAGATTCTCTCCAACAGATATGGAGTTCTTCAGCATTTTCCTGAGAAGGTTTCTAACCTTAGGAAGACCTTTAGCTTTCCAAATAAGCTTATGCCAATCATTCCTCTGGGCTGACGTTGACCAAAGAGCTTACTCCATAGCCTAATTTAGTAGAGTGGCGACCATTCTTCATAGGGAGCTGATATATCATGGTTTTTACCCATTAAAGACCATGATATAAGTCCTTTTATCGAGTCTTTCTATTGTTTCCGTAGTCTTTTAGAGTCTTTTCAGGTTTTAGCATGTTTGGAGCTTAATTGGAGTTTTTAGAGCATTCTGGAGCTTTGTGGCATTCGTTGAAGACGTTCCGACCGATGGATTGAGCTCAAATTTGGACACAAGATAGATCAATCGATTAGCTTTCATTTGGAAGTGGGTTGAAGTCATTCCAACGGTGCGATCAAAAGTTATACCAGTTTTCGTGAAGACAGTCCAGTCTGGCAAACACCAGAAATGTCCTGGTATCGACCGATACCAGCTGGTATCGATCGATGCCGACTGCAGGAAAGGAAAACGCGACTTTCTACGACTTAGAAGAATCTGCCTTTTGGCCCAGAAGACTTTATTATTTACAAGAAAGCCCAGAACGTGTTTTAGACTTATAATTAGGGTTTTCAGCCACTGTTTTGGCTACGCTTTATTCTATCCATTAATTTACTTTGGTTCTTTAGGGAGACAAGTCTGAACCTCTTTCGGGAGAGAAGATTTCAAACCCTTTTGATATTTCTTACTTTGATGATCTATTCAATCATGTTGTTTGCTTCATTCTGCATGTCTGAGTAGATCCCTTTTAGGTTTAGGGTTTTCTCATTAAGGATTTCATGGCTTGTTAGATAGATTGATCTGTTAGGGTTCATAATCAATTGAGTTCTTCACCATAGGTTGTTCTCAAAGCTAGTTCTAGGTTGACGAATCTGGAATCTAGATTTTAGGATTGTTGATTATTCACGGAAGTGAGATTGATAACCTGACAGAACCTAGGGTGAGCAAAATAATTATCTGCAAAGGAATTTGATTTAATTATTTTGTGAACATATCAAACTTGGACATTAAAGCTGGTTTAGATCTTTAGGATTTGCAAAGGAATTTGGAATTCTAGGATTTAGACTTAGATAGTTTTCGCAACGGAAGTTGGTTAATTATATCTTAGTGATTTGAGTTCGAGAACAGTGCTTAGCCTGAACCCTGTTGATTGATTTATCTGCATTCCTTGATTTCCTGAGAAATACCCTAGGCCTATTTCCTCTCCATTGATCTTACTGTTACTTTTGATTGATTGCCTTTTCTGTTTTCATTCTTATTACTTAGCGTAATTTGATTCTTGAAATCTATTGTGTGATTCTCTGAGTCTTTGTGGTTCGACCCCTAGAATATTACAGCGACTGCTTAGATACTTTAGGGTATTAATTTTGAGCACATCAGGAGCCAACCCAAGACATTTGTTCTTTTTATAGAACTTATCGGATGAGAAAGGATTGCATCCTCATACTTAGGAATGTGTAGTCTTATTCTATCCAAGCACCAATGATTAGTCATAGCATCTTCCAGTTCTCTTACGTACAATCCACTAGAAAACGAAGGAGGTTGAATAGCTTTGGAGCGTCAATAGCCATCTCCTATACGCCACCCCAAACCTAGTCTTAACACTTCCCATCCAGCTAGTATGCTTCGCCAACCATGGGATATATTCGAAGAGTTCAAAACCTGCAAAAATGAAGAATCATGGCAATACTTCCCTAATAAGACTAACAATTAAGAGTCCGGGTGTTGTAATAATCTCCAGTCCTGGTTAGCAAGAAGAGCGTCATTGAACGCTTCAAAGTCTATAAATCCCAACCCTCCTATATTCAAAGGTACTGTGAGCTTATCTCAGGCAATCCAACTCATCTTCCGAGTATTAGGCTTATCATCCCACCAAAATCTAGTAAGCACCGATTGCAAATGCTTACAGATGGACCCAAGTAGCTTAAAACAAGCTAGGACATATAAGTAAGGAATTTTTTTTTTGTTTTCTTTTTAATAAAATAAATAATTAAAAACTAGGGATAGATGATCAGACAATCAGGGAATCACCTAAGATGCACGAATATGAGAAAGCATTAAATCATGTCTTAAACTCAATCACGAATGTGAGTACTAAGTTAAACAATCATAAACAAAAACCGTCTTTGACTATCGATGATCTAATAACTAGCATTAAGGAAATGATCAATATGTTCACAACGTTCTCTACCCAACTATCGTTGCGATAGAGGTACCCTGCTCACCTAGGGTAGATTCTGATATCTCTAGCAACTGCCGTTGCACAGATTTATCTAAAGACAATACCTAGACTTGCGTCTCAGATAAGCATTACTAACAACCTAGGCGAAGAACCCTAACACTAATTTTCTAAGTAACCATGCATATTTCAATATAGTTTAGAACATCCTATTAGAAATTCTAAAGCCTAATAGAGAATTACTCAAGCATAGTTGCAGAAAATAAGCAAGACAAAGATGAAAACATAATTGTATTGCTAAATAACTACAAAAGCTAAAAATAAAACTCTAAGTATTTACAATGATCTTTCATTGTGTTTTTGCTTTTAGAACTAGATGATTTAAGCATGGGGTTGAGGCCCTCTATTTATAGTGCTAAAATATCCTAGGATATGGATAAGAATATCTTATTTGAGATGCGAACCAACTGGTGCAATGAGCAACCGATCGGTTCTTGAGCTCTTTTCAATCGATTTTTCTTGAGCTCTTTTCAACCGACCGATGCAAACTGCAACCGATCGGTTGGTGCCTCCGAGAATCTTTTTCTTGTTGAACGTCTGAAGCCCCATTGAAGCCCATTTCTCTTTATTTTGTGGATCAAGGCCATTATTCTCAAAAACAATGAAATCACCATTAAACTATCTTGTTCTTGATGAAAAGATACAATATTTATTATTCAAAAGACTCTAAAAATTAGTTAAACTAGGGGTTAAAAATTAGGTATAGAAAGTATCAAACCCAATGATCTCTAGCATCTTGTGGACATCGTCCTTGAGGCCGAACTACTCTAAATTCCCGTCGTGAAGAAATCGCATTGTATAGAGTGTGCAGCTCTCCATCTGTTCTCTGCGGGCGATGTATGCCTCAGTCCTCTCTCTCGAATGAGAGATCATGCTCTGAGGGAGTGAGACTCTAGCCTGTCGTGAGCTCTCTCCTATTGTCCGTGGAGCCATTCAAGGATCGATTGATCAAAACCCCCGGATGAAGGAAGAGGGAAGGGACCGATCGGTCCACATGAGGACAGATCGATCAGATCTCGCGGATGTGCACCAGAGGAAGAGATCGACTGATCCATAGGAGGATCGACCAATCCGATTGTGCGATAGATTATACTTATCCTATATTTTTTTATTTATTTTTGCAAGAAGGTATAAAAACCCTAAGACCTATCTTTTAGAAGGGACCTTTTTCTATTTTCTAGAGAGACTTTTGCATTGTAAACTGCTCCTTGGGATCTGAGATTCATCTTTTCTGACAATTTGGAGAAGATTTTTGAACCCGATTTTCATATTATATCACAATTCTATTATGCCTTCTCCTTTGATTTGTGTTATTTCTTTTGTCATGTCTGAGTAGTCTCTTAATTATGTTATAGGGTTCTAAGTAGGGGATTCAATAGTTTGATGATTTGATTGCTTTTATGAAACTTAAACTATTTAGGTTCTTTAATTCACATGTCTTTAATGCTAGAATCGGAATGATCACCCTGTTTTAGATCTTAGGTTTTTCTACACATGAAAGTGTTTGGTATATTGCTTGAACTTATGTGAATTGAGCAATATGCTCTTAGCCAACAACAGTTGATGTTAGGAAGTACTGTGAACATAGTGAACTTGATTGATAATGCAAATTTAACTAGGAGATCTCAAACGACAGTTTGTAAAATTGATTAGTCAAATTTAGGAATTAATGTCTTGAAAGAGAATTAGTCTAATTAAGTGTTCATGTTTGAGAACAGTTTTATCTATTGATTTTCTTGTTTCATTCATCTTATTGATAATTATTTCTCTGAAATACCCTATGATCCAATGCTTTTAATCTTATAGTTTACATCATTTATTCTGTGCATTTTTATATACAACTTTGAAAACCAAAACAACTTTTCTACGCTTTAGATATTTACAAATCTCGCAAGTCTATAGAGTACCATTGGTCCTTGTCGATCGACCTCAAACGTACTCCTGCGCACCTCAGCGTGCCCTTGCGGTTTAAGTATTTCGGGTTAATTACTTTAGCTCTCATCTCTCTCTTAGGATCCATATCTCAACAGATCGAAAATGAGACTAAGACAAACGGAGAGAAAAATAAATAAAATTAAAACCAAGAAAATAAAACTCTAGAATTTTGTTTAACTATGAATCTAAAGGCACTGCATAATAGAATATTTTTTATAGAGTAAAAACCCTAGCCGCTAAAGGCGATCAAGATATCGATCATGGAAATTCTTCTCTACGATTCTTTTCTCATCGCATTGGAGATATCCCTGGCCCTTAGAGCTCTTGTTTAGACGTAATCCTTTATACTCTTCTGCGGCTACTGCGTATTCTTAGCGTTTTCTTTCAATTCAAGCTTGATTGATCCATCTCCTCCTCTGTTAGATTATCTTCTGTTTCATACAGACTGGTTTTCATTGATAACTTGATAGGGTCTTGTCTCTAGGCAAGACTTTCCTTGAATACGTTGCTCTCGATCACTGCGTTTGTTTTTCTGCTGTTCCAAATTTGCGTGGGGTTCAAGGTTTACAGCATCAACATAGTGCTAATAGAAGCTTTGGTGTATCAAGTCCGCTTCTCTTACTGCAAGCGAGTTCTCTCTACTACAAACCATTTAGGGCACTCGATCACTCCTCCATATCGATCCCTGGTTGCGTATTTTGAGATAAAAGCATATTGAGATTCTTCTTTCAAATCTCCACTTTTTGGCGGGTTTCACTTGGAAGCTTCTCTTCTGCTTTATACACACCGTCAGCTATTATGACTCATTTAGATTTCTCTAACTCTTACCTTTGTTTTCATACCATTAAGATCGCGAGATGGCAGATCAGTTGGCTACACTCCGAGTTTGGGGAAGACCATGAAGAAACGATCAAAATCCCGGCCATTGACAACTCAATGCTTATTGAGTCTATGCCTTACCTTGATAGGAGAAGTAACAAATGTCCAAGTGCAAAATATGAAGGGTCTCCTTAGCTTCATGTCATCGATTTGGCCATCAAAGCAAATGTAGAAAGAAAGGACTTGGGACAAGGGAAATTCATTTTCAGGTTTAAGTCAGAAGAAGACCTTAAAGCCGTACTAAAGAGGACCTTAAAGCCGTACTAAACGCTGTATATTTGTCCTCGAGCACTGGGAGCCAATTTTTTCTGACTCCTTTCCATCAAGAATCCCCTTTTGGATTCAAGTACATGGGATTCCTCTCCAATAGTGGACTAAGGCAACTCTGGATGCAATAGGCGAAAGCATGGGACGGGTTGTGGAATATGATACAGCTGATGCAAGAGTGCGGGTAGAGATAAATCCTTTCAAGACATTAGTTACTCAGAAATCTATCTTAATCTAGGATTACAAAGTTTATGAATTGATAGCCATATTAAATTTGACATTAAAGTAAGAAACATATGCGAGGGGAAAATTTAGAGCTAGAGTATAAGTTCCACATATACTTTGAATTGAGATAGGTAAAAGTTGATCATAGCCCAAAAAATATCTTACGTCAGGGTTAACATAAAGACAAATGTGTTAAAGATTTTAATTACGAAAAATTTAGTTTAATTAAAAAACAAAATCATTGTTGTTTGGTTTGCTACAATAATGACAAATTTCAAGGGAGATTTTCTTATTTTAGTTGATACCAGGTTAAAATTGATTTGTTTGCTATTTTAGTCTTAACTTACATAAATTGTAATATGTTTCTCATTTTTTATTGTGAGTAAAGATAGAAATCAAAACATACTGACTCAGCAAATGACAATAACATGATTATGTTACAAAATCGAAACCAGAGTTTAAGATTCAAGGTTGAGTGTTATATTCAAGTAGTAGTACCCTATAAATGTTTTGGTAAAAATATGAGATAGAATTTATTCCAAAAAACTAAAAATAGAATTTTAAACGAAACCTATAAATTGTCAAATGTTTACCCGAACGTAACCCGGATTTTCCCCTAGTGTACTATAAAATTTTTAAAAATATGTGTGAGTTTGTTTTATGATGAGTATAATTTAATAATATAAATTTTGTAACATTTTTATATTACATTAAATTTCGTATTTAGTAAATTTGTTTTTTTGTGGTATTAAAAATATCAACAATCTTGTATGCTCGTATACCATATTATATGATTTCAAAAAACATACACAATCTAAGATGATATAATATAGTGTTTAGTTTCTTTATATGAATCTCAATTAATATTTTGGATCCAATTTTCGAGAATCTATTATTTCCTTTATAAGATTTCGATATGTGGATTCCAACACATCCTTAAACCAATCTCGAGTCATGAACGAGTACTTCCCTTAATTGCTTTGATTATAAATTGTTCACCTATTTTGCTTTAATGGGTCACTCAATAAGCTCACTGAACTTGCTTTGATTTAACTTACTAACTTGATTTCAACATTTAGCCAAAATTTCCAAACATACGATTATTTTTGGAATGTTTACTCAAAATCATATTTCAGAGCCAATGACCTTCATGACTTAACGAAGGTCATAGTCTAAAACTCTTATTCAAGAGTGAATCATTATTGTTAAACCTATAATCTCTGATGTTGACAAAAAAAGAGGTATGTTTCCTCCTAAAGAGTAAGAATATATTTTTCGATTTCACATAATCTCTACCATTCTCTACGATGATCATATAGGTCAACAAAAGTTTTTCAATAGCTCATTTTTTACATAACCTCATTTTTTACAACATTAGTGTGTTGACTATTTTACCCTTACTAATTTTTAAATAAAACAAAAATTAAAAAAGATAAAAAACACCTAGATCTAAATCGAGCTCTCTCTCTCTCTCTCTCTCTCTCTCTCTCTCTCTCTCTCTCTCTCCTTTTTCCATCGTGTTCTTCCAATTCTTTGAACAAACAATCTTCTAATTTCAAGTGTGTTCTTCTTGTATTTTCCTCTACAATTGTAGTGTTTAGGATGAATTTGTAATTTGATTTCTCTTTTGAAGTTAGGTTTTGAATTTAAGATTGAATTGGGTATTTGGGGTTGAATCTTCATATAACCCAAGAATATATGGAACTTTTGATTAGATCTTTGAAAAACACAAGAATGCATGGTCTGACTTTGATTTTCGATGATTTTTAGAGGTCGAGTTGTGAAAATCGTACTGACCTAAATCATAATCATAGGTAATTTATATTAAAGTCGTTTTTTACCTGTTTAAGAGAGATGAAGAATAAACATTGCAATGTCATAACGTTTTAATTTTGAGGGATATTATTCAAAGAACGGACATGGTCTATTGTGGAATCCAAAAGAAGCTCACATTTATAGTTTAGTGATGAAGGGAACTTTGGAGGAGAAGTTATCATATTGTTCGTTGATAGATAAATTAAATGAGAAGCTGAAGGTAGATAGAAGATAGAAATAAGACGAGGCTTAAGTTAAGTTCCATTCCATTGCAAGAGACGAGACACACATATATCTTGGATGATGAAGATCTATTAGTGTATATGATGGAAGGAGACAAAAATCACCAAAGAGATGTTTTGCATGTGGAGGTCATGGAAGGTGTATAAGAAAAAAAAATTGTGAGGAAAGTCAAAGAGAGGATCAAGAAAGTGGTATTGATATAAGGATTGACGACATTCCGAGTGATGTTAGGGTTAATGTTGAAATGGAGACTCTTAACACAAAAGATGAACCGTGGCAACCTTGCTTGATGTTGGATAATCGTCCTCATATTTCATTTGGTTAAAATGATCCATGTTAAGAAGTTGGTGACATGGACAACAATGGATTATCTCTCGACGTTGGTGTCATTACACATGATGTACCAGTAGATGAAGTTGTGAATCTTGAATGAGAAGATGGGATAGGTTTGACAATATGCCAAGAATTTGATAGCAAAAAAGATCTCCCGGATTTAGTTGATTGAGCTGTGCACCAGAATTGGTTTCAGGTTGCTATAATTAAGTCTACAACTATGTTGTATGTGTTAAAATCTTAGGCTAGCTATTGAAAAATGGTCTCTGAGGGTTGCAAGGGCCATGAAGTGTGATCATTGGTCTGTAAGAACTTACAAAAAGATACATACATGCTCTTGGGTAACTATGACTACAAGCAAAATAAAAGAAGAGGCACACCATGATTAGTTGCATCAGTTGTACTGCATGAGGATTATTCAGGTTCATTCGATACTCCAACTCCAAAAAATCTCATAAGTTTGGTTCAATGGAAACTTGGTGTGAAGACTCCATACTCTACCCCTTGGAGAGGGAAAAGGCAAGCTCCTAATGATGTGCGTGGTACTCCAGAGGAAAGCTATACGATGTTGCCTTCTTATAAGGATATAATGTGATGAGGAAGGAAAGTTTAAGTATTAATTCATCGCATTAGGATGAATAAATATGGTGGAGTACTAATTATTGCTACAGCTCAAGATCTAGACCGTCACCATTATCTGTTGGCTTTTGGAGTAGTTGATGGTGAGAAAGATGAGAGTTGGAGTTGTTTTACGAATATGTTGAAAATAGTTGTGCTAGATGATCCTGAATTTGCGGTTGTTTCTGATAGAAATGCAATCATCATCAAGTCAATTGGCGAGGTGTACCCGATGGCCAAGCATAGATATTGTATATGACATTTATCTCAGAATGTGAAATCACGGGTTTCTAGCGTAAACAAAGAAATGGCTACAGAGAAATTTAGAGAAATCGCTAAGGTTTATATGGAGGCTGAGTTTTCGCCACGATATGAGTCATTTAAGAGACGATATCCTAAAGCAACCGATTATCTAGGTGAAAGTGTTCATTTGAATAAATGGGCAAGATGTTATTTTCCAGAGAAAAGATACAATATATACACCACAAACTGTTGTGAATCCATGGATACTGTTTTTTTGTTGCTGCAAATGCTAGATGTGATTTGTTGGGAAAGTTGATGGATGGTTTAACAAGTATAGGAAGATGTCATCAGGGGAGTGTTCGAGCTCTGAAAGGCTGGTACCTTTCGTTTCTGGCGTGTTGCACAAAATATGTGAGGATGC
The DNA here is from genome assembly GCA_004349715.1 of Crucihimalaya himalaica. Lineage (NCBI taxonomy): Eukaryota > Viridiplantae > Streptophyta > Magnoliopsida > Brassicales > Brassicaceae > Crucihimalaya > Crucihimalaya himalaica. Next base: position 122,330 of record SMJT01000184.1, read on the forward strand.
AAAGTTGTTATAAGTATATGAGCTAAACAATTATATTATTGAATACAATGTTATTAGACGCGATGGAAAATGTTATTTGGTTGATTTGTCAAAGAAATGTTACGCTTGGAAGCAGTTTGATATTGACAAATATATATGTGATCATGCTATAACTGCTGGAACGAGACATGCAGAATCATCGGGTAAAGAGTTCGATTACACGAGTTGGTGTCCAAATATTATGTCGTGGAGTTGTGGACATTGGCATATTACAAGACGATTCATCATGTACCCCACATGTCCCAATAGAATGTTCCTGATGATATACAAGTTTTGTGTGTCATACCTCCATATTATAAGATAAAGCAAGGATGAAGGAGGGAAACTAGATATCCATCAGTTGAAGAATATCCACGATGGAGCAGTCGGAGTCTTCGACGATTTTGTCTCTGATAATGCTGAAACTACTTTATAACTTTGATTGTGTAGTTTCTATCTTTGTGCAACTTGTATAAGTAGGTAAGAACTATGCGTTATGTGTGTTAAGAATATTAATGTTTAATTATGTTTGTATGCAACTGGTTCTACTAGGTACAAATATGTGCAAATTTCTGTTCCTGAGACATATGTTTTTCTGTTTTGTACAACTGAATCTACTAGGTACAAATATGTGCAAATGCCTGTTCTTGAGGAGGATGTTTTCTGTTTCTGTAACAAATATGTGCAAGAAAACTACGGACCTCAGTAGCATTTCTTGGGTGTTAGCCAATTGATTATCAACTTTATTTTCTCCTAGTATGATCCACTAACACTCAAATTCTAAATAACTAGCCCGAGAAATCCATTCTTCTGGAGGACTATTTGCCGGGTCAATGTTGTGAGCAAAGTTTTACCCTAATTAGTTACCGCAAGTGTACGATACACCGCTGTAGTACTTAGGGATCGAATCCACAAGAACCAAAACAATTACATTTTTGAATATATCAATTTAAACTTAGTTAGGACAAATAATTAAGGATTTAGTTTTCATTTTAATAAAATAAATAATTAAAGACTAGGGATAGATGGTTAGACAATCATGGAATCACCTAAGATTTCTAAACTGACTAGCATGCACAACTGTGAGAAAGCATTAAATCCTGTCTTGAACTCAATCATAAATGTCATCTACCCAACTGCCGTTGAGATAGCGTACGAAAGCTAAACAATCATAAACAGAAACTCCCTTTCACAATCTAAGATCTAATAGCTAGCATTAAGAAAATGATCAATATGTTCACAGCGATCTCTACCCAACTGCCGTTGCAATAGAGGTACCATGCTCACCTAGGGTAGATTCTGATATTTCTACCAATTGTCGTTGCGCATATCTACCTAAAGACAATACATAGACTTCCGTCTCAGTATATCCCTCGTGCATAAGAAATCCCTCGTGCCTGAGCACGTTTTCCTGCACCTTTAACCTTTCATCTGCGCAATACAGTTTCCTCATGCCTAAGCATTTCTTCTTGCACCTTTCACACGTCGACTCGTTAGCCATCCTGGCGTACCCGAATCCATGTCCATAGGTCATCACACAACTACAAGGATTTCTCTTTGCAGACAACTCAGCGGCTCATCCGCATTTTCTCACACAACAATTATTTTACGACAAAATAACATGTATTTCACACACCACATCATTATCAAATATGACACATTCAAGTTTATAAATGTAATATACAATCATCACACAATATATGTTACTTATAAAGTATGTAACATATAGATATGCTCGTATTATTCTTAAACTAGATGATTAATCAGAGATATACGTGTATATCGGGAAAACACGAACATGTCCTCACCTTAGCCTTAACTTTTCCGAGATGCTACGGTTCAAACTCGGATTTCAATCTTTGTTCTCCATCAACGTTTGAAACTCTAAAAGTCACTTTCAATTAACCATCTCAAATTTTTTTTCTAGTTCATACTTAGCATAGATTTGCAAAGATTTCTAGCAGTTTCTTGAATAGGAAGCAACATGAATAACTCCTCGAGTTTGACTTTGATTAAAGCTCTATCAGTGGCTATGGATTCTTGGGAACGTGAGATTTCCAGATACGCGTCACTCGCTATCCAGTTCTTTTTGTTCTGACAGAAATTTGCCTCGAAAAACATGAACTCAGATCTGCCTCTTTATGCTTAATTCATCCTCTTCCTTCTTCTTTCTTAACTCTCCTTTTCTCCACCTCTGATCTGCTCTTCCACCTCTGATCACTCCGGCTTTGCTCTTCCACCACCATAGAGGCTTGCCACAGCCACAACGTGACTACACAACCCACTAGTGGTTTCCACCTCCACTGCGACGTCTCTCTAACTCCTTTACGCATGGGCTCTCACTCTCCTTTCTCTTCTTTTTATGGAAACAAGATCACCACCTCCTCCCTTATAGATTTGATTGCTTCCTCCTCCCTTGGTCCATGGTTACTTCTTGACAATAAAATGAACAAATTACAACAACAAAAATTCAACACACAACAACGCCTTATTATCTTTCTTCTTCTCTCTTCTGTATGGATCACAATGAAGTACCTTTCCTCTCTCTAACTCACGGGGAAGTGACTCTTTCTCACAAGGAACGATGGTGGCGTTTAGGATTTGAGATTGCTCGTGGGTTTATGTTTGCGTTTCACATGTGACGGCACAAACACAAACACACAACCAAACAAACCCTTGTTGTTTGCAAGCTATGGCGTTTTGGGTTTGCATAATATTCAAACAAAAACAAAACCCATATACTTGGATTTGGGATGTTACAAACTACCTTTGTAAAATTTGGCTCGACATTATAGAGACATAATATGCATACTTTGAAGATTTGGTAGTTGGTCTGGAGAAGAATAAATTAACTAGTGCACATGAGATTCTCTAAAAATTCTGTATTAGATTTGTTCATCTCAACGAGATTCTATTTACCCAACAAATAAGGTAGCTTTTCTAAAAATATTTGTTCTAGATTATGTTATGTCTCTCTGGTATAATATTATCACTTTTCTTAGTCAGCCTGGAGACGTTCTTAGGTGTTCTTGCCTCCACTTGCAGCAGTTTACGAGTGGTAATATCTCCGGACTCAGTGAAAGAGATATGTTCAAATTGCAATAAAAGTAACCAAAGCAAAGATGACAAGCATTTCACATAAATGCTTCAGGAATGAAAGGTTATTGCAGGGTGAGTTGAACGGGAGTAGGATGCCAACAACTTTTTGCGAGATAAAATTTAGTGAAACTCAAATGATGGATGATGCTTCACATGGTGTCAGTATCGAAATGTCATTGCCAAATGAATAACTGCCCCGACCATCTATTACTTCTATGTTTGAGCTCTAGAAAGAGTGGTAGAGATTCAATAAGCCAGAACAAAAGAAGATTGTTGCTCAAAAAGACAAGCAAATCTCTTATCGCTGGGTTTGTCTTAATTTACTCGGTTAAACTATAATATGCTTTCGTAAATCGCAATAGTTTGTTTCATATCACTATCATATAGGGAGCTGGTGGAAATGGAACAGAAGTTTTTGGCCTCAAGTTTCAACACCCAATACAAGACTACTTAGGCACGCCCTTGAATTGGCAGGTGGACTTCATGAGGCTACAGAGAGAGATGATAGAGTTATGGCACGTGTGTAAGGTTACACACATAAGCTGCTTCTTCCTTCTATTCAAAAGATATTAGAAAGATTGCTTTACTTGGAGGTAGAACTGCGTACACTTGAATGCATAAGTGAATCTTTTGCCCAATTTACAACAATGGACACAATCTGGCCTTAATCTCCAGGAAAATTTACATTGTATACTTAAGTTCATTATTAATTATGTTCTAAAGGTCTTGCCTTAAACTAGTATAATTTTTTAAAAATTGGTTTGCAAGTTACTGCAGACTACTACAGTCAAAACTTCTCGAATCAAGTAATTATATATATTATATAGGAAACTATTAAGGTAGGGTAACTTAGAGCACCTCCAATCGTTTAGAACCCTTTTTGGGTATCTAAACAAATAAATATTAATATTTTAATATAATATAATTATATAATTAAATTTTAATTTTAAAATTAAAAACTAACCAATGAAAAAGTGACAAATGTAGAACCTTAAACAATGAGGTTCTTAAACAAGAACTTTAAGAACCCTGTCTCTTGCTTTTTTATTTGTTTTCTTTATTTTAATTGTTAAGAACCCTTCTAAGAACCTCCGTTGGAGGTGGCTCTTATACGAGAGTTTTAAAATTTTATAAGGTTGAGATCTCATTTCTAAGAACATGGGATCCATCCCTTGAAGGAAAGTATATTCCCCTGAATATCGAAAAAAGGTATATCTTGCAGTATGTATTTCCTTTGACGAGAAACCAAAATAGAGAAGACACATCAGCTATTTCTCTTTCGCTTATAATGCTCACTTGCTCTTCTGGACTTTACTCATAAAAAATTTACGAACACATAAGGAACTGGACTACAAGAAAACAATGGGAATTACTGATGACAACTCGAGGAACTTCCAACCAATTCCCAACCACGGATACGATGGCCGGAAGTTTGTCAGAAAATTTTAAACGTTTCCGACCACCAGCATTTCGTCAGATTTTTTTGGGAAATGGTGGTTGGAAATAGGAAGTTTTTCCGACGAATATGTATCGTCGGAATTTTGTCGGAAAAGTCGTCAGAAATGGTCGGAAAAAGTTAGGTAAACAAGTGGAAAATAATCGAATTTCAGAGTACCTATGATATATCATGGTTTTTACCCGTTTTTAGCCATGATATAGGTCTTGTTTTTAGAGTCCTTCTAGTGTTTTTGTAGTCTTTTTGAGTCTTTTCAGGTTTTGGCACGTTTGGAGCATAATTGGAGATATTGGAGCATTCTCGAGTTTGTTTTGGCATTCGTTGAATAACTTCCCACCGTTGGATTGAGCTCAAATTTGGATACAAGATAGATCAATGGATTAGATTTCATTTGAAAGTGGTTTGAGGCCATTCTAACGGTGCGATCAAAAGTTATGCCAGTTTTTGTGAAGACAGTCCAGTCTGGCGAGCACAGAGTCCTGGTATCGACCGACACCCACCTGGTATCGATCGATACCGACTGCAGAAAAGGAAAACACGTGATTTTACAAGTTTGAAGAGTGCGAAACTTGGCCCAAAGGATCCTACTATTTACAATTAAGCTCATAACGTGTTTTAGCATTATATTTAGGGTTTTCAGCCACTTTTAGAGGGCAGGCTAGCTTTTATAATTATTCTGAATACTTTGAGAGAGATTGGTTCCGGGTTTTGTGGGAGACAATTCTGAACCTTTGTTTTACTCTTGATTTATTTTATGCAATCTATTTTATTCATGATTTCTGTTTCATTGATCATGTCTGAGTAGATCTCTCTTAGGTTTAGGGTTTTCTCATAAAGGATTTCATGGCTTGTTAGATAAGTTGATCTATTAGGATTCAAAATCTGAATTAGTTCTTCACCATAGGTTGTTCTTAAAGCTAGTTCTAGGTTGACGAATCTGGAATTTAGATCTTAGGTTGATCAATTAGACACGATAGTGTGATTGGAAACCCGAAAACCCTAGGGTGAGCAAAATAACTATCCGCAAAGAAATTTGGTTTAGTTGTTTTGTGAACATATCAAACCTGAACTTTAAAGCTGATTTAGGTCTTTAGAATTTGCAAAGAAATTTGGGATTCAAGGATTTAAATTTAGATAATTCTTGCAACGACAGTTGGTTAATTATAGCTTAGTGTTTTGAGTTCAAGAACCGTGCTAAATCTCCTGATTGATTGATTTGCCTGCATTCCTTGATTTCCTGAGAAATACCCTGAGCCTATTTCCCTCCATTGATTTTACAACTGTTTTTGATCGTTTGCTGTTTTACATTGATTTTGCTTAGCTTAATTCATATTCTATAATCTATTGAGTGATTTCTTGAGTCTTTGTGGTTCGACCCCTAGAATACTACAACTACTGCTTAGATACTTTAGGGTATTGGATTTGAGCATATCAACCTACCACATAACACATTCTCACTAATTTTTGACGACCCGTCGCCAAAAAATTTCTATATATATATCGCTCGATCTCAACATTATCAAGTTATTTTTGAAACAAAGTTCAATATGGATTCTCATAGCATTTATAAAACTGGAGAGTGGATGTATCAACGTTTAAGCAAAGCTACGCGGGGAAGTCGGCGCGAATACAAAAAAAAGAATTATCAGAGTTCATGTAGTTTGTATCGAATCAAGAGATGACACGTACTGAATGTATTATGTCTTGTACTAGTATTAAATGTGAAAATAATCGTTTTTTAGACAAGGAAAGAGTTTGAAATCAATTATTTGGGGAGGTTTTACACCGGGATACTATATTTGGTTTTCACATGGAGAGGATTTAAGATTTGGGACTAGTTGTGTAGATATAAGGTGTGAACAAATAAGACATGAATCACATAATATTAGAGATTATGGTAGTAGTACCACTATAGAAAAAAATGCCATAGAGAGAATGGTTAGAGAGGAGTTGTGAAACCATAGCTAATACCAATGTTAAGAAGGAACCCAATTTAGAAGCTAGAAGGTTTTTTGAAATATTAGATGCTGCAAAGAATCTGATATATGCTGGTTGCAAAGAAAGGCATTCACCGTTATGAGCTGCAACGAGGATGATGAATATAATGACGGAATATAACTTAAGTGACAATTGTGTTGATGCATGGGCACCAACTTCATACTACTACGTACGCAATTTAGATATTGGTTTCCGATCTTGGATTGCCATATCAAATGATTGATGTGTGTAGGGAGAATTGCATGGTATTCTGGAGGGAAACTACAAATTTGATTCATTGCAGGTTTTGTGGGAAAGAACGATTTCAAGTAACGAGCGGAAGAACCAAAATTCTGCTTAAGCGTTTTTGGTATTTGCCTTTATTTGATAGGATGAAGATGTTGTATCAGTCAGAGAGGACAACTACGTCGATGAGATGGCATGCGGAACATGCATTCAACGGAGAAATTTCACATCTTTCTGATGCAGGAGCTTGGAAGCATTTTACTTCTTTGTATCCAGATTTTGCGAGTGAAAGAAGAAATGTATATTTGAGTATATGCACTGATGGTTTTAATCCGTTTGGGAAATCATGTAGGCAATATTAATTGTGGCCAGTTATAGTCACCCTCTACAATCTTCCACCAGCTCTGTGCATGAAGCGAGAATTCCTATTCCTTTGTATATTGGCACATGGACAAAATCATCCGCGAAGATCTCTTGACATATTTTTACAACCACTTATTACAGAGCTACAAATGTTATGGTGTGAAGGAGTAAGTGTATATGATGTCTCAAGCAAAAATAATTTCAAGATGCAGGCTGTATTGTTATGGACTATTAGTAATTTCCCGATATATGGAATGTTGTCTGGTTGGACAACACAAAAGATTATCATGTCCATATTATCAAGATAATACAGATGCATTCCAGTTAAAGCATGGTCGGAAAACAAGTTGGTTCGATTGGCATTGTCGTTTCTTGAGACGCAACCACTCATACAGAAGAAGTAAGAAATTATTCAAGAAAAATATGGTTGTACGTGATGTCCCAGTTGCTGCGTATGATGGAAAATACATTTTGCATCAATTCCGAGATTTCGATGTTGAACGTACTACAAATTGTGGGGGTAATGGTCATGTTAGGATTGATGGATGTGGAGAGCAACATAACTGACATAAGCGAAGTATTTTCTGGGAGTTACCTTACTGCAAAGATCTTCCCCTCCGACACAATCTTGACGCCATGCATATTGAGAAGAACGTATTTGACAACATAATTAACATTATTTTAAATGTGCAAGGGAAGACAAAAAAAAATGTGAAGCCTGCATGGATTTGTATGAAATATGTCATCATGAGGATTTACATCTGCTTTCAGACAAAATAGAGCATATTCCTATTTGGCGATTAGATGCTACAAAAAAGACGACCTTTTCCAATGGATACGCAACTCTGTAAAGTTTCCTGATAGATATACTGCAATTCTATCATATTCTATTGATGATCTTAGCGGACGGCTAGTCGGGATGAAGAGTCATGATTGTTATGTATTCATGCAACGTTTACTTTCATTTTCTTTCGTTCATCTTCTACCAACCATAGTCCAAGAAGTAGTTGTAGGTATGATCTGTCTAGCTTACCATGAACATTGTTTTCATATTATGGGCTAAATTTATTTGAAATACATTCACTGATACGTATAACGTTTACAGGTATAGGGGCCTTTTTCCAGGATTTATGTTCCCGCTCTCTAACAATGTCAGGAATACATACACTTGAAGCCAATATTCTAATGATTCTTTGCAATTTAGAGAAACTATTTCCACTGTGTTCTTTTGATGTCATGGAGCATCTTGTTATTCACTTACCTCGTGAAACTGCACTTGGTGGACCAGTTCAGTATAGGTGGATGTATCTGTTTGAGCGATTCATGTTTCATTTGAAGAAGAAAGTCAAGAATTTGGGTACGTTTGAGGGATCAATAGCTGCTCAAAGCATAAACAAGGAGACATCTTACTTCTCTTCATACTATTTTGCTCCTGAAGTCCAAACGAAAGCAAGGAAACCAGGCATGTATGATGACGGTGGAGTAAGACCAGTGTATCATACGTATGTACCAGATATATTTTCACAAATAAGTCGGCTTAGTGGAAAACAAAGAGAAGATTGGCTTATAAACCAAGAATTTAATCATCTACATACGTACATTATGAGGAATTGTGAAGATATACTACCGTTGAAACATAAGTTTGTATATTTGTAAAATTAGAAATATATATATATATATATATATATTAGATATATGTTCTGTAAATGACTAACTTTATGTTAACCACTATTTTTACACTGAATTATTTAGGTCCTTTTGTGATTATTCTTGCGTCTTTTAACCAAAAACAAGTTAGTTTTGAGTCTTTTTGTATTTTATTGGAAAATGGGCTTCAAGAGCAAAGAGAAGGGATTTGGAGCTAACATGGGATTCAAGAAGATTAAATGGACTTTGAGAGGAACAAACAAGCTTTCAAAAGATTAAACGGGTTTCAAGATGGACCAAAAGGAAGAAGAGCTCGGAGCCGCATACCGATCGGTTATGTCTCTGCACCGATCGGTTGGCGAGCATTTGTCATGTTTTTATTTTCTCGCTTTCGCAAGTTTATATTTTTCTCTACTCCTTAAACACTATATAAAGGGGGCTCGACCCTCAGTTGTAAATAAACTCATTGTAAATACACTTCTTCTAGTTTTATATTTCTTTTAAGAGTTTTGTTTTTAGTTTAGTAGTAGATGTAGTAGTATGTCTATGAGTTCTTCATATTCATGCTACTCTATCTCTACCTTTCTATATATGATTCTCTATTAGGTTTTAGAGTTCCAGTTAGGTAGTTTTAAGTATGTAACTATGCATGATATGAGAATGATGTTTAGATCCTTTGCCTAGATTTTTTTTAATGCTTATTCTAGACTGATCGCTGAGTATGCCATTAGACGTTTCTCGATAGGTGACTGTGCAATGGAATGTTGGATTGTAGCCAAGGTGAGAAAAGTATTCCTAGACAAGTGACGTTGCTAGGGAGCTTTGTGAACCTATCAATCCCGTACTTAATAATTGCTTAAATTATGATAGTAAAGTGACATTTCTATTAGGATTGTTTGCATAGTAGTTATCACTAAGGAATTAGGGTAGCTAATGATTATGATTGAGTTTAGGATTGTTTATAATGCTTTCTCTTATGTATGTATATTACTTGTTAGAATTGCTTTAGGGTTCTCTATGCATAATTTATCTATCCCTGTTCATATTACGTTGTTAGAAAACATATAAAATCCTATTTAATTTTCCTAGCCAAATTTTAGTTATTATAATTCATATTGTAGTCGTTTTGGTCTCAATGGATCGAACCCTAAGTACTATACCGGTGTATCGTACACTTGCGATAATATTTTGGGTAAAACTTACACACAACATGTTTTTAGCACCGTTGCCGGGGACCAAACAAGAGTGCCTTTGGATTCGTAATTAGAATTTTGTCTAGGGTTTTTATTTATTGTGAATATGTATATAACTCTTCTTTTATGTACTTATCTTTTTCTCAATTTTGTTCGAAGATTTATGCAAAGAAGGAGCCACGGTTTTGATAATTTGCTACAACCCAACAACAACGAATGGAGCTGCGGAGATCGAGCTTACCAGTAGGGAGCTGCGGAGAAGAAGACAAATGGAGAACCACGGTAATGCTAATGGGATCGTTGATAAAGATGCTGAGAACGGGAATGTTGCTGGACATAACCGTCAACCGATCGGTCATGAGGAAGAAACGATCGATTTTGGAGATGATGGGCAACCGATCGGTGCACAGCCACCACCAATCGGTTACGGTGATATTCATCAACCGATCGGTCCTCCACCACCACCGACCGGCCAGCGTGATGAAGCTGAACCCACTCTATGAGAGTCCAACGTTCCAAATTTGTTCTATGCTGGTAGAGCCACGATTCGCCCACCTGTGCCACATAGACGTGATTACCGGATCGAGCCTTCGATGATTGCATTGGTGAAGCAATCAATGTTCAATGGGCTACGTTTAGAGAAGTTGTAGCACCACCAAGACAAATGATGTGTCTCAAGACTACCAACTCTTCTCCTTATTCAAATTATGTCACAATGATAAGGCTTTAATATCGGTGAGACTTCTAGAACCGAGATCCATAAAAACTTGGGCTCGATTTCGTGATATGTTCATCAACCGATTCTATCCAAAGTCCAAGACTACCCAGCTAAGAAACAAGATCACTACATTTTCACAAACAGGGAACAAGTTATATTTCGAAGCATGGGATCTCTTCAAAGGGTACTTAAAGGATTGTCCACATCATGGCTATCCTCATGAGACTTTGCTTCATGTCTTCTACCAAGGAGTCTCTGAAAATTTTCAAATGGCACTTGAAACTGCAAGTGAAGGGAACTTCGCATCGAACACTGTTCGGGGAGCTAGTCTTCTCACTAAGAATTTGGCGACAAGTAACAGTAACCACTGTTCTGAGTATGATAGATCAAAAAGGGTTGTTGTTAAGAGTGTGGAGACTAACAGGTACCAAGAGCTTAATGAGAGAGTGGAATGGTTGATCAAGCTTGAGAAGAAGGAACTAAGCACGCTAATGGATGATACGGAACAAGGAAATGATGGTGATGATGGGTACTATGCAGGGACCGAAGAGATTAACTACATCGGTGGACGTGGCTTCAATAATTTCAATAACTTCAGGAACCACCCTAATCTCTCATATCGGAGCATGGACGTTGAAAACCGCCAAGATCAAGTCTAGCCTTTGAAACCTCAAGGATTCCAAAACAAAGGAGCTGGTTATGGTGGATACAAATTCCAACCGAAGCCTCAGTACAACGGACAGAGAAAATTCTAGGGACCGTCTCAACAAAACCCGCCAGAAAGCAAACTTGAGAGGATGATGCATCAACTGATGGAGAGCCACAAGCAAAACGCTGAAATCATCAATGCTAAGGTGGATGGAATGTACACATCTCTTAGTGAAAAGATCAAAGTTGTGAACACTCATGTCCGAGTTCCAGAGACCCAAATTGCTCAAGTAGCTTCCAATGCTGAGGTACCTCTTGGAATGCTTCCATGAAAAGCTGAAGGGAATCCTAGGGATTAAGTGAGTGCTTTCATATTTGTATCAGAGGAGAGATTGGATACGCCAACTGATCGGTGTGGACACTGTACCGTTTGGTTCCACAGGAAAATTTTAACTGATCAGTGCAATGTCCAAACCGATCGGTTGGATACTTTCATCCAAAAGAAGAGAGCTGAGGCTGAGTCAACATATTCAGAGAGAATTCCTGGAGATGTTCTGAGGATCTAGGAAACCCCACATATCTACAAACCAAGGGTGCATTTCTCTCGCTACATTGACAAAATGATAGCTAATGGGAAGATGTATAGGTTCAAAAAGGTGCTTGGAGAGTTAATTGAAGGAATGACATATAAGGAAGCAGAAGGGAACTTACCCGATATCAAAGAGGTCTTCAAGTGTGTGATAAAGTGCGGAGAAGGATTAGACGAGGTCAAGAGAAAATTTATGAAAGAGAAGAAGCTTATAAAGCAACTCCCCAAGCTCGAGGATCTCAGAAGATTCGCAGTGCCTTGTGTGGTCTTGGGCATCTATTTTGAAGACTCGCTTTGTGACACAAGATCAAGTGTGAATCTCATGTCCTTCTCTGTTGCCAAAGGGCTCGAGATAGAGAATTTTGATGATCGTCCATGCATCTTGAAGTTTGCTATAGCTTCAATATCCAAACTCCAAGGATTCCTACCCGGTATGCTAGTATGAGTAGGATTTTGCCTAGTGCCTACAGATTTTAAAGTGATCGAGATGATTGGAGGATATGAGATGCCGCTGCTTTTGGGATGGCCATTCCTTAACTCAATTGGGGCCGTTATGGATTTGCTTAAGCAACAACTCACATTCCATCTAATTGACAAAGAGGTCCATTACTCGCCCATATCACCTTCTGTCCATCGAGATTCAGAGATCGACGAGGAAACCAAGGAATCAGGACTGGCGTTAGCACTACAAAGTCAAGCTCGAGACTCAAAAAAAAGCACTGAATGGGAGGCAACCCATTAGTTTCACTCTTTCTTTTCACTTGTCGTTTTTAATTACTTTCATTTGAATTATTAACTATTTGCATTTTCAGTTTCAATGGTAAGTTTGGATTCAAAACTTTTTGAGTCTGAAATCATAGGTTTTAGGCGTTAGATACAGGTGCAAAATCGCAGAAGGCGAGATTTCCAGAAACACCAACCGTTCGGTGAGCTTCCAACACCGATCAATATAAATTGCTTTGTCAACCGATCAGTATAAATTGCTCTGTCAACCAATCAGTTACACACCATGACCGATCGGTTGGCGTCCATGTCAATTTTAAAAAACCGGTCTAATCCGGTTAATTCACTTGAATTGAACTAGATTAAACCGGCCACCTTTCTTCTTCCCTGAAAATCACTCTCCATTTTCACAAAACCTCAATTTTTAAAAACCTTCAAAACTCTCTCAAAAATTTTCAAAATCCATAACTTTCTTAATTATAAACCGTTTTCAATGATTTTTTGGTGCTTTCCACTTACTTTTTCAAGTCTATCCATTTATCCTACTAAATTTCCCGATCTATTGAGGTAAGTCACTCGATTTTCATGTTTAAAATCCGATTTTCGCATGAATACTTGTGAATTCTTGGCTTTTTGATTTCTTGCATGTTTAGCTTGATTGTTGAGTGGGAATTGATGCTTATAAGGCTAGGAAATGGATTAGGTGGTTAGATTTGAGAAAATTTTGATTTTTGAGAGAGAATTTTGAATTATTGAAAATGGTGTGTGGTGGATTTTGGATATTTGTGCTTAAATTGTATTTAGGATAATTAGTTTTTAATTATCCACAATTTTAGGAGAAGAATTAATTGAATTTGGATTGTTGTGCAATTAATTTGGATTTATTTTGAATTTTAGAGATTAATTTTCCTAAAAATTTGAATTTGTGCATTTTAACTGTCTTAAAATCAATTTACATAGTTTTAGAAATTAATATGCTGCAATGATTATTTTAGGATTTTTTGCAGAAATTTTCAAAAGGTTTTCTGTTTTTGAATTTTGTTTCTGCAAAAGTTCCTGCAAATTCCGACATGATTTATGCTCTTTACTGATATTGCATGTATGACTCCTACGACTCGAGGGGAGAGTTCGAGACAGAGTAGGGTACAACTCCCTAAAGTGTATGGCGGATCATCGACGAGAGCTGACTAATTCTGACTGAGCCGCCAGAGAGAGCATGGAGAGCTGCACACTACATCCCACCAGGTTCCTCCAGGACGAGATCCTTGAGGAGCTGGGCCTCAAGGAGGAGGTCCATCGGATTTTGGACCTGATTGGATTTGATACAACCCTAAAACGCTCGAGGATGTAGGCAAAGGATGGATCTGTTTCTTCATCGCAGAGCAAGATCTCCATCCACCAGCTCTGCAACATCTTTGGTTTCCCGAGGCGTAGGGAAACACGTGCTTTGCCAGTTTTTGATGCTGACAGGTTCTGGGCTCTCATTGGTTCATGCACATATGTTTCCTCTACCTGAAAACAATCTGGGATTAGGAGTCTTGTGCGTTTGGTTGCTAAGTTCATCAACAATGCCTTCTACACCAGACATGAGATAGGGACTCTCAAGGTTGCTGAGCTTTGGATGCTGAGAGAGGGAGTTTGCCAGTACATTGATCATCAAGATGAGGATTGCTATGGCGTCGAGCAAGAAGTAGATTTTGATAACCTATTAGCCGCTGGGCTTGCTGGAGCAAGGACTTTCATTAGGAAGAGGGCCAATATCTACTGTGGGAGCCTTGTCACGCCCATTCTTAAGGCGATCGGACTTCAGCTTCTTTCTCCCATATCCGAGTGCAGACAGAGGTTCATTGATAGAGACTACCTCTACCACGCTTCCATTCTGATATTTGGTACTTCCGTTTTGTAGTTTCAGGACCACATACGTCATTACAGATACTTGCAGCTTGCTGCGCAACATCTTACATACATTGCTACACACGCTCAGGTAGACTTCATGCCTCCTACTACTGCACTTTGTGAGTGCCCTACTGGCCACACTCGCGCCAGTCGTCTCTGTCAAACTTGTGCAGCTGCTCAGACACCACAACGTGCGTCCACTTCGTCTCAGGCACCATTTCTTGACTTCGACAACATGGAGTTCACCTACAGTGATCTCCCAGACACTGCCAGCGACCAGGAGATGATCAGACATGCTGTGGCGGTCTCCGAAAAGAACAACAGGATGCTCCATCTGCTTTTGGGCATATTTTGGAAGATCATGCCGTGTTATGTCTCTGCACCGGACGATGTTGCTACGTCTACTAGTCGAGCCAACTGTTACCAGCATAGTCCCCCATCTGCTTCTTCGACTCCAGACAATGCATCTAGCCCTGATGGCTATGGAGATGGCAGTGTTCCACGAGAGATGACTAAGCATCAGTCAGGCCTGGACAGCTCAGCGAGTGAGTTTTGATTACGACAACCAATCGGTTTATGGGTTTGACCGATTGGTTCTGGGTAGTTTAGTAACCAATCGGTTGTAGCTGTTGCACCGAACGGTTTGTGTTTCATCTGAAAAAACCCTTATCATATGTACTTTTCTTTCTCTTTCAACATCTTTTTCTTGAAAATGTTTACCTACCTTCATTCTGTTTTACACCGAGACGGTGTAATTCAAGTTTGGGTGAGGTACAGATGTACCATTTATCTTATATATTTGGTGAAAATTTTCATTTTTAATCAACTTATTTTCAGTAATTTTAGGGGATAATGACCTTTTTCAGGAACTTACTTGGGGACAAGTTTCCAACGACTTATTCAGGATTACGTTAGAAGTAGAGTAGAAGTTTGGAACGATCATGAGTAGACACAATATTCAGGAAAGTCTCTATCCCTTTGAAACGTGAGCGATTTGAGCTTAGCCTTATCTAGTGAACATTGAACGTGCATTTAGTATATCTCACTTAGGGGTTGGTAATCATGCTATTGATATATATTCAGAGCTGCCTTGTTTTTACCACTCTCTTTGACATCCGAATAATTAGGATCATACCATACCTTATACCCTAAAACCCCTTTCTATTCAAACCCCATGCATTCTTCTGATCATCGCATATGTGCATTCATGTGCATAAACTATGGAGTTACGGACCGACATAGCTAACCTTTCACTAGGATTAGGGATGTTATACGTAAGATTTTGGGGTGATTAGAAAAGTCTCTATAGGATTAAGTCTTGTCGACAGATTTTTGGACTTGTTCGAGAATGATAGAAAATGTTTAGAAAAATATATTTGCTGCTTAAGTTTGTATTACAGAACCGGTTCCACCGTTCCCTTTATTAAAAAATGAAAATAAGAAGAAAAACGGAAATAGGAACCGAAAAAGTTAGATTTTTATTGTAAAATCGTCAAAAAAAATTCTTAGTGTTTTCTCTGGGATTTTGTCGAGTTTAAAGGAAAATGAGGTAGTCTTAGTGAAAGGAAGACAATGTATGCATCAATTGGTCCGTGTCTCGTAGCTGTGATTATGCGTAATGATTTGCATCCTAGATTTTTAGGATAAACCATAAACACTTGAGTCATCCTAAATGCTTACGTTACAAAGACCCTAGCATATTCGATATTCCCTTGTGAGAATGTACGCATATTAAATACGAGTGAGTTACAATTTGCTTTTATTGTTAGGTTGATTTTCTCTTTCATATAAGTGATGTAGTTGTGAGAATATAACTCCTATCGAATGTAAGATCACTATTACAATCAAAATTTCAATTTTTTTCTTTTCAGGTTTATTTTGTCTTCTATAAAAGTGATTTAGTTGGAGCATAGAGCATAGAGCATATCACGAATGTAAAAACACTTCTTTATAGTGCAATTATTAATCACTTCTTCAATTTATTTTTTTCTTTTTATTCGATTTCCTCTTCTATATAAGTGATGTAGTTGAAAGCATAAAATCAATGATGAATGTAATATCACTTCTTTAATGTTATATATATATATATATATATTAATTTATCTAAATTAATAAATGTTTACCCCATAAAAGTTATAAATTTTTGGTATGTTTTGTTTAATTTCATTAACTAAATATAAATATATATCAACAAAACAAATATAACTAAACCAATCTAAATGGCTTCACTTTCTTATATTATAAAGAAATGTTTCTCTTATGTATAACTGATGTAGTTTGGAGCATAGATTCAATAATGAATGTAATATCACTTATTTAATGTATATATATATATATATATATATATATATATATATTAACTAGAATATATATAAAGTAAATTAATTGCATTAATTCCGTTTCTCATGCATGCTAATAATTAATATAACCTTAATTTTGTAGCCTTTAATTACAACAAAGTCAATGATTTAGCGAATGTAATTGATAGCCTTAATTTCGTAGCTTTTAATTAAAATTTCCAAATTTCTAATTGCAAATATCAAAGTCAATGATTTAGCGGATGTCATTAATTGCATTAATTTGCATTCCGTTTCTCATGCTAATAATTATTTAGCCTTAATTTAGTAGCTTATAATTATGTTTTCAAGAAAAATATATTGATTAGAGTGTATAAAATCAATCTTTATGAAACAAAATAAAAACCTAAAAAATCAATCTTCATGGAACGGAGGTAGTAATAGATTGATGTTTTGGGCATTTCACACATATTAAGAAACATTTAATATTAATTATTTTTATGAAGAAAAGATAACTTGATGACACCATTTTTTACTGTAGTATTAAGTTTGCACATATATACAAGACCTTTTTTTTAATTCTGTAATAAAAACAACCTTTTTTTTAATTCTGAAACTCTTCATATTCTCACGGTTCTTCTATTTACTTCTTCTCATAAATACCTTTGTTCCTAATCGATTGAAAATTTGTAAAAAATTCAAATTTGGAGCCATATTTACGTTTCTCAAAAACAAAATTTGGAATGGAGCCAAAACATTCTCCTTTATATATTGACATAGATTTACAGCATTTAGTAAAAAGCATCTATGGCTTTTCATAGTTTTGATCTAAATTTACCACCTCAAAATAATGAAACAGATTTTCTAATTGATTTGAATACAAGTCCAACAAGAGAGTCGTCAGATGATGCTTTGGCCATATCATTTCATGAAGAACAGGAATATCATTCTCCTACAAATTTGGGTATTTTTTTTTTCTATTGTTATTGTAGTATTGATCAAAATGTTTTTATTAGTTTGTTTTTGTTTCCAATTTCATCACACAAAAAAAAGTGTATGCTTCGATAATTATGTCAAAATAGTGTAGTAGTATGTCAAGTGGAGAAACATGTTCTAGTTATTTTCAGTTTAGTCTTTTTCAATTTTTTTTTTCATGAGCTTAATTTTTAATCTTAGATGAATAATTTCATAAAAATGGAGAAACATGTTCTACTATATCATAATTATTTTTTAGTTATACTAACGTTAGATTATGGTTTGTGTTGTTAATTTTTTTTTCCTCCTCAATTTCAAATTTTTTATTTGGTTATGTTATTAATTTTGTTCCTCATTTTCAATCCATGCTACAGAATATGATTTTTTATTTGACTTTGAATTTTTCTTGTATACTAACGTTGTTTTCAATCTTTTTATATATATTTGTGATAGGAGAAAACAGTGAGATATTACAAGCTTCTCAAGCAACTAGAGCTCATAAAAAAGAAATGACGGATCAAGAAAGATTAGAGATTTACTTTGCTTTATTGGAAAGAAGTGTCGACGGAGAGTTGGAAAAACCAACAACAATGGAAGTCTCTAATTTATTCTCTGTACCATTACAAACAGTACAACGAATTTGGCGACGGGCCAAAAATACTCCTACTGGCAAAGTTGTCGATGTTTCGCATAAGAGGAAAGGTAATTGTGGAATTAAGAAAATTCAAATTGATCTTGCTCAAATTCTTGCTATTCCGCTCCATCGTCCAAAAACTTTAAGATCATTGGCAACTTCTTTGAATGTGAGCGTATCCGTGGTACATCGATGTCTAAAAGAAGGACTCCTTAAACGCCATTCAAATGCCATCAAGCCAAGTTTGAAGGAAGATAATATGAGAGCTCGTCTACAATTTTGTCTCTCCATGCTCGACAATTCTACGATGCCTAACCATCCGAGGTTTGTTGATATGTAAAATGTTGTACATATCGATGAAAAATGGTTTTATTTGACAAAAAAGACAGAGACTTATTACATGCATCATATTGAAGACGAGCTGCATCACACATGTCAGAGCAAAAACTATATCGGAAAGGTAATGTTTTTAGCAGCCATGGCTCGCCCAAGATTTGTTAGAGAAGGAAAAGAGACATTTTCTAGAAAATAGGGGTTTTTCCATTTGCAACAATGCAACCAGCTAAGAGACGGAGTAGAAACCGAGAGGCGGGGACTTTGGAGTTGAAGGTGATGACCTCCATCAAGAGGGAAAATATAAAAGAATTTTGAATCGAGAAAGTTATCCCAAGCATTCATGAAAAATGGCCACAAGAGGATTTTAGAAAAACTATCTTTATTCAACAAGATAATGCAAGAAAACACGTTGATCCAAGAGATGAGGAAGTTCGAGCAGCTGCTTCTCAACTTGGTTTCGATATTCGTTTGATGTGTCAACCACCAAATTCGCCGGACTTGAACATTTTGGATATTGGGTTTTTTAGTGCCATTCAAACACTACAACACACGGTGTGTCCGAAGACGATAGAAGAACTTGTTTCTGCGGTTAAACAATCATTTGATGAATATCCCTCCAAACATGTGAACCGGATTTTTTTAACTTTGCAATCGTGCATGCAAGAAATTATGAAGGTCCGAGGTGGAAATAATTATAAAATTCCACATTTGAAGAAATACGTATTGGAAAATGATGAGATCCTAGATAGGATCAAGTCCCTGAACGTCTCCAAGAGGTTGTGCAAATGTCAGCAAATCGAAAGTGGATGCGGAAGTGAAGACATATTGTTTTGTGAACTTGAAACGGATGATCTCGAGAATTTGTGTGGAATGAGGGATACTTCTCAAGGATGGTGGAAGATCCTTGGACTATCAGCTTGCTCGGTATGAATGATGAAGACCAGACATGTTGAGCAAGAGGTGAAACGAAGTGAAACTTCTAAAGGGGTGTGAAGAAACCCTTAGACTTTCGGCTCTTGAAGGAAATGGGAATCGATCCAAATTTCGGATTCAAGAGATGATCAAACAAGATTGAAAAGAGATGATTGATATTAAAATGTTTGATGATCTAGAAAAGAGATACAAGAGAGTACATATAGTATCCAGGAGGTGCATAGGAGTAGACAAAGACTCCTAGGAAACCTCCAAGACATTTTACGAGAATACTAGGAAATTACAAAAACATTAAGAAAGAAGACTAAACCTTAAAACTGAAACTTAAATGTTTAAATGACGTGATTAGATAGGATGGAATGGGGCTTGGTTCATCAAGAGGCTTTGGTAAAGTACCTTGGGCTTGCCTCATTAAAAACCTCTCTTAGAAAACCCATTGGGACAAAACTAAGAGGAGGGAAAAAGAGTGCAATCCAAGGCACCTCTCTTGATGAGGTTTAGGTGGCTTGAATCACAACCAATGTGGATGGATTAGCACACACTAAACTGGCCTGGATGGTGTTGAGAAGGTGTTGTAGTGTTGTCTTAAGTTTGGCTTGCTTGGACCGAGTAATGGGGCCATTGGCGATTTGCAAGCTTTCTTCTTCATCTTCCTCGGATTCTTGGTGCTCGGTAGCTTCTTCCGTAGCTTCTCCTTGCTCAAGTACAAGCTGCTCCTTTGGTTTAGGTTCCTTGCTGGTCATGCTCACATCATCCTCCCCCAGTTGAGAAGGATTTGACCTCAAATCTGTTTCATCTACAAAATAGGGAACCAAATCAGTAATATTAAAGCTTGAATTCACTTGGTACTTACCTTGAAGATCCAGCTGGTAGGCATTGTCATTGATCTTTTTGATGACTTTGAATGGACCATCGATTCTAGGCATAAGCTTGGACTTCCTTTCACTCGGAAATCTATCTTTTCTCAAATGGATCCACACCAAATCTCCTTCCTCAAAGATCAATTGTTTGCGACCTTTATTGGCTTGTTGGGCATATAACTTGGTCTTGTTTTCAATATTCAGCCGAGCCTTCTTATGAATCTCCTTAATTAGTTCAGCCTTTTTCTTTCCATCAAGACTTGTCCTTTCACTCATAGGTAAAGGCATTAGATCCAAAGGTGAGATGGGATTGAACCCGTAAACAATTTCAAAAGGCGAATACTTAGATGCTGAATGTCTAGCATGATTATATGCGAATTCTACATGAGGCAAACAATCTTCCCAAGTCCTAAGATTCTTTTTGATTATGGCTCTTAACAAGGTAGACAAAGTTCTATTAACCACTTCGGTTTGACCATCCGATTGTGGGTGACAAGTTGTATAGAAACAAAGTTTAGTTCCTAGTTTCGACCAAAGTGTTTTCCAAAAGTAACTAAGAAACTTAGTGTCTCTATCTGATACAATAGTCCTGGGCATGCCATGAAGTCTAACTATTTCCTTAAAGAACAAACCAGCTACATTAATGGCATCATCGGTTTTATGACAAGAAATAAAGTGAGCCATTTTGGAGAACCTATCAACCACAACAAATACCGAATCCTTTCCAGTCTTAGTTCTAGGTAATCCCACTACAAAGTCCATAGAAATGTCATGCCAAGGATGCAAGGGAATAGGTAGAGGGGTATACAAACCGTGCTTATGAACCGTGGACTTAGCTTGTTTACAAGTGACACATCTCTGGCAAGCTTTTTCGACATCACTCCTCATATGGGGCCAAAAGAAGTGTTCCTGTAGTACATTCAACGTCTTTGCCACGCCAAAGTGACCCATAAGACCACCTGCATGTGCTTCCTTAACAAACAAATCTCGCAAAGAAGAGTTAGGTACACATAGGCGATTTTCATAGAATAAGAACCCATCACTCTTAAAATATTTTCCAGGCGCCAAATTTTTCACAAACAGCATAAATATCTTTGAAGTCAGCACCAGTAGCATATAATTCCTTGATTTGTTCAAAGCCTAACAACTTAACTTCTAAAGAGTTCAAGAGAACATACCTCGAGAAAGAGCATCAGCTACTACATTCTCTTTACCTTTTTTGTACTTGATCACATAAGGGAAGGTTTCAATGAATTCAACCCACCTTGCGTGTTTCTTGTCAGCTTTTTGTTGCCCTTTGAGGTGCTTGAGTGATTCATGGTCGGTGTGAATAACAAACTCCTTGCGCCAAAGATTAATGTTGCCATGTTTTGTAAGGCCCTAACAAGTGCGTAGAGTTCTTTGTCGGGTAGGTTTGGGTAATTGAGTGTGGCCCCTTCCATAAGCTTTCGCTAAGTAACGCTATGGGATTTCTTTCCTGCATAAGACAACACCATACCAATTCCTGAGGCATCACATTCAATTCTCAAAGTATTCATCAAATAGGAAGAGATAGCGCCGGGAGTGGTGTTAGCTTGTCCTTCGAAGGTTTGAAATGCTTCCCTCTTGAGTTTGCGCCCATTTAAAACCACATTTCTTTTTGATAACCTCAGTGAGTGGAGTCTGCATAGAGTGCTAAATTTTGACAATCTCCGTAAAACCCAAACAAGACCATGGTAAGCTTCTTACATCCCCAACATTTCTTTGGACTTGCGGCCACTCCTTGATGGCTTTGATCTTTTCCTCATCAGACTTTAATGCCATCTGTACCACACAAACCTAAGAAGAACAAGGTTATCTGCTTCCAAACAGTACCATTTCTTAAGATTGGCATAGCAAGGTTTCTTTCCTAAGTACTTCAAAAACGATTCTGAGGTGCTCAATCTGCTATCTAAGGTTCGGGCTATAAAGATTAGGAATGTCAATGCGAAGTAAACTACAACAAAAAACCTATAAAAGCTCTAAGAACGATGGTTCATCAATTCATGAAAAGTGCTAGGTCATTTGTCAATCCAAAGGCATTACTAACCACTCATATAAACCATGCTTAGTTTTTAAATGCGGGTTTCCACTCGTCGCCGTTCTTTCATCTAATTTGATGGGTTCCACTTTATAAATCTACCTTAGAAAAAAGATGCTAGAACCATGCAAATTCATCAAGCATAGTCTTAATCAGGTATGGATGTCGATCCTTACATGATATTGATTGATGGATCGACAAAATCGACACACATCCTCCAGTAACCATCTTTCTTCGCCACAAGCAAAACGGGCACAGCACACGGGCTCATACTTCCGCGGATATGACCTTTTCTCCATGAGCTCCGTGATTGCCTGTGAATTGGGGGGGGGGAAGTTCCTTGGTCTCCAAGCGGATTGGTTCTGTAGGCTGGCTTTGGGAAGGGAAGCACCTGGAGAAAGTCGATTTGGTGCCTCTAATTCCCCGAATTGGTGGGTAAGCCTTGCGGATGCATCCTCGCGGATTAACAACATCTCGAAACTCCTGTAAAAGAAGTTGAATTTTTGCTAGGCAAGATCTTTGCATAGATTGATTAGTATTAAAGATTCTTAAGCACATTAGAGTAGAGTGGTAAGTGGACTCCCTTGGTGAGGCTGGATCATGAATTAGCCGGTTTGTTTGAGGTTGCTTATGTTGTTTGTTTGGCTATAGTTTGGCTTGAGCTTTGTTCTTTTTCAAGGCTATTGCATCTATTAACCTCCTTGTGGGGATAAGGGTACTAGGAATGTATTTTTACCATTAAACTCAAATGATACCTATTAGTAAACCCATCATGCAGTTACCCTGCCTATCCGATTGCCAACGTTCTACCAGTAGAATATAGACTTAGCATCCATGGGTAAGACTATCACACAAAACGCTCATCTTCATACTTTCCTATGGACTAAGGTGGACTAAGACCTGGTTCTCTACCTCTAATTCTCCCTCATCATTAAGCCATTGCAACTTATAGGGTGTAGATCTCTTAGTAACTTTAAGCCCTAGCTTTTCTACCATAGTCTTACTCGCAACATTGGTACAACTACCCCCATCAACCACTAGGCTACAAACCTTATCCTTAACTAGGCAGCGAGTGTGAAACAGGTTCTCTCTTTGTTCATTCTTTTCCAGCCTAGCTTGCACGTTTAAAGTTCTCCTAGTGACTAAGAATTGACCTGTGTGTGGCATGACTACATTCTCCTCTAAAGATTCAGCAACCGATTGGTCCTCTTCCGATTTTACCTCACCATTAGTCCTTATAACTATGATCCTCTTATTGGTACATTCTCTGGAGTAGTGACCAAATCCCTTACACTTAAAACACTGAATCTCCCTAGTTTTGGTGCTAGAACCCTTATCTATGCCTTTAAGTTTCAAATCCTCTTCCTTAGGTTTAGCGGTTGACTTAAAGTCCTTAGCAAAACTAGACTTATCTTCTCTAGAATGGCTAAACCTAGTAGAATTAAATCCGGGTTTAGGGTTCTTCTACTTAAGTTGTTTCTCAAACATAATAGCCTTATGGAGGAGTTCTTCTATTTCGACATAGTGATGGACCTCTAGTCGATCTATGATATCCCTATTAAGGCCGCCCATAAACCTAGCCATAGTGGCTTCATTATTGATATATCATGGTTTTTACCCATTAAAGACCATGATATAAGTCCTTTTTATCGAGTCTTTCTATTGTTTTGGAGTCTTTTAGAGTCTTTTCAGGTTTTAGCATGTTTGGAGCTTAATTGGAGTTTTTAGAGCATTCTGGAGCTTTTTAGCATTCGTTGAAGACGTTCCCACCGATGGATTGAGCTCAAATTTGGACACGAGATAGATCAATGGATTAGCTTTCATTTGGAAGTGGTTTGAAGCCATTCCAACGGTGCGATCAAAAGTTACGCCAGTTTTCGTGAAGACAGTCCAGTCTGGCAAAAACCAGAAATGTCCTGGTATCGACC
>SMJT01000184.1:146949-190591 GCA_004349715.1 Crucihimalaya himalaica
GATACCAACCTGTATCGATCGATGCCGACTCAAGAAGGAAAAACGCGACTTTCTACAACTTATATGAAAAATCTGCCTTTTGGCCCAGAAGACTTTATTATTACAAGAAAGCCAGAACGTGGTTTGAGACTTATAATAGGGTTTTTCACCACACTTTATTCTACGCTTTCTATTCTATGCTTGATTTGACTTTATTCTTACCTTTTATGATCTATTCAATCATGTTGTTCTGCTTCATTCTGCATGTCTGAGTAGATCCCTTTTAGTTTAGGCGTTTCTCATTAAGGAGTTCATGGCTTGTTAGATAGATTGATCTGTTAGGTTCATAATCAATGAGTTCTTTCACCATAGGTGGTTCTCAAAGCTATTCTAGGTTGACGAATCTGAATCTAGATTTTAGGAATTGTGATTATTCACGGATATGAGATGATAAACCTGACAGAAAACCTAGGTGACATAATAATTATCTTGCAAAGGAATTGGTCTTAATTATTTGTGAACAGTATCAAACTTGACATTAAATGGTTTAGGATCTTTAGGTGATTGTGCAAAGGAATTTGAATTCTAGGATTTAGACTTAGATTAGTTTTCGCAACGACAGTTGGTTAATTATACTTTGGGTATTTGAGTTCGAGAACAATGTTAAACCTGAACCCTGTTGATTGATTTGTCTGCATTCCTTGATTTTCTGAGAAATTACCCTAGGCCTATATTGCCTCTCATTGATTTTACATCTTTTAATTCTGCACTATTTATATCCGCTGTGATTGCATTTTGCTTAGCGTGATTTTGATTCTAGAAATCTATTGTGTGATTCTCGAGTCTTTGTGGTTCGACCCCTAGAAATTACAGCGACTGCTTAGATACTTTTAGGGTATTAGTTTTGAGCATATCAAAATTTGCTTCCGTTGCCGGGGACTCAAAAATTTCACCATTAGATATAGATTAGAATTTTCGATAAGTTCTTTGGTATTCGATCGATACCAAGGTGGTATCGAGATCGATACTCTTTGTTACTTTCTGATACTTGACATTTTGGTTTTTCGTTTTTTGGTTTCAGGTATGCAAACGTTGAAACCAGAAGCCATGAACGCGCAGCTAGGTAAATCCACTCCAATGAAAACTAGCTAAGAAATTTTAGAGCTCACCATTCTGGAAACAGAGCAGACAAGCTAAGTATGAAACAATCCAGTGGTATTGATTCTGATGAAGCTGGAGCTCTGAGAGACCAAGAGGGGTCATTTGTGCAATTGCAACGGGGACAGCGCTTGATGCAGAGGGGGAACGTCTTTGCCCCACTCCTGTTTTCCGACCATGATCATCCCACCCGTTTTGCTTGGCACAGCTGGAATGATGTGGCTGATCGGGGTATGACAATTGGAGAGACAACAGGCCTTGACCATGTTCTAGCTATCGATCTGCGATTCGCATCCCCACTTTCCCAGAGATGACTTTGAGTCTGAAGCCTGCATTACTTCTCACTCGTAGGCCAGACATCTGTTTCACGGTTCTTCCCCATGAGCACCGCCCATGGATTCACGTTAGAGAGGTTTGAGGATTGGTCATAGCATCAAGTATAATGGATGTGTCTTGATTTACCTTCTCTGGCAGCTTTTCCCATACTCTCTCGGGGAGAAGCTTCTTACTGCTCAAGGAATCTCCCGCCTGGTTCGCTTACCACCTGGAGGAGACCAAAACGCATTTCGAACAAATTTCTATGATGATGCGAGATCCGAGGAGCTGAAAACAAGATCTCCCAATTCCTCAGGGAGCAACAGAGGCTTCAAGCCGCTTGGATTAGATTCAGCGTCTCCGAATCAGAGGGACTTCCGCATCATGGTTTACTCAGTTCAGTTGCTGGGTATCTTCTTCAGAGGGACTTGACTGAGGTTTCAGATGGCTCTAGATGCTCCGAGCAATGCGTTACTTAAACACAGGTATTCGATGAGCTTGATGAAGTCAATAGAGAACTGGCGTTCTAGCAAATAGCACCAAGAATGACGACTTAGAGCGAAAGAGGCAGAACGGGAAAACATTGCTGTAGTGACAAGATTTGCCTGAGAGGTGCACGCCGAACTGGATTCGTGGCATAGATGTTGATGGTAGGGAAGAGAAAACTGTACACTTTCCTGATGAGAATGAGCGAAGAGATGTAAACTATTGTTGTTGTGCCCGTTTCAGATCAGAGATTGTCAGGCACCAGCAGGAAACAACAGACCAGCTGGTTTTGGTGACTACAATCGCACCTACGAGAACTCCTCTTACCAGACCCGCCTGCCCAAATCCTCAGACGGTAATGATGAAAGCCATGCTAGAACAAATTCTCAGGGCAGCAGAAGATGGACAGTGGATTTCAATTGGGAAGATGGACGCCATGTACACAAGATCTGAACGGAAAAATCGAGTTTCAACATTCCATCAAAAGATGATAGGACACTCAAATAGCTCAGACTTCAGCCGCGTAAAGGGAAACGCTCAAGTGGGCACGTTAATGCAATCCCTCAGATGGTATTCTGAGCCAGATACTGTCAGCATCGATCGATACCACCCAGGTACTCGATCAGATACCATCCTGCAGAAGCCGACGCAAACCAGAGCATCGGATCGATACCATACTGGATCGATCGACACCCCTCTCCGACTGAGCAAAGGCTGTGATAAAACCCGAGATTGTTGAGGGAGAGTCTCAAGCCCAAGCCACCTTCCCTAGAACCCCCAGGAAGTCTCAAGCAGGAGATGAAGACGCCAGATGTATGGGCAGTACTCGACAAAATCCTGATTTAAACTCCCATAAGTACCTGATGGAGTCGAGATCTCACATCCACCTGAAAGGATAATGCTAAGAGGATGGTTACCAGGATGTGAGCCCTGAGTAGAGCAGCATTGCTGACATAGGGACATTAGTGCAATCCTCCTAAAAAGGACAGTCTTCGAGAAAGAGAAGGAAGGTGAAACCTCTGAAACATGTCAGCTGCCATAATTCAGAGTATGATTCCAGAGAGGAACTACCAGAATCCGAGGAAGCTTCTGTTGCTAGACTGTTCTTATTTCTCAACTGAGCAAGGTTCCCTTAATTCCACTCTGTGATCTAGGCTCTAGCAATATAACCTGATGCCTCTCTCTGTTGCTGGAACCGAGCTAAGGGATGATTCTCTTCGTCGACCCAGCAAAGATGTCTCCTCATTTTAGCTGACCGATCCAGAAGGGTTTCCCAGAAGGCGTCTAGAGGATGATTCCATTGATCGAAGGTGTTATTGATTCCCACAGGATTCGTGTTTTGGACTATGTGGAGGAACTCAGGATCCTCTTTATTTTGGGGAAGATTCATTCTGGCAACAGCTGTTGCCATCATTGATGTTGAGAAAAAGACAGGTAGAGCTTGATGGGTGGTTTGCCATTTTCATGAACTTTGACTGGACAAGCTGAGGAGGAGATCTACCTCGAAGGTCAAGACCTATTCTGTAGAGAATTTCCTGTTTGGATGAGGAGACCAACCACGAGGTTTCAGATTGAGGGTGAATGCTGAATATTGCTCCCAAAACTCGCCAGAGCCAAAGGAGCATCGATCGATACCACTGGGGTATCGATCACACCGACTGCCACCTGCACCTCCTGATGCAGCCAGTTTGTTGTTTGCATCTAAGCGAGCTGATTCGCTTGGTGGATTGAGTGAGGACTGTCTTTTCATATCCTTAGTGTCGTTGAGGAGTTCAATAAAGGCAGCCTACTGGAGGTGATGCCTTACGATTAGAGGCAAGGATTTCAGAGCTTCACTGCCAGAGTACAGCAGAGAGATTCAAGTTTTGACCTACGCCAGGTCAGTCGTAAGCACCTTGGTCACCAGCTGAATCCAAGCCACGACATCCACCTCTCCACCCGCGCAGAACACCTCGTGAGAAGCAAAGGTAGTTATTTTCTATTCCTCAAACTCCAACACAGGGATGTCCTCGATTATATACCTCCATCTCCTTCACGCTTAAGGCACAGCCGGAGACTCTCGTCGAGCGCTTGTTGCTTCTTTTTGACAACTGTGCAGGAAAACGAGTGTCCCACCCAATTTCCAACGCCGCCCTGGCTGCTTATTCACTCATTTCCTTGGTTAGACCACACACAGTCTGCTTACACCACCGCCTTGGATGAGACGTTGTCACAGAGACCACTCACCATCTCTCGGTAAACACTCGACACTTGACCCTTGCCCAACCGTCAAGCTAATGACCTTAAACAAGCGCTTAGTGGGAGGCACCCACTGGGTAAGGTCTCTATTTTAGTTTTATTTCATTTATTTTATCATGCATCGAGTATCGATCGAAGCCAGCAATGGTATTCGGCAACCCCAGCGCAACACTGTATCTTCTTGCTTCTCATTCTTTCACTTGGTTCTTCTATCTCTTTTTACTGACTTCTAGCTTAGGATAAACACTGGGACAGTGTTGTTATACATCTTGGGATGTAGTTGCTTTGACAACGTTGTTTGCTTTCTCTTAGAGTCAGTTGCTTTTGGAGGTTCATGTTCAAAATTGTTTTGATTGAGTCAAAATTGTCGGAGATTATGATCTTGTTTAGAATCGTCTGTGCTGACGGTTTACTTCTGAGTCCATTGTTACAGGATAGACCAGTTTTTTTCAGATCGACTAATGAAAAATCCCAAAGGTTGACCAGTTTGACTAGAAAACCAACATGTTTCCAGTTTGGATTTCATCGAAACCTGAGCATTGATTTGCACTTCATTCATGTGGTTTAGTGTCTTAGAGCTTGATTCCTCACTCATATGCTGACAAAAGAGACCCATGGTTTAAAGTAATTGGTATCTCTCTCCCCTGTTATAAGTTATTACAAAAAAGAGCATAAAAGATAGATGAATTTTTCTGAGTAGAGGGCTAGGAAATTTCAGCGATCCCATTATTCTACTTGTGAATGGACTGATCACCACAAAGTGGAACGCGAGTTTCGCCTACACCTTTTACACAGGGGAGGAAAGAACCGGGGATTCGGTGGCAAACACCATCAATACTCGCGTCTCAGACCTTAATGTGTATATGCAGAGCCTAAAAAGAAAAAAAAAAGAGAAAAGAACATTGATCAGAAATAAGTCTTGGGGGAGAGAACCAAATACCCAAAAGAGTGAAAATTTTGGTATTTCTTTTGTCATGATATGTGTTTGGAAAGAATTCTGGAAGTTCTGGATTATTGATTACAGCGATGAAACAGGCGATTGATAGCTTTTATGGGATGAAGCTGTGATACTATGTGGTGGGTTTCTGGAAACTACGAAAGTCTACAGAGACAACTAAAACAAATACCGATAAGTAAAACTAAACAATAAATAGTACTATACATGTTTTTTCTATTAGTCTTATTATAGCTTCAACATCACATGATTGTTTTACATAATACTAAGAAAAAAAATATATAATTAAACTGTCAAATATATATCGAAATTTAGATACGTAAATATGAAGAAAAAAATAGTTAAAAAATTAGGGTTATAAAAACAAATGAAATATAATAAATAAAGAACATGTGGAGAAATTAGATTTCCTGCCATAATTTCAAAAGTGTTAGTTACAAAGTAAGAAAGGATTGTCAGACAAAATTCATAATTAAGCGATTACATATAAAGTTATTGTTGGATAACTTGAAGTATAGCTTCTATAAACAAAGTAGAGTGTAATGTATAAAAGAAAATAATCAAAAAATATACCCAAAAAAAGAAAGAATACAAAACATATGCGAGCTAACGTCATTACAAAAATAAAACAAATAACATGAAAAAAAACTACATTAACATTTTTTATAGAAAAATATAGATTAGAATAATATTATCTAAATTAAAAATTGTAAAAAGGTTAAAAATGAACTAAATTTGTAAACATAATTTACAGTAAACAATAACCTCGGTAGATAAATTAAAACAATTAATACTCTCATATACTCCTTCCGTTTTTTTTAGATTGATGTTTTGGGCAATTCACACATATTAAGAAATATTTAATATTAATCATTTTTTACGAAGAAAAGATAACTTGATGACACCACTTTTGACTGTAGTATTAAGTTTGGACATATATACAAAACCTTTTTTTAATTCTGTAATAAAAACAACTACTGCTTCTACTAACATGTGAAACTCTTCATATTCTCACGGTATTTCTATTTACTTCTTCTCATAAATACATTTGTTCCTAATCGATTGAAAATTTGTAAAAAATTCAAATTTGGAGCCATATTTATGTTTCTCAAAAACAAAATTTGGAATGGAGCCAAAACATTCTCCTTTATATATTGACATAGATTTACATCATTTAGTAAAAAGCATCTATGGCTTTTCATAGTTTTGATCTAAATTTACCACCTCAAAATAATAAAACAGATTTTCTAATTGATTTGAATACAAGTCCAACAAGAGAGTCGTCAGATGATGCTTTGGCCATATCATTTCATGAAGAACGAGAATATCATTCTCCTACAAATTTGGGTATTTTTTTTTTCTATTGTTATTGTAGTATTGATCAGAATCTTTTTATTAGTTTGTTTTTGTTTCCAATTTCATCACACAAAAAAACGTGTATGCTTCGATAATTACGTCAAAATAGTGTAGTAGTATGTCAAGTGGAGAAACATGTTCTAGTTATTTTCAGTTTAGTCTTTTTTCAAATTTTTTTTTCATGAGCTTAATTTTTTATCTTAGATGAATAATTTCATAAAAATGGAGAAACATGTTCTACTATATCATAATTATTTTTTAGTTATACTAACGTTAGATTATGGTTTGTGTTGTTAATTTTTTTTCCTCCTCAATTTCAAATTGTTTATTTGGTTATGTTATTAATTTTGTTCCTCATTTTTAATCCATGCCACATAGTATGATTTTTTATTTGACTTTGATTTTTTTTCAGTTTCTTCTTTTCTCAATTTTTTTTTTCATGAGCTTAATTTTTATCTTAGAGTAATTTATTCATAAAAGTGGAGAAACATGTTCTAATATATCATAATTATTTTTAGTTATCATTTACCAACGTTAGATTATGGTCTGTGTTGTTAATTTTTTTCCGCCTCAATTTCAAATTGTTTATTTGGTTATGTTATTAATGTTGTTCCTCATTTTGTTCCTCATTTGACTTTGAATTTTTCTTGTATACTAACGTTGTTTTCAATTATTTTTTTTATATATTTGTGATAGGAGAAAACAGTGAGATATTACAAGCTTCTCAAGCAACTAGACCTCATAAAAAAGAAATGACGGATCAAGAAAGATTAGAGATTTACTTTGCTTTATTGGAAAGAAGTGTCGACGGAGAGTTGGAAAAAACAACAACAACGGAAGTCTCTAATTTATTCTCCTTACCATTACAAATAGTACAACGAATTTGGGGACGGGCCAAAAATACTCCTACTGGCGAAGTTGTCGATGTTTCGCATAAGAGGAAAGGTAATTGTGGAATTAAGAAAATTCAAATTGATCTTGCTCAAATTCTTGCTATTCCGCTCCATCGTCGAAAAACTTTAAGATCATTGGCAGCTTCTTTGAATGTGAGTGTATCTGTGGTACATCGATATCTAAAAGAAGGACTCCTTAAACGCCATTCAAATGCCATCAAGCCAAGTTTGAAGGAAGATAATATGAGAGCTCGTCTACAATTTTGTCTCTCCATGCTCGACAATTCTACGATGCCTAACCATCCGAGGTTTGTTGATATGTACAATGTTGTACATATCGATGAAAAATGGTTTTATTTGACAAAAAAGACAGAGACTTATTACATGCATCATATTGAAGACGAGCCGCATCGCACATGTCAGAGCAAAAACTATATCGGAAAGGTAATGTTTTTAGTAGCCATGGCTCGCCCAAGATTTGATAGAGAAGGAAATGAGACATTTTCTGGAAAAAATAGGGGTTTTTCCATTTGTAATAATGCAACCAGCTAAGAGACGGAGTAGAAACCGAGAGGCGGGGACTTTGGAGTTGAAGGCGATGACCTCCATCAAGAGAAAAAATATAAAAGAATTTTTAATCGAGAAAGTTATCCCAAGCATTCGTGAAAAATGGCCACAAGAGGATTTTGGAAAAACTATCTTTATTCAACAAGATAATGCAAGAACACACGTTGATCCAAGAGATGAGGAATTTCGAGCAGTTGCGTCTCAACTTGGTTTCGATATTCGTTTGATGTGTCAACCACCAAATTCGCCGGACTTGAACATTTTGGATCTTGGGTTTTTAGTGCCATTCAAACACTACAACACACAGTGTGTCCGGAGACGATAGAAGAACTTTTTCCCGCGGTTAAACAATCATTTGATGAATATCCCTCCAAACAGGTGAACCGGATTTTTTTAACTTTGCAATCGTGCACGCAAGAAATTATGAAGGTCCGAGGTGGAAATAATTATAAAATTCCACATTTGAAGAAATCCGTATTGGAAAAAGAAGGTAATTTACCTTCACAAATGGCTTGTGACTCTGCTTTAGTAGAAGATGTGATGGATTATTTATCAACTTAAGTTTTTTTTTTATTATGAAAGTTAGAAGACGTTTGTATTGTTCTTCATGATTTATAAATATTTTGATTTTATTTCAAAAATTACTCATGTTATGTTACGTCAACAAACCAACAAAAAGGCATTTTGAAAAACTGTTATCAAAAATATATACTCCTCCGTTATTTTGGTTGCCAACAAACCAAAAAAAAAAATTAAAGCAAAACACTAATTCCATGATTACGTAGTACAATGATATCTTAATAAGAAAACTGTCCTTGAAATTTAATTCCACGGTACAAATTATTTTTTAATACGAAAAAGAGAAGAAGATTCTTCTTGATAATTTTTTTATTGAATCTTACATCAAGTTCCTGAAACGAAAAGATGCCAAAATATTTTTAAACTAAAAATCATTTGACACCAACATCCTTAGCATATCTATTATAGTTTGTCGAATCTCTTTATCCGGGTAAAACTGTCCATCATCAAAGTAAAACTTCTTGTTAAGATCGCATCTGTATGGACCTTTGATAACAGGATTTTGTTCTTGATCCACCTTCTTCGTCTCTTCCTTCAGTTCTTCCTTTATTGCATCTTTCCCTTTGTTCTCCATTTTTTTTAAGGAAAACATATTTTTTTTTTTATAAAAGAGTTATAGAAATGAAAATGTACAAAATCTAATTTATAGATTAAGTTTAAGTAGTAGCACTAGTGTATTAATTTTCTACGGTGGGAAGTTGTACTACTCTTACAATAAAGAAGATGAAGACCAAAATGGTTTGACTATTAATTGCTCCTAGTAACTATCAATTAGATTAAACACAAAATCAATCTTTAAAAAACAAAAAAAAACCTAAAACATCAAATTTTAAAAGACGGAGGGAGTACCATACATAGCAATAGAATAAACTAACGAGTCAAAAGAAAAGTCACCCATTAACTTTTCTTCGCCCCCAACACATTTTTTGTTTCTTCTTCCTCACCCTTCATCCGCCTCCCTCTCTCTACTTACCACGCAAGCTCTCTCAATTTCTTCTGTTTTGTTCTTATATTATGTCAATAAGATATCGTTTGTATCTAGAACCATCATATCTTTATTTCTATAATTTATATCTTATGACTTTGTTTGCCAAATGCTTTTGACTGGACCTTTCTGGTGCTGTTATTACCACTACTACTCCCTTCGTGTTCCATCATAATATTCGTTTTTATCTGTTTTCAAACATATTCTACTACCATATCTTTGCCATACCTTTATTGCATTGCCTCGTCCTCTCACATTTACTTCTTTTGAAATTCAAATCTAAATAGAAATGGGTTTGATGAAATTTTAAAAATAGAAAATATGTTTAAAGAATTATAAATAGAAATAGATAATGGTATATTTAGTTGACAAACAAAAAGATAATGATATATTTAAGTTTTAAAAAAAGACACATGTGAGAAGGTATTTTAGAATAAAAGAAAAATTATATGTCATCAAAGGAAAATCTATTAGAATTGACATAGTTAAGTTGACATAAAAAAATATGTTTAAGAAATTATAAATAAAAATAGAGAATTATATATTTAAGTTTAAAAAGTAGTCAAATATGAGAAGAAAAAGTGACACATGTCAACTTCTCATGAAACAAACTCTTCTTTATTATATAAGATTGAAGTCATTAGACTTCTCATTTTCTTGTTTTCATTTAATTTTAAACTTATTGCAAAAGTCATTTATTTTAAAATGAAAAAACTACAAAATACTTATAGAAAAATCAGTCAATTATTTTAGAATGAAAGAAAAATAAAAACTGTGTTCACAAAATTATAAATATAAATAGATAATGATATATCTATGTTTGAAAAAGACACATGTGAGAAGGTATTCTAGAATGAAATAAATAAAAGTAATACTCATGTTATCAAAGAAAAATATATTAGAATTGACATAGTTGAGTTGACATAAAAATGCGTTTACAAAATTATAAATATAAATAGATTATGATATATTTTAGTTTTTAAAAAGTAGCCACATGTGATAAGGAAAAGTGCCAAGTATCACCTTCTCATGAAGGAAATCCTTCTTTATTATATAAGATTGAGGTCATTGGACTCTTTATTTTCTTGTTTTTATTCAATTTTACATTTAATGCAAAGTCATTTAGTTTAGAATGAAAAAAATAGAACATAATTATAAAAAATCAGTTATTTTTTAAGAATGAAAAAAAAATAGAAATATCATATCATTGAAAAAATATTCTATGTCGGATTTTCTATGGCGGCGATTTTAGGGTTGTAAAGCCTAGATGTTTGTGGTGGGAAATCTCCTGGCTCGGATTCAAGGGCGGAGCGACTTGTAAAGGAGACAGAGGGTCTATGGAATCTGTTATCTCGTCAGATTTGGTGTATCTAGGTATTATAAATGGTTTTGGAGAATGAGTGGATTCGGACATGGATTGATGTGTTCATGGTCGGATATCAAAGGTTGGGTATGCGATTGAATCAGAATATGGAAAGGGTTTGCTTTCAAGAGGAGATCCACGGGATTGGGAGGTATGATGCTCGGGGGTTTGATACGGATATGGTTTTGAGAATTTCAATGGATTCGATCCAGATTAAGAGGGAGATTCGAAACTGGGTATGTGATATCGTGAAAAGTTATCAAACAATAAAGATGCTTTTACTTATTGTGATTGTGATCAGAATATTGTGGTTTCATCCTAAGAGAAGATATATAAGAATTAGTGATGGGATTTGCGGGATTTCCTTATTTATCATAACAGTAAACTCAAAGAGATCTTCTGATGACATTAGGAATGGTTTGATTGCGGTATTTGCTGATGGTGCGATTCAGGATCAATCTCGGATTTGGGTTTCAGAGGGGTTCTTAAAGATTGGGAATAATATACAGTATAAATGCTGGTCGAGGTTGAGACGTTTCAGTCATCAGCATAAATTTCACTCATATTTATCTAGTTTGATAATTTCTTATTTTGTCTTTGCGAAACGGGGTTTTGGGTTGACTTACTCTCGGATCTTTGAGGAAATAATGTCTCAGGCTGGTTTGATGGGTAAAGGGAAAGGTTTAGCGGTATCGTCAAAGGGAGCTGGGGCTCCAATCATTAAGATTAAAATCCCTCACTTTGATAACTCGGCATTGATTGCTAGCTATGCCAGAACGATTGTTGGTCGGTGTATGAATCCAAGGCTGTAAGAGATGAACTCACTTCTGTTCATGCTGCCTTGGATATGGAAGGTTTAAAGGAGAGTGGTGGGGGCAGACTTGGGTATGGGGAAGTTTTAGTTCAATTTTGACAAGGAAGAAGACCTTGTGGAGGTGATGAAGATGGAGCCTTTTCATTTTGATAAATGGATGCTCTCCCTGGTGAGATGGACACCTATTGTAGACCCAACATATCCATCATCTATCAAGTTCTGGATTTGAATCACGGGGTACTGATTCAGTACTAGGCAGAACAGACTTTTCGGTCCATATGGAAGGTGGTTGGTGTCGTGGAGGCTGTGGATATGAATAGGAGAAGAGTAGGGGTGATTGAGGGTGTTTTGAAACCATTGGTTTTTTAAATGGAGCTTGAGTTTGCGGTGGGTGAGGTTACTTTAGTATTGTTGAAATATGAAAGATTGGTGGGCTTTTGAAAATCATGTTACAGTCTGTGACATGATGCAAAGCATTGTTAAGGGCAAGGAAGTGACTTGGCAGATGATTTTCTTGATTTCCTAAGAGAGATTGAGGAACCGAGAGATGTTGTAAGCTACAAAGGCGCAGCCATGAGGGACCAGAATGTTGCGGACGAGGGAAAAGGGAATGGCATGGGTGCTAAGGGTAAGGGTTATTCAGATGGATTTGCTGAAACAAGAGGGATCATAAGGAGTATCACAATGGTGGTCACAATGGTAAACAACAACAGATTCATGGAGCCTTCAAACTGGCCCTTTCGGTACAACAGTTATGCACAAGCGCATGATCATAGGCTCACTAACCAGGAAGCAAGGGCTATAACTTAACAACAATCAAGGAAGAGGATTGTGATTGGTGGTGAATTACCTAAGGAAAAATCCCCGAAACAGGTGCGTAAGGCGCTGCATTTTAAATAGAAGGATGATACGCTAACGAACGGGAATGGGCATTTGGTTGTGCTACAGGAAGAAGGGGAGCTGGCGGATGCTGACCCACAGGTGGACTCTGCGACCAGGGAACTAGAAATAGCTGAGGCAAAGGTAAATGGGCTAGGTGATGGGGCGGAAGATATGGGGGAAGAGACGCCAAATATGGGTACTACGGTGGACTTTTCAGACAGTTTGGTGATTATAATGGAGGATCTTTTGGCTACAGACATGGAAAAAATGGAGGTTGTATACAAAGGAAATGGCTTTGCTGATTTTGCAGGCAAAGAAGAGGTTGTGGAAGCATTTGGTGATGGTGAAGGGGCTGAGTATAAGGAAGACCTAGGAGATAACATGGAACTGAATGCTGGAGATATTGATATGGGGGTTGTCTTCCCGTCAGAGGGTAACACCGAGAATGCTGAGGCTAAGGAGGTGGAGACGGAGAAGGGTATGGGGAAAAGGAAGATTAAGGGGGTACCAATATTCAAACAGGCTGAGTCAAGGAAGAGAAACGTTCAGATTTTGTTAACACCTTCTAAACATGTTGCTAACAAAGGAGCCATTCGGATTGGAGATGGACTATACCCGAGGAACCAGGAAATGGAGAAGGGTAGAAACAGAGGAGCAAAACCTCCAAAGGACAATGGCGAGTAATGGGGGTTTTGAGCTGGAATTGTCAAGGGTTTGGGAATAAGACGACGATTGGGTATCTTCAAGATTTATGGAGGATGCACAGGCCTGAATTTTCATTTCTTTCGGAAACAAAACAATGTAATTCTTTTATGGAAAATTTTCAATTGTATTTTGGTTATGATAATTTTAAAACAGTAGACTTTATCGAATGTAGTGGTGGTTTGACATTATTTTATAAAAATACTTTTCAGGTCTCAATATTATTTGCAAACAATATAATGATTGACACTGAAGTAGGTTTTAAAGGGAAATCAATACACTTAACCTTTGTATATGGTGATCTGGTTCGCAAAAATCGGGATCAAGTACGGGAACGAATTACAAGAACCATATTAATTAGAGATACGCCTTGGTTCTTGATTGGAGATTTTGACGAATTAGTTGGAAATCATGAAAAGATAGGTGGCACTCTGAGGCACGTGTCCTCATTTGTATCTTTCAATTTAATGATAAAACATTGTGGACTTCTTGATTTCCCTTTTCTTGGGGACTATTTGTCATGGCGGGATTGGCGGGATAAGAAGCTTGTACGGTGTCGACTGGACCGGGCTCTCGCTAATGAAGATTGACATGAGTTGTTCTCTAGGTCGGTGGTGGAATACTTACCAATGGTAGGGTCTGACCATAAACCAATTGTAGCAATCATTAAGGATAAAAAATGATGGGGTTCGAGAAACTTTAAGTATACAAAAGATGGTTCTGAATGGAAGGGCAGACAGTTTCTGGATAAAAGGAAAGACGATCACTTTGTGGAGAAGGTGGTTCACTGTCGAAAGGCAATATCTAGGTGGAGAAAAGAACAAACTCGATATATATGGTAGGGATAAGATTGAAATGGTAGGGAAAAGAACAAACTCGGTATTGTTTGTGATGCTTCTAGAAAAGGCACATGGCCCTGATGGTATGATGGTGCTTTCCTTCCAGAAGGCATGGCACATCGTTAAAGCTGACCTGCTTCATCTGGTCAACTTCTTTCTAGAAACTGATGCTTTGGATTCTCGGTTGAATTTGACACATATCTGTTTGATTCCTAAAACAGAAAGACCAAATCCGATGGTGGATCTAAGACCCATTAATCTCTGTATTGTGGGTTATAAAATTGTCTCTAAGGTACTTTGTCAAAGGCTTAAGAAAAATTTCCGAGGTATTATATCGGAGACACAATCGGCTTTTGTGAAAGGTCGATTAATTTTGGATAACATAATGATTGCGCAAGAAATGTTTCATGGCTTGAGAACAAATCAATCTTGTAAGGGTAAGTTTATGGCTATAAAAACGAACATGAGTAAAGAATATGATCAAGTAGAATGGTCCTTTTATTAAGGAAGAATTAAGAAAGATGGGTTTCTGTGAGAAGTTGGTTAATTGGATAATGAAATGTGTTACTTCGTTTCATTATAGGGTTCTTATTAATGGTCAGGCAAGAGGGCTAATAACACTTGAGCGGGGGTTAAGGCAAGGAGATCCACTTTCGCCATATTTATTTATTTTGTGTACAGAAGTGCTGATTGCAAATATCTGCAAAGGGGAAAAGGAAAATGTTCTAACAGGAATGCAGGTGGCAAAAACAAGCTCGTGGATATCTCATTTATGTTTGCGGATGACAGCCTATTTTCTGCAAAGCAACGGTAGAAGAGTGCAAAGTGGTCCTAGATATATTAGAACAATATGGCGTTGCCTCGAGGCAAAGGATTAATTTTTTTAAATCATGTGTGCAATTTGGATATAAGGTTGATGAGACGCTCAAAGTCTCTCTCACGACAACATTGGGTATCACAAATATTGGTGGTATGGGATCTTACTTGGGTCTTTCGGAGAGCCTAGGAGGATCTAAGACCAAATGAAATTATTTTGTAAGGGAACGATTATATACAAGATAGATACAATGGGTAGTCGTCGAAATTGTTATCTAAAGGAGGTAAGGAGGTCATGATTAAATCAGTGGTGGTGGCTTTGCCTACGTATGTGATGTCTTGTTTCCGACTCCCAAAAAAAATCACATTAAAATTAACAAGTGTAGTTGCAAATTTTTGGGGGAGTTCAAATGGGCAATCCTGGGGCATGCATTTGAAATCTTTGGATAAGTTGTGCTATATAGTAAATCAGGCGGAGGACTCGGGTTTTGACACGTGGAGGATTTCAATATGGCTTTATTGGCTAAGCAGTTGTGGCGTTTGATAACGGTACCAGACTGTTTATTTGCTAGGGTATTTAAATGACGTTATTTCAGGAAAACAAATCCTTTAGACACAGTTCGCTCTTACTCTTCCTCTTACGGATGGAGGAGTATTGTCTCAGCTAGACCACTACTTCAGAAAGGGCTTATTATACTATTTGGCTCCGGCCGATCGATTTCCATTTGGAACGATCCATGGGTACCAGCTCGATTCCCGACGCCAGCGTTAAGTAATTGTTCCAATAATGAAGCGACCTTACTGGTGAGTGACTTATTAGTCTCTCATACAAATACTTGGGATATGAATAGGATTGTAATCCGGAGAATCGATCCTTTGAACTACAAGTACTACTTGGAATTTTTAAGTTTGACCCAAATTCGTGACATCAAAACCAAAACAAATGTTGTTAGAGGTATGCATGCAAATTTGTAAAAACATATTTTATATGCATGTAACTTTATATAACTGAAGGAGAACACTTATATTGTAGATACATGGGCATGATCTGCAGCACCAGACCCCTTTAAGATAAAACCGTGCACAAACAAAGAGTGTGTTTCACATCAAATATGTCATTTAAGTTTAAACCAAACAATAATAACACTATGACGAAACTCACATTATTTTAATATACAACCATCTTTTATTAATCATAATAGGGACAATATGTTTAAGTGTGTGGCAACCGGTAAACACGCTTATGACTTATGGAATGGCTTTAGGAACAAGAGGGGTGGAGAAGTGATCGTGGTGCTTAAATTATGGAGGATCAATATGTGGGTGCGAAAGTGTGTTATACACTATAATTAGTTTAACATATCGTAATTGATCACGATAATACTAATCTAATTCACATAGGTGGTGATAATGACACTTGGCTGAAAACCGAAGAAGGCTTATTGGAAATTTTGTTCAATCCAGCGATGAAAGAGGTTGAAGATTTCAGGGACGAGTTCGAGGACTATGATATTTACACTGCAAGACACAGAGCAATTGTCCCTTGATAGAGAATTAATCTATCTAAATCTCTGTTTAATTACTATCAATTGCTTAAGAACCTAAGTTTCAATTATTTTAAAGTTTGTTTATGGATTTATTTAAATTTCAGACTTCAACAGCGAAGTTTACGCTTACAAATGTTACAGACTTCATACACGAAATCTCCTATGAGACTTTACACAAGATCTGAGAAGTTTGTAGGCCCTAAACTCTAAAATTCGAATATTTTTTTACTTTTTGTTAACAAATACTTACATTTGACATCAAAATAGCATAATATATCCAAAATCTAGCAACTATATAAAGGATTGGTATTTTATATCAAAGAAATATCAATCTAACTCTAACCTTA
This sequence comes from Crucihimalaya himalaica, assembly GCA_004349715.1. Classification (NCBI taxonomy): domain Eukaryota; kingdom Viridiplantae; phylum Streptophyta; class Magnoliopsida; order Brassicales; family Brassicaceae; genus Crucihimalaya; species Crucihimalaya himalaica. Next base: position 163,771 of record SMJT01000184.1, read on the forward strand.
AAGATATATACATGGACTCTTACCCATTGGCAAACCCAAACCTATTATGCCTTACATGATTTACATCACATGGCTTAGTTTTATGAAATTTTATTTTTAACCTTTTAGCTTTGATTTAATATAATTTATCTATCAAAAATTTTTGATCAAAATATTGTTTTTAATTTTTTAATTTAAATTTAAGTTTTATTACAGCTGCAAACTTCACATGTTTTTGGTTTTCTAGAACATAATCAATCTTACATGCTTTAATTTTATGAAAGTTTCTAAAATTTTAATTTCTAAAGTTTTTATTGGAATAAACTTATTTTCTGTAGAAGAAATTGCATTGAAATTATTTTTTATTAATTTCCTAATTTAAATATAAAATTTAATTACGGTTCAGACTTCATGTACGAAGTCTATAGTGAGACTTCCTTCATGAAGTCTCCGCCTCACGAAGGTTAGAATTGTAATTGTGATTTCTGTTAATGTAATTTCTCTACCTTTTTAGTCTAGTTTAGCATTTGTTTCAATTACGGGTCTGAATTTGCATTCAAACTCAATTTTGGGTTTTTATTTAACAATTCTCCTTTAAATTTTTCAAAAAAAATTATATTTCATTTTTAATATTGGTATATTCAAAATTTCAAAAAATATTTTTTTAAAGTAATTTAAATTTATTTAATCTTTTCAAAAAAAATTAAAAGAGTAATTCAACTTTTTTAAATTTTTAAATATTTTAAAAACTATTAAACTTTTTAAAGATTAATTCAATTTTTCAAATTTTTTGAAAAATTTAAAAATTTTAGAGAGTCATTCTTTTTTTTTTTTTTATAAGAAAACTACCTAAATATATTTTTTCTAATTTTTATTACTAGTTTCAAATTTTTTATTTTTTATTTTTTTTGAGTATTTTAACTTTTTGATTTTTTCAATTTTGTTTTATTAATATTCTCTTTTAATATATTTAAAATTTTTTTAAATATTTCTTTATAATAATTTAACTTTTATTTGACTATTTTATATTTAGGTTTTTTTCTTAAAACTAAATCGCAAAACTTTTAATTAAAACTATGTAAATAGAATTATTTTTATAATGTTTTACTTTTTATTAGTGATTTAAATGTTTCAAAAAAAAATTTAGATTAATTTAATTTTACGAATATTAAAAAAAAATTATTTTCTCTTAATATATTCGAATTTTTTAAATATATTTATTTACAGTAAATTAAATTTTATTTAGATAAATATAATTTTAAAATCTAAACGGTAAAAATTTTAGATATGTAGACTTATTAAGAGTAGACTTGTAATCAACTATTCTGAAGATGAAGGTGAGCATTTCCTACTTTTTTTTTAATATATAAGGTTGGGACTTTTTATTTTCTTGTTTTAATTTAATTTTTTATATTTATTGCTAAGTCATTTATTTTATAATAAAAGAAAAATAGAATATAATTATAGAATAATCAGACATTTATTTTCAAATAGAAAATTAGATGTTTTAGTTTTTAAAATAGACATATGTGAGAAGGTATTTTAATATGAATGAAAAATAACTAAAACATATAGAAAAATCACATATCATCAAATAAAAAGCTATTAGAATTGACAAAGTTGAGTTGACATAAAAAAATATGTGTTTAAAAAATTATAAATAAAAAATTAGAGAATTATATTTTTTAGTTGAGTTGACATAAAAATGTGTTTAAATATGTATAAATAAAAATAGAAATATATATATTTAAATTTAAAAAATAGGCACATGTGGTCATTGGATTAGATTGTGGTCATTGGATTCTTTATGTATAAATAAAAAATATATATTCTCATGATGGAAATCCTTCTTTATTGTATTAGATTGTGGTCATTGGATTCTTTATATTTTTTTTTCTTTCAATTTTACATTTATTGCAAAGTCATTTATTTTTGAATGAAAGAAAGATATAAAATAATTATAGAAATCAGTCATTTATTTTAAAATGAGAAAAAATAGAAAATATGTTTACAAAATTACAAATATAAATAGATAATGATATATTTAAGTTTAAAAAAGTAGACTCATGTATGAAGGACAAGTCACATGTGTCATCTTCTTTTGAAAGAAACTCTTCTTTATTATATAAGATTATTCATGTCAATTTTTAATAATATTTACTTTTCAAAAGAAGGAACAATAACACATTTTTTTAAATTTACAATTATATTTGACATTATCGTATTAACTATATTAAGATTTTAAGGAAAATTTCTTTTTTTTTTAAATAGAAATTACCGTATCAAATATATTAAGATTTTAAGGAACATTACCTTTTTATTTTTTAAACGTGGAAAAATAATATAATTATTATAAATTTACAACTATATTATATACCAATATACAATTATATTTTTATATTATCTATACATCAATTTTTAGAATTGTGTTTATTGTTTTATGGGAATATTTCCTTTTCTTGTTTGGTTGTTTATTTTGTTCATTATTTTATTTTTGGGTCAGTAAACAAACTATTTTATTTAAAAATAAAAAGGTACAAGAGTCGACTTTGCGAGAGAATCTGCAGCGGTATTATTTGTTCTCTTAATGAAAGAAAACCGATACTCGAGAAAAAATTAACAAGCTCTCGAATCCTCTAAAACTCCGAAGATATCATTATGTGTATCTCCTGAATTAAGCAGTTGCACCAAAGTCCGACAATCTGAGAGAATCTGGATATCATCTAGCTCTCGCTCTTTCAAGATCAACAAAGCTTCTCTTACCGCCCAAGCTTTTGCTGCCAAAGGCAAGCTCACATGTTGTCTTGGTGTTGATGTCGAAAACTCATAACTAGAAGCTCTGCCACGAATCACACACGCCAGTCCACACCTAAGGGATGAAGCATGCCATGAAGCGTCCACAGTGCAGGTGAATGTTTGATGTGCTTGGTTCGAACAACTCTGATCTTCAGCCTGAGATCTCCGCGGTCGTTTAATAGTGTCTTGTGCCACTTTCCATGCTTTTGCTTCCAAAATGGACTTTGAAACAACCTCCGCAGGTGAGTATTGCTTATCTTCGAAGACAGATTTTTTCCTGGCTGCCCAAATATTCCAACAAATCCAAGGGAAGAGTGACGTGAAAGTACCAACCGGAGGGAGTGTAGACATATCTCTGGACTTTGAAACAAAATCAAATACCGAATCAATGGCAAATCCAAGAGGTGTACTCGGCACTGGAGCTAGCGTCCAAACATCCGTAGCAAAAAGCATTCAAACAAATCATGTAGAGTTGTTTCTTGTTCTCCACAACGTTTGCAGCTCGGAAACTCTGTTACTCTTCTACGTACAAGATTTTCTCCAACAGGGAGTGAATTCTTTACCATTTTCCAAAGAAGATGTGATATGCTCAAATATAATACCCTAAAGTATCTAAGCAGTAGTTGTAGTATTCTAGGGGTCGAACCACAAAGACTCAAGATGTTCACTCAATAGATTTCAGAATGTAAATTTAGCTATGCGAGATGAATGTAATCAAAAGTAACAAAATGATTAAAACGAGGTAATAAATCAATGGGGAAAACGCTAGGCTTTTGGGAAGTTTGCAGGCAATCAGAATTATCAATCAGATCAAATGTCAGGAATGAAATAAGCTCCGCTCTTGAACTTGAAACACAGATATAGAGTAAACCAACTGTCGTTGCGAAGACTATCTATGTCTAAACCTAGAATTCCAAATTTCTTTGCAAATTCTATAAATTCAAACAAGCATTAACGATCAAGTTCAATTGTTCACAAAATCCTAAACCAAATTTCTTTGCGAATAGGTCTTTTGCTCACCAAACACTAGTTCAGGAAACTAATCACACTTTCGTGCCAATTAATCAACCTAACATCATATTCTAGTTCGCGAGGCTATAATAAGCATTAATCTCAAGTCTAGGTGAAAAGCTCTATGGATATTCCTTAACAAATAAATCAGATCTAATAATTCATCAAACACCTTTTAAACAACCCTAAACCTAACAGAGAATCTACTCAGACATGGGAAGAGAAATCAATACATTCATAAAAATAGATATCATAAGTAAACATACGAAGTAAAGAATACAAATAGGGCGTCAAGGTTCTTTCTCCAAAAACTCAACTTGCAGCAAAACTCTATCTCCAAAAAATCAGCTGTATCTTTTTGAGGCTGCAAAAAACCTAATTATATAGCTAAAAACACGTTTAGGAGTCTATCTCGAAAAATACGGAAAGCTTCTGGTTTATCTTCGGTCTTGTTCGACGTTCTGATCAACTTGGTTACTCGACCGATACTGTAAATGGTATTCGATCGATTGCTAGGGATCTTTAATCATGGTCCACTCTTCCTAAAGAATGGTTTCGATTCGATGCTGACAGGTGCGCATCGACACTGAGCCTCAATTCCTCGAAACTGCTCAGTAATCCAATATGCTTCAAAACTTCATAAATCCAATTTAGCTCCATATGTGGCCTACATCTTGAAAAGAACCTAAAAGACTCTACAAACTACTAAAAAACTCAGAAATAAACTTATATCCATGGTGAAAGTGATTAAAAACCATGAGCTATATCAATCCCCCAGCATCTAGTCTGCTTGCTCGCCCTCAAGCAAACAGATAACCAAAGGAGAAAGAGCGTTTGAAAATAAACATGGAGACTCACCTTTTCTTACGACATTGATTAATGACTCCTTTGTCCAAGTTCATCCCACATCACCTAAACATTTTCAGATCTGAACCACCATGTATCTCTCCGTAGACAATCTCAGCCCATTCCCAGATCCACGCATATCTCACGCATCAAAATCAACTAAATCCTTCATTGTCGTTTCATCTATGGTTGTTGAATTCAGGAACCTTCTAATTATTTCCTCATGCTCGATATCTGACTAAAGAACCACCCAATTCCACACTTCTTGGTATTGTTCTTCCTCTCCATCCCGCGCAGACTTATCTCTTTTATTTCTCTTATTTTCATTTTTAGTTCGCATCATTACAAATCACGTTTGAGACGCCGAGTATGATGTGTTTGCCACCGAAATCCCCGTTCTCCCCTTCTCAAAGTATCAAAGTCTTAGGGCGAATAAGGCGGGTCTCAGTGAACCATGTCTACTCCTCGCTTCAGGAACTTTGTGTTGATCCTTCCTTATCCCCCAAGTAGAAATAATGGTGGTCATAGAAGTCCTTTTCCCCCATTCCCCTCCAGCATCCCCTACACCGCCCACACCATCCAGCCCATAGAGTAAGCCACGAGGTGAGGATTCACCGAAACCTCGGAGCAGGATCCTTGATTACCACGGAACGGTCGTCGGCGTTTCCTCAAGTTTCACTCGAACGAGATGGTGATCTGACTCGATGCGGATGCTTCTCTCGAGTGGATCGAACAAAGGGATGGTGTTGCGCGTAGAGGTGCACCACAGAGTATGATTGACTCTCTGATACAGCACATATCTCGTCTTCAAGGATTCACTCTTCGAAGAACAAGAACAAAGAAACGACTAGGGTTTTAGCCTTAGAAGAAATTCGATATTTATTGATAGTAATGTAAAAATCGGTTACACGGCTGCAAGGGACTTTATAAACAGTCCTATCAGCTAGCCCTAGGGCCCATAAAGAAAGAAAAATAAAAGCCTAATACAAAGAAGTCCATCTAGAAAGCGAAAACAAAGAAATACATAAAACTCAACGTTTAACTAAAAAGAAAAGGGAAACTATGAAGACGCGAATTGCTGTTCATTTTCTGAAGTGGACTTAGCCGTGAAAGGCTTGTTTGGGGCCGCTGCAAAGATCGAAAATATTGACTAAAACTTACCTTGGCCCTGCGCGGAGTCGCGTGACGTTGTCGAGGACTGTCGTGGTTTCCTCGTGGAATAGCGCAGTGTCCTCGATGAATCGTCGTAGTCCCTCGTGGTCTGTCGTGGATTCCTCGACAGCTTGTAGGAGTCTTTGTGTTGGCTCCGTGGCTCCTCGAGATGTTGTGTGGACGTGTCATCGCGATCTTCCGGAGTGGCTCGTGGAACCTTCGAAGTTGTACGTGGATCCATGATGCGGTACGTGGAATCTTCGGACACGTATGTAGTTCCTCGGTTAGTAGCTCAGGGCACTCTCGGGACGGTACGGTGATTCGGCCACGGCGTCAGTACGTGGTTCCTCGGTCAGCAGCTCGGCGGAACCTCGGGATGGTACGTAGCTTTGCTACGGTTGATTACCGTGGATCCTCGGTAGCAACACGTTGATCCTCAAAGCGGGTACGATAAGCTTGGCACCCGGTCGGTACGTGTTCCTCGATAGCGGTACGTTGGATCCTCGGATAGAGTAATTGTGGTCCTCCCACATAAGTAGCGCTAACGTGGAATTCATAGCCGAACGTAGCATCCTCGGAGACGAACCGTGCTAAACCCCTTCCATGTCATCACGATATCCTTGCACGCCAGTTGAACTCCTTCAAAGGTGCTGTGCTTTATGAACGAGTCATTGTGCTTTCCCTTTACTTCGCGGCACCGTGGTTAGTTGGGTAATGTTCCGTACTACTAATGGTTTTTCAAAGAATTGCTTAAGCTGTAGGAACATGTGACAGTTAGAGATTTGCCTCAAGAAATCCAGTCACATCCTCGACAACTTCAAAAGGACAGTGTTCCCTGATAGTATTCCACCAGGATGCCACCCATCCGTGATTATCGAGCCGCACCAAAGTCGTATCATCTCCCCGGACACCTATTCCGAACAAGCCAGGCTAAATCTCCTACCGAATTGAATTCTGGAGGAAAACCAAGGAGTTGGAGAGCAAGTCCGAGCATCTTATGGCACTAAAGCTACCATTCCGTGAGAGCCTCACCCACTGTGCCCGTTCCCTCCGGTCCTAACTCGTTTGCCAAGAAAATGGGACATTGCGCTGTCTATGCTCGTGTCAGTATTGCCCGAGCCGTTAACACAACTTGCCAACCCAATCAAGTATCCGCATCCGATCTCCACGGCCTAAGACGACATGCTTTCCATGACTTAGTTGGAGCCAGCCATTTCTCTAAGGTTGCATCCTTAGAAGTGGATTATACACCAAGTCCGAAGTGAAGGAGGCGATCGAATGAAGACAGCCTCTCAAAAACAAGCAATGGACTCTACGATGGCTTGTTATCTTTACGGCTTAACGAATGCTCCGGAGGATACCTTCATGGCCTTTTGATATGCTCAATAATTCAAGTACCCTAAAAAGTATCTAACAGCAAGTCGTTACTCAGTACTCCTACGGCGAACCACAAAGCACTCAAGATAACACTCATAGAATTTCAGAATAAGCAAACTAAGACCTAAGCCAAATAGATGGAATTAAAAACTGACAAAAGAAGTAATCAAGGATATAAACATTCAATGGCGGGAAAAGCTAGGTTCTAGAACTTGCAGGCAAATCAGAATCATTCAAATCAAAATCAGATCGTCAGGGAATAAATTAAGCTCCGCTTTCAAACTTGAAAACACAATGTAAAGTAAACCAACTGTCGTGCGAAAAAACTATCTATGTCTAAACCATAGCAATGTCAACGATTCCTTTGCAAATTCACTAGAAATTAACACAAGCCATTAAAAGCTCAAGTTCAATTGTCACAAATCCCTAAACCAAATTCCTTTTGCGAATCAGGGCTTTTGTCACCAACACTAGATCTTTTATAAATGTAGCCAAATCAATCACACTTCCGGCAACTCAACAACCTAAAGTCAGGATTCTAGTTCGCGAGGCTAAAATCAGCATTAAAATCAATACTAGGGTGGAAAAGCTCTATAGATTATTCCTAACAATCAAATCAGATCTAACATTCATCAATACCTTTTAGCAACCCTAATCCTAACAAGGGATCACTCAACATGAGTGAATGCAAACACACACAATGAATAGAATAGATGTCATAATATAAGGAAATAAGAATAACAAAAGGTTCAAGAATTCTTCTCCAAAATACTCGATTGTCAAAGAACTCTCTCTCCAGAAATCACTCAAGGTAAAACAGGATACAAGATAACCTCTACGGAGGCTCAAAACCTAATTATATGTTTCTAAACGTTTTGAATCTATCTTGAAAAATAAGGAAAGCGCTTCTGAATATAATCTCGGGTTTTTTTGCGTTCTGTCAAGCAGGCATCGACCGATACTACTAATGTTACTCGACGAATGCTTGGTCTTCTGGTCGTGAACTCTCAAACGAAGGAGGTGTCAATCGATGCTTCTCAGTGTCGCATCGATGCTGAGCTTTTCTCCGAACGGCTCAACGTCCAGATGCCTCAAAAGCTTCTCAAATTCTCCAATTAGCTCCATTAGCGCCTATATCTGAAAAGAAACCTGAAAGACTCTAAAACTAGAGAAAAGACTCAACAAAAAAGACTTATATCATGGCTAAAAACGGATAAAAAACCATGATAATCAACTCCCCAGACTTAGTCTTTGCTTGCCCTCAAGCAAACAGGAAACCAAACAGGAGAAAGTTTGAAAAACATGGGACTCACCTTTTCTTGAGACAAAAGTAATGACCATTTTCAACTCCCAGTTGTCACCTAAACAGCTTATCAGATTCGACACCAATGTAACTTCTCCTTAGAGCTGTTTCTAGTTCCCCATTATTCACCCATTATCTCACAGCATCAATCATACTAAATCCTTCATTGTCGTTTCATCACTGATGTTGATATTCAAGAACCTTCTAGATTCTTCCTCATGCGATATCATGACTAGGGAACCACTCGGATTTAACATTTTGGTATTGATTTCCTCTCCCCCAGACTTATCTCTTTTTATGCTTCTGATTTCAAATTAGGCTTCGCATACACAAATCAAGGTTCGAGACGCGAGAATTGATGGTGATAGCCACCTAATCCCCGGTTCTCCCCTCTCAAAGTGTCAAAAGTCTTAGGCGAATAATGGGGTCTCGGGAAATGTTCCTACCCCTTGCTTCAGACTTTGTGTGATCAATCCTTATCCAAGCAGAATAATGGGATCACAGGGAATGTCCCTAGCCCTCTACTCGGCGGAAATTGTTAGATTTGCGGATTAGAATGGAGAATTGATGGAGAATATGATTCTAGAATGAAGAACATGAAGAACAATGAAGAACATGGTCACAAATCGATTTTCATTAAGAGAAGTAAGAAGAGTGTGTTTACAAGATAAGGAGGCTTATATATCTTATGCTATTAGGTCTAACAAGGACCCTAAAGAGAGAGAGAGGGTTCGGCGCATCCTCCAAGGGGCGAGTGAAGTGGTCCAAGGGTGAGAGTGAAGTGGTCCACACCATGGAGGTGTGGTGCACGCGCCCAACGGCTAGAAGGAGAGGATGCGCTCCACTCTTGTCTTCTTCTTCTTCATGTATTGGGCCTTGAGAGGCTTTGCAGATCAGATAAGGCCTCACTCCTTCTTACACATTCTCCTTAACATCGAACATAGGCCTTGTAATGGATTGGACCGTACGGACGTACGGACGTCCGTACGGATGCTCCTTTTATTACACTTGATCAATACTCCCTTTCAAGTTTAGCCGTAAGGAAGTGAAGGCCAAACTTGGATTGCCAATGACACATTACCTCATTAAAAACCTCGATATGGAAAACCCAATGGGACAAAACCATATCGAGGGAAAAAGAGTATAATGTTCAAAGGCGAGGGGACTTGATCAAGGTCTTGTGAGATCAATGAGCCCAAGTCTGCTGTTAATGCTCTGACAGACTCTGAGGCTCGCTTCTTTGGTGAAGACATCCGCCAATTGATCTTCACTCCTTGTGTAACACGGCAGAATCACTCCTTCTTCGATCTTTTCCCGAACCTTGTGGCAATCAATCTCGATGTGCTTTGTCCTCTCATGAAACACGGAGTTGGTCGCTATGTGTATTGCCGCCTGATTGTCACAGTGTAGAGTGATCGGTCTCGTAGTCTTGATGCCTAGATCTTCAAGTAGAGCTTTGAGCCATGTCAACTCGTTGGTGATGTTTCTCATCGCCCTATACTCTGCTTCTGCACTTGAACACGACACAACCTTTTGTTTCTTTGTCTTCCAAGTCTCTAGGTTGCCTCCCACTAATGTACAGTAGCCTGTTGTTGATCTTCTATTTGTTCTTTCACCTCCCCAATCAGCATCACAGTACCCAACAATTTCAGTGCTCTCTTTCTTCCCCATCCATATGCCTTGTCCCGGGCTGGCTTTCAGATACCTCAAGATTCTCTCCACCATGCTCCAATGATATGTTGTGGGCTTTTGCATATGCTGGCTCACCTGATTCACTTCAAAAGAAATGTCTGGTCTTGTAATTGTAAGGTAGATTAGCTTACCCACTAGGCGTTGATATTGTTCCACATCCTTGTATAGCTCATCTTCTTTCTCCCCCTTTCGATTGACCTTGTAGCCATCCTCAAGTGGAGTCTTTGCTGGTTTAGCTCCAAGCTTTCCTGTATCTGTCAACAAATCAAGAGTATATTTCCTTGGCCTTCCGGAGAACGACACACTTCGATCCCTAGGAAATACTTTACGATACCTAGATCTTTGATATCAAAGGTAGACTTTAGGAAAGACTTTGTCCAAGAGATACCTTCTGTGTTGTCCCCTGAGATGATCAAATCATCCACATATATAAGGACAACGACTATACCTTTCGGTCCTTGTAAGGTGAACAAGGTATGATCTGCCTCGGATCTCCTAAACCCTTTATCCTTGAGAACTGAACTCAACTTTTGGTACCATGCTCTTGGCGATTGTTTGAGGCCATAGATTGCTTTCTTAAGCCTCAACACTTTGCCTGGAGTCACTGTATCTTCAAGGCCCGGAGGTGGAGTCATGTATACCTCTTCTTCAAGTTCCCCTTGTAAGAATGCTTTCTTGACATCCATTTGCCACAATTCCCATGTGAGTTTGGTTGCTAAAGAGAGAACAACTCGGACAGTGTGTATCTTGGCTACTGGTGCAAAAGTGTCCGTGTAGTCTTCTCCATAAGTTTGGGTAAATCCTCGAGCTACCAACCTTGCCTTATACCTCTCAATGTCCCCATTACTCAAGTACTTGATGGTAAACACCCATTTGGAGCTGACGGGTTTCTTTCCAAGTGGTAGATCAGCTTCCTCCCAAGTGTTGTTTCTTCTCATAGCTCCTACCTCATCATCGACTGCGTTCACCCAAACCTCTTGGTCCTTCGCCTCCTCATATGTCTTAGGAATCTCATGTTGCTCGATCTTTCCTATGAACGCTTGATGCTCTGATGGATAAAGGGCAAGAGAACAGGTTGCTTGGATCGGGTGAGCTACTGCTTGGTTGTTGTAGTAAACTCGGGTGTTGATCCAATTTGACGGATCATGCCTAATCCGAGTACTCCGCCTCAAAGGTTGACTTGTGGGAGGTTGAGGTTGGTCCTCACTTCCCAAGTCTTGACCATCCTCTTCCACTTCTTGATCATTCTGGTCTGCCTCTTGGTTATGTTCTTGATCTTGTCCTTGTATCTCCTCTTCCAAGTTCAGTCCACTCGGTTGACCTTGCTCACCCTCCAATTCCTCTTCAGTCCTACTCGGTTGATCTTGATTATCCGTAGATGTAGTTTGTTTCTCTCTTCCCTTTTCTCCCCCTTGCTCCCATGGTATCTTTCATCCTAGGTGCTCGAGAAGAAACTTTAGACTAGCAACTCTGTCTGATGGAGATTGAGATATGTCTTTCAGCCCTTCCCAATCTTTCTTGTCATGGTAGCCCCTTTCTTCAATGAACTTCACATCTCTAGACACATAAGTACGGTTGTTTGCCGGATCATAACATTTGTACCCCTTCTGCGTAGGTGAATATCCAAGAAACATGCACTTGACACTCTTCGGGTCTAGTTTGCTTCTTTGTTCACCTGGAAGTAACACAAAGCACACACAACCAAATACACGTAAGTGATTGAGAGACGGTTTAATATTGTTTAGAACTTCAAAGGGAGAAAGGTCTTTTAAAACTCGGGTTGGAATGCGGTTGATCAAGTAGCATGCTGCCATCACTGCATCTCCCCAGAATCTCTTAGGCACGTTCGTGTGAAACATCATCGATCGTGCCACCTCCATTAGTTGTCTATTCTTTCTTTCTGCTACTCCGTTCTGTTGTGGGTTATATGGACAGCTCGTTTGATGCATTATCCCATGTTTAGCTAGGTGCTCTTTGAATCTATGACTTGTGTACTCTCCTCCGTTATCTGACCTAAGTACCTTAATAGTAGCTTTAAATTGGTTAGTTACGTAGTTTTGGAAATTCAGAAATGCATCATATACTCGATCCTTAGATGATAAGAGAGTAATCCAAGTATACTTCGATTTTTCATCTATGAATGTCACAAAATATTTGTTATTGTCCCTAGATGCACATGGGGAAGTCCAAACATCAGAATGAACCAAATCAAAGCATTTGTCATATATAGTAGAGGACTTAGGAAAAACGGTTTTGCAATGTTTACCAAGTATACAAGCCTCACAACCAGAATTGTCAAAAGATATACTAGGGAACATCAAACTAAGAGCACGAGAGTGTGGATGGCCTAATCTAGCATGCCACATTGTATTAAGTGCAACAACATTGTTTGAATAACAAGCAGAAGAAGATAGAGGGTTAGGAGAGCTTGAGAGATCTTCAAGAACATAGAGGTCGTCTCTTGTTCCTCCTTGTCCAAGTACTTTCCCGGTTTCAATATCCTGAAAACAAACTTCGTTAGGACTAAAGATAGCATGTCAATTTAATTCCTTGGTAGTTCTCCTAACAGATAGCAGATTAGATGTAAAACTTGGCATGTAAAAGGCCTTAGAATCTCTATCAAACAACCTAAGGTTCCCTACTCCTTTAACCGGTACTTGATCTCCTTTTGCTATAGTCACACGACCTAAGGCAGGTTCTATGTTGCTAAGAAGGCTAGAGTTACTTATCATATGGTGAGAAGCACCCGAGTCTACAACAAGTGAGTCCTTAGGTCTATGAGTATAGAAGGTGGTACCGGACTCCTTCAAGGACGCAAGATATTTGAGAATGGCTTCCAAGTCTGATTTCTTCATGACAATGTCTCCTTGTGAGGATGCTGTCATGGCTTGCTCTTGCTTGGATGAACCACCTTGCCCCTTTGCACTTGAAGGTTCTATGGAGAGGTTTGCCTTATGATCCTTAAACTTGGAAGGCTTGAGATGAGGATGAAGTATCCAACACTTATCCTTGATGTGTCCTTTCTTCTTGCAATGGTCACACACCCAAATCTTCCTATCTTCATTTCGGTACACTCCTTTGTTTGCAAGCATGAGATCTCCCTTCCCACTAAAGAGACCAAGTGACCCTTGTTCTCTCTGGACTTGAGAGCAGACTTCATCTAGACTTGGGAGCTTGTCGGCTCTTAGGATGTGCTTGATGAGATCATTGAAGGCTGGGTGAAGAGTCAAGAGAAGACCAAATACTTTGTCTTGCTCGCGCCTCTCATTGAGAATGACCGGATCAATGGTACTTGGTCTCAACATTTCTAGCTCTGCCCATAGTGATCTAAACCTTCCCAAGTGCTTGGTAAACTCAAGGTCCTCTTGGCTAAGGTTGTTGATGGCGCGCTTAACCTCAAACACACGGCTGAGATTGGAGACGTTCCCATAGACGTGCTTGAGGGTTCCCCAAAGCTCCTTTGCCGTCTCACAATAAGAGTAAGCTTCAAGGATTGAAGCTTCAAGGGATCCTTGGATCATGGCAAGAACAGTCTGATCTTCTTGGAACCACTTATCCTCTTCGGCTTTGTTCTTATCAGATTTCTTGTCTTCAACACCGGTAGCGTCCTTTGGCTTGAAGTCCTCTTCGACATGAGCCCAAAGTCCTCTACCACATAGAGCTGTCCTTGTAGTTCTGGACCATAGAAGATAATTCTCTCCCTTCAATGTAACCGGAATGACTAACTTGGTAGTGTCCATGTTGAGATAGTGAGCTGAATAGGTGAAGGCGAACAATGGTAGATGAAGGGAAGGATGAGAGGTCAGAACGGTTGAGGAATGAGTCTTCCAAATCCGAGAGCAGATCTGACCAGAAGAGAGTCCCAACCACGAACACCTAACACACAAAGAACAACCACCAACACCACAAACCAGAACCAACAATCGCAACCAAGAACCACCAACGAACACAAACACCAAGGGAGTGAGAATGGCGAGAACGAATGAGTGATTATCAAAGGAAACAAGAAGAAAACAAGATAGAACAAGATATTTCTCAAGAAGAACGAGTGAGTGAAGAAATCGAATAAGGATCTCTCAAGATTAGCGAATGGGAGATTAGAGAAGGAAATGGAGAAAAGGGAGAAATGAACGAGTAAAGAACAAGGAGAATGAGAGAATAATGCCATAAGGCTCTGATACCATGTTAGATTTGCGGATTAGAATGGAGAATTGATGGAGAATATGATTCTAGAATGAAGAACATGAAGAACAATGAAGAACATCGATTTTCATTAAGAGAGAGAAGAAGAGTTGTGTTTACAAGATAAGGAGGCTTATATATCTTATGCTATTAGGTCTAACAAGGACCCTAAAGAGAGAGAGAGGGTTCGGCGCATCCTCCAAGGGGCGAGTGAGGTGGTCCAAGGGTGAGAGTGAAGTGGTCCACACCATGGGGTGTGGTGCACGCGCCCAACGGCTAGAAGGAGAGGATGCGCTCCACTCTTGTCTTCTTCTTCTTCATGTATTGGGCCTTGAGAGGCTTTGCAGATCAGATAAGGCCTCACTCCTTCTTACACATTCTCCTTAACATCGAACATAGGCCTTGTAATGGATTGGACCGTACGGACGTACGGACGTCCGTACGGATGCTCCTTCTTATTACACTNATGAGCGAATGAGAGATTAGAGAAGGAAATGGAGAAAAGAGAGAAATGAACGAGTAAAGAACAAAGAGAATGAGAGAATAATGCCCTAAGGCTCTGATACCATGTTAGATTTGCGGATTAGAATGGAGAATTGATGGAGACTATGATTCTAGAATGAAGAACATGAAGAACAATGAAGAACATGGTCACAAATCGATTTTCATTAAGGGAAGAGAGAGAAGAGTGTTTACAAGAGAAGGAGGCTTATATATCTTATGCTATTAGGTCTAACAAGGACCCTAAAGAGAGAGAGACAAGTCGGCGCATCCTTCAAGGGGCGAGTGAGGTGGTCCAAGGGTGAGAGTGAAGTGGTCCACACCATGGAGGTGTGGTGCACGCGCCCAACGGCTAGAAGGAGAGGATGCGCTCCACTCTTGTCTTCTTCTTCTTCTTGTATTGGGCCTTGAGAGGCTTTGCAGATCAGATAAGGCCTCACTCCTTCTTATTACACATTCTCCTCAACATTGAACATAGGCCTTGTAGTGGATTGGACCGTACGGACGTACGGACGTCCGTACGAATTCGCCTTCTTATTACACTTGATCAATACCACAAAGGAGAGAAAATAATCTTTTTAAACTCTCCTTAAGCCCCATTCTAAGCTCTAAGTCATGGCTGTTTCGTTTTTGATTTGGTTGTTGCTTTTAAGTTGTTTTAAAATTGTTTTCCTTAATCCATTGGACAAAAGCTCTAAACATTGGTATGTGCCTTTCCTTGGGGAATGTGAAAACACTTATAAAACTATGTTAAGCTTAGTTTCCTTTGGACAAGAACCACTTGTAATCATGGGCTTTTATTTCAATCCTTATGGGATATAAACGAGTTAAGTACCATTGGTTCTTGTTGGGTTCTTTGTTGCAAAAAAAAGGGATGAGAACCTTGGTTTGTTTTACCCTTTGGGGTTAAAGCGTTCAAATCCCTTGATGAATCCAAATCCCTCTTAAAATTTGACAAAAAGAAGTGAACCGTGGCTTGCTTTGCTCCTAGGAGTTGAAAGCCGCGAAACCACGATGAATCCAAGTTCTTTTTGTTATGAAACCTTGGACCGCTTTTAAGCACCTAAGTCCTTGGTTATTGTTTACTTCCGCTGCATTCTCTTATTCTTCTATTATGCTTTAATTCTCACTTATTCTCTATTTATGCTTATTCTCTATTATGGTTACTAATTCTATTTTAATTTTTGCTAATTCTCTATTATAGTTACTAATTTTTTTTTTTTAATTCTTATTTTGGTTACTTATTCTCTTAACTCTCACCATTTTCTCTTGTTTAGATTATGTGCAAAAATGTTCACAGGTTTGAAATGGTGTTTGTTGAAGCTCCCTTGCTATCTCAAGAAGAAGGCATGGCGAGTGTGTGAAGTGATTGAAGCAGCCATGCGGACTGGAGGTCAGTTGGTGGCTGGATTCAAAGGGCTTCAAAGAAACATTTAAGAAGGTGCAACACAATGCTTGGAGTTAGAACAGTAACCATCAAGCTTCAAAGACCACAAGACAAGCCCATCCGTTTACCTTGGCTGACTTGGATATGGCGGACCGAAGAGGCTGACCGGAGGAAGCTGACTAAGGTGGCTGTGGTGGAAGTTCTAGTGGAGAGGCAAGCTGGTGGGAAGCTTTGAATCAGCCCAAAACATGTGTGTTAGTACCAAGTCAAGAGAGCGGTCTCAAGAGGATTCAAACCGCATCTCACAAATTCCTCTTCATCTCAAAAGGCTAAACTCTAAACTCTACCCTTTTTAATTTAAAGTTCATTACCTTAGCCCAAATATTACTCCTAATTCTCTCATTTAGAACTCAAAAATTTCATCCTGTTGTTTATTAAAACCCACAACATATACTTTAAAATTTTTCTTTAAATCTCATGATGAAGGTTTAAAGGAGAGGAGGCATGCATGGAAATTCTCAAAAGAAGCTCTAGATGAAACAAAGAGTTCCATAAGAAGAGAAATCAAGACAAGAAGGGCTAAAGGAATGGAAACACTTGGAAGAAAGGAGCCGATTTCACATTCAAATTTCAAAACCGGGGTCATAGCTACATCAAGCACCGTGAAGGCTATACTCTTTTTCCCTCAATATGATTTTACCCTAAGAGGTTTTCCATATTGAGGTTTTTAATGAGGTAGTTATTTGCGTGTTGCAAGCTTGGCCTCTGGTCCGCTTTGGCGTCTCGCCGACCAAGCTTGGGGGAGGGTATTAGAGTGGAAGAAGAAGAGGAGAGGAAGCGGTCGAAGTCATGAGGAAAAGACCGAGCATCTCCACTCTAGAGAAGAAGAAGAAGAGGAGAGTCAAGGCCGCGATCATGAAGACAAGGCCGAAGACCACCTCAAGGCACTCCAAAGAGAAGGAGATGGAGGCCAAACTCGAGATGGTCGAACTCGAGATGGAGGCCGAACTCGAGATGGAGGCCGAACTCGAGGCTGAACTCGAGATGGAGGCCGAACTCGAGGCTGAACTCGAGATGGAGGCCGAACTCGCGATGGCCGAACAAGAGATTGAGGCCGAACTCGAGATGGCCGAACTAGTGAGGGCCGAACTCGAGGTTCCCGAACTCGTACAAGGCCGAACTCGAGATTGGAGGCCGAGCTAGAGAAGAAGAAGAAGAAGAAGAGAGTTAAGGCCGCAGTCATGAAGACAAGGCCGAACTCGAGATTGAGGGCCGAGCTAGACAAGGCCGAACTCGAGATTGAGGGCCGAGCTAGACAAGGCCGAACTGGATTGGTCCGTACGGTTCTGTACACGCAAGTTGAATTATAGCCGTTGGGTGCGTGGAAGCCACCACCGTGGTGTGGACCGCTCCACTCTCTCTCCTAATGTCCCTTTCTATCTTAATCTTTGTGTAAAACCCTAGAAGGGATTCTCTAAAGCCTCTCCTCTATATATAGAGAGGCAAACCGATTTGTATAAATATCACATATTAAGAATATATACAATTTTTTTTTTTTCATTTTCTCTCCCTTTCTTTGTGTTTAACCAATATTCACAATGTAGAAAGCTTAAGATAAACGTTTAGAGGCTGCTCTTAAGGCATCCTAATACTTGTTAAATCTCACCTAAACTCTTCTTATCTACCGCTTAGGAAAACGAGTTCTTTGTTTGGTTAAGGGGATTCAATCACAAGTTGATTGTCTCTTCTCTTGTTCATGAGCTTTATCTCATGTATTCCAACACAGAACACAAAGACAATCCTTTGTAGAAAAAGTGAACATTCCTTGAATCAACGATAAATGGTGTTTTACAATGAACTAGAATCTAAGCTCTTATAGGCTTGTTAACTACGGTCTAATGAAGCTAATTCAAGAAAAGAATCAGAAACTTTGAAGAAGAAGAACACAAAGACAATTCTTTATAGAAAAAGTGAACATTCCTTGAATCAACGATAAATGGTGTTTTACAGTCAACTAGAAGCTAAGCTCTAATAGGATTGTTAACAACAGTCTAATGGAGCTAATACAAGAAAAGATTCAAAAACTTTGAAGAACCAGAACACCAAGCCTAGATGAAGTGTGTTCCCAAATCCAAAGGGAGCAAGGGTCGCTAGGTCTCTTTAGGGGAAAAGGTGACCTTCTTATGGCGAACAAAGGAGTGTACAAGAAGGAAGAAAGGAAGGTTTGGGTGTGTGACTATTGCAAGAAGAAAGGTCACATCAAAGACAAATGTTGGATTCTCCACCCTCACCTCAAGCCATCTAAGTTTAAGGACACCAAGGCCAACTTCTCCTTCGAGCCAACTAGGGACAATGGACAAGTCGGATCCTCTACCCAACAAAGTGCCATGACCGCTTCCTCACAAGGAGATATTGTCATGAAGAAATCAGACTTGGAGGCTCTCTTTCATTCCATTGCATCCTTGATTGAGTCCGGTACCACTTTCTATACTCATAGACCTAGGGACTCTCTTGTTGTTGACTCGGGTGCTTCTCATCATATGATAAGTAATCCAAACTTGCTTAGCAACATAGAACCGGCCTTAGGTAGAGTAGTTATAGCGAATGGTGATCATGTTCCGGTTAAAGGAGTAGCCATCGATTCAAAGAACATCTAGCCAAACATGGAATCATGCATCAAACGAGCTGTCCTTATAATCCACAACAAAATGGAGTAGCCGAGAGGAAGAATACGCATCTTATGGAAGTAGCTCGGTCGATGATGTTCCACATGAACGTGCCAAAACGGTTTTGGGGAGATGCGGTCATGGTGTTAGAATAAGAGCGGATTAAGGTGAGATTAAGTTGAGATTAGAAAGAATGAGAGAATAGAGAACCATGGTGAGGAAAATCGATTTTCATAGATTAGAAGAATAGTCCATACAAAAATGGAGGCTAAAGTGTATACAAGAGCTAAAACAAGAGGAAAACCCTAGAGAGGAGAAGGAGAAAGCGCCACCTCTTCAAGTGGTCCACACCACTTGAAGCTCCACGCGCGCCTAGGTGGTCCTTCCTTCCAACGGTCGCTTTCCACACGCTCCTCTCCTTGTTTGAATGGTCGAATGGGCCTTAAGAGGCTTTCTCTTCCAAACCAACATTCAGCCTTTTATCTTTCTCTTGATACTCCAAAGCCCATGGTCCATTTAGCCCATTCGATCCTATGAACATCCGTACGGTCGTACGGACGTCCGTGCGGACAGTGAGCTCCTTTTTCCTCTTGATCAATACTCCCCCTCAAGTTTAGCCGCAAGGAAGTGAAGGCCAAACTTGGATTGCCAATGACACACTACCTCATTAAAAACCTCAATATGGAAAACCCAAAGGGACAAAACCATACAGAGGGAAAAAGAGTATAGTGGCCAAGGGCGAGGGGACTTGATCAAGGTCTCGTAAGATCAACGAGCCCAAGTCTGCTATGAATGCTCTGACAAACTCTGAGGCTCGCTGCCTTAGTGAAGATGTCTGCTAGTTGATCTTCACTCTTTGTGTAACACGGGAGAATGACACCTTCTTCAATCTTCTCTCGAACCTTGTGGCAATCAATCTCTATATGTTTGGTTCTCTCATGGAAGACTGAATTGGTTGCTATGTGTATCGCCGCTTGGTTGTCACAGTGTAGAGTGATCGGTCTTGTGGTCTTGATGCCTAGATCTTCAAGGAGAGCTTTGAGCCATGTCAACTCATTGGTGATGTTCCTCATAGCTCTGTACTCTGCTTCTGCGCTTGAGCATGACACAACCTTTTGCTTCTTGGTCTTCCAAGTCACTAGGTTGCCTCCCACAAATGTACAATAGCCTGTTGTTGATCTCCTATCTGTTCTGTCACCTCCCCAATCTGCATCACAGTACCCGACAATCTCGGTGCTCTCGTTCTTCCCCATCCATATGCCTTGTCCAGGGCTGGCTTTAAGATACCTCAAGATTCTCTCCACCATGCTCCAATGATATGTTGTAGGCTTTTGCATATGCTGGCTCACCTGATTCACTGCAAAAGAAATGTCGGGTCTTATGATTGTGAGGTAGATAAGCTTACCTACTAGGCGCCGGTATTGTTCCACATCCGTGTATAGCTCATCTTCCTTCTCCCCCTTTCGATTGACCTTGTAGCCATCTTCAAGCGGAGTCTTTGCTGGTTTTGCTCCAAGCTTTCCTGTTTCTACCAACAAATCAAGAGTGTATTTCCGTTGGGAGAGAAAGAGGCCTTCCGGAGAACGGCACACTTCTATCCCTAGGAAATACTTAAGGATACCTAGATCTTTGATATCAAAGGTAGACTTAAGGAAAGACTTGGTCCAAGAGATACCTTCCGTGTTGTCCCCTGAGATGATCAAATCATCAACATAGATGAGAACAACCACTATACCTTTCGGTCCTTGTAAGGTGAACAATGTGTGATCTGCCTCCGACCTCTTGAATCCTTTGTCCTTAAGAACTGAGCTCAACTTTTGATACCAAGCTCGAGGGGATTGCTTCAGACCATAGATAGCTTTCTTAAGTCTCAACACTTTGCCTGGAGTCACTGTTTCCTCAAGACCCGGAGGCGGAGTCATGTAAACCTCTTCTTCAAGTTCCCCTTGTAGGAAAGCGTTCTTGACATCCATTTGCCACAACTCCCAAGTGAGATTGGTTGCCAGAGAGAGGACGACTCGAACCATGTGGAGCTTGGCTACGGGTGCAAACGTGTCTTTGTAGTCTTCTCCATAAGTTTGGGTGAAACCTCGAGCCACCAATCTTGCCTTGTATCTCTCAATATCCCCATTGCTCAGATACTTGATGGTAAAGACCCATTTGGAGCTGATTGGTTTCTTCCCTAGAGGGAGATCAGTTTCTTCCCAAGTGTTGTTTCTCTTCATAGCTCCTACCTCATCATCAACAGCATTCACCCATACCTCTATGTCTTTAGCTTCCTCATATGTCTTAGGGAACTCACGTTGCTCAATTTTTCCTATGAACGCTTGATGATCAGATGGCAAGAGGGCAAGAGAACAAGTAGCTTGAATCGGATGTGCTACTGCTTGTTTGTTGTAGTAAACCCGAGTGTTGATCCAATTTGACGGATCATGTCTAATCCGAGTACTTCTCCTTAATGGTTGGCTTGTACTTGGTTGAGGCTGATCTCCACTCTCCAAGACTTGATCATCCTCTTCCAAGCTTGGATCATCTTGATCCATTCCTTGGTTCTGATCTGGATCTTGCTCCTATATCTCCTCATCCAAGGTCGGTTCAATCGGTTGACTTTGCTCCCTTTCCACTTCTTCTTCACCTCTACTTAACTCATCTTGATTTTCAGTAGAAGTGGTTAGATTCTCTCTTCCCGTTTCTCCCCCTTGTTCCAATGGTATCTTACACCCAAGATGCTCTAAGAGGAACTTCAGGCTAGCAACTCTGTCAGATGGAGATTGAGATATATCCTTGAGACCATCTAATCTTTCTTGTCATGGTAACCTCTTTCCTCAATGAACTTGACATCTCTGGATACATATGTGCGGTTGTTGGTTGGATCATAACATTTGTAGCCCTTTTGCGTAGGTGAATATCCCAAGAACATGCACTTGACACTCTTAGGGTCTAGTTTGCTTCTCTGTTCACCTGGAAGCAAAACAAAGCATACACAACCAAACACACGTAAGTGAGTAAGAGACGGTTTAATCTTGTTCAAGACTTCAAAGGGAGAGAGGTCTTTTAGAACTCGGGTTGGGATGCGATTGATTAGGTAGCATGCCGCCATCACTGCATCTCCCCATAATCTCTTAGGCACGTTCGTGTGAAACATCATCGATCTTGCCACCTCCATTAGATGTCTATTCTTCCTTTCTGCTACTCCATTCTGTTGTGGATTATAAGGACAGCTCGTTTGATGCATTATTCCATGTTTGGCTAGGTGCTCTTTGAATCTATGGATTGTGTACTCTCCTCCATTGTCTGACCTAAGTACCTTAATAGTAGCTTTGAATTGGTTAGTTACGTAGTTTTGGAAATTCACAAATGCATCATATACTCGATCCTTAGATGATAAGAGAGTAATCCAGCATTTATCCTTGATGTGCCCTTTCTTCTTGCAATAGTCACACACCCAAATCTTCCTATCTTCATTTCGATACACTCCTTTGTTAGCTAACATGAGTTCTCCCTTTCCACTAAAGAGACCGAGCGAACCTTGTTCTCTTTGGATTTGAGAGCAGACTTCATCTAGACTTGGGAGTTTGTCTGATCTTAAGATATGCTTGATGAGGTCGTTGAAAGCCGGGTGTAGAGTCAGGAGAAGGCCGAACACTTTGTCTTGCTCTCGTCGTTCCTTGAGGATGACCGGATCAATGGTGCTTGGTCTCAACATTTCTAACTCTGCCCATAGTGATCTAAACCTTCCCAAGTGCTTGGTAAACTCAAGGTCTTCTTGGCTGAGGTTGTTTATGGCGCGCTTGACCTCGAACACACGGCTGAGATTGGAGACATTCCCATAGACGTGCTTGAGAGTTCCCCAAAGCTCCTTTGCCGTCTCACAATAAGAATAAGCTTCAAGGATTGAAGCTTCAAGGGATCCTTGGATCATGGCAAGAACAGTCTGATCTTCTTGGAACCACTTAGCCTCTTCGGCTTTGTTCTGATCAGATTTCTTGTCTTCAACACCGGTAGCGTCCTTTGGCTTGAAGTCCTCTTCGACATGAGCCCAAAGTCCTCTACCACATAGAGCTGTCCTTGTTGTTCTGGAACAGAGAAGGTAGTTCTCTCCCTTCAACGTAACCGGAATGATTAGCTTGGTGGCATCCATGTTGAGATAGTGAGCTGAATAGGTGAAGGATGAATGGAGGGTCCAAATGATTGAGCCTTCCGAATCCGAGAACAGATTTGACCCGAAGAGAGAACCAACCACGAGTACCTACCACACAAAGAACACCAACCAAAATCGCAACCAATAACCACCAACGAACAAGAACACCAACCACGAACACCTAACACACAAAGAACAACAACCAAAAACAAAACCAAGCACCACCAACAAACAAGAACACCAAGGGAATGAGAATGAGCAGAACGAATGAGAGATTATCAAAGGAAACAAGAAGAGAAAGAGATTGAACAAGAGATTTATCAAGAAGACAAAGGGAAAGAAGGAATCGAACAAGAAATTTCTCAAGGCGAACGAATGGAAGATTAGAAAAGGAAATGGAGAAATGGGAGAGATGAACGATTGAAGAACAAGAAGAATGAGAGAAAATTGCCCTAAGGCTCTGATACCATGTTAGAATAAGAGCGGATTAAGTTGAGATTAGAAAGAATGAGAGAATAGAGAACCATGGTGAGGAAAATCGATTTTCATAGATTAGAAGAATAGTCCATACAAAAATGGAGGCTAAAGTGTATACAAGAGCTAAAACAAGAGGAAAACCCTAGAGAGGAGAAGGAGAAAGCGCCACTTCTTCAAGTGGTCCACACCACTTGAAGCTCCACGCGCGCCTAGGTGGTCCTTCCTTCCAACGGTCGCTTTCCACACGCTCCTCTCCTTGTTTGAATGGTCGAATGGGCCTTAAGAGGCTTTCTCTTCCAAACCAACATTCAGCCTTTTATCTTTCTCTTGATACTCCAAAGCCCATGGTCCATTTAGCCCATTCGATCCTATGAACATCCGTACGGTCGTACAGACAGTGAGCTCCTTCTTCCTCTTGATCAATACATGGTGGCATGTTACCTCATTAACCGAATACCAACAAGAGTTCTAAAGGATATCTCCCCTTTCCAAGTCTTAAACCATATCAAACCTTCTCTTAGTCACTTACGAGTGTTTGGTTGTGTATGCTTGTGTTGTTACCAGGTGAACAAAGGAGCAAGCTTGATCCTAAGAGTATCAAGTGCATGTTCCTTGGCTATTCATCAACACAAAAGGGGTACAAATGCTTCGATCCAACCAACAATCGTACCTATGTGTCTCGAGATGTAAAGTTTATTGAGGAAAGGGGATATCATGACAAGAAAGATTGGGAAGGCATCAAGGATATAGCTCAATCACCGTCCTACCGAATGGCAAGCCTAAAATTCCTTCTTGATTATCTTGGATGTGGAGTTCCTTGGGGACAAGAACGGGACAGAAACAAAGATGACCAACAAAGGGATGAAGGAGACCAGAATGAGCACCACCAAGAGGGAAATGGACTGGACAATGAGAGTGTACCAATACAAGATACAACTCTAAACTTGGAGCAAGAGCTTGGGAACCGAGTTCGGAAACCAAGTTTGGGAACCCTGAGTTCGGAAACGTGGAGCAAGATCATGAAAATGCCATCGAGTTCGGGAACCGAGTTCGGGAACCCCGAGTTTGGGAACTGAGTTCGAGAACCGAGCTCGAGAACTTCGGAAACAAGGTGGTAGAGGAACTACCAAATCAAAGTCAACCGTTGAGGAGAAGCACTAGGACTAGGTTCCCCCCTTCAAACTAGAAGAATACAAGGGTGTACTACAACAACCAAGCCGTGGCTCACCCTATTCAAGCCATGTGTTCGATTGCCCTTTTGCCATCCGAGCATCAAGCATTCCTTGGGAAAATTGATCTACATCACATCCCTCAAACGTATGAAGAAGCTAAACAAGATGAAGCATGGGTGAATGCCGTAGATGATGAGGTTGGAGCTATGGAACGAAACAAGACTTGGGAAGAGGCTTAACTACCACTTGGGAAGAAAGCGGTGAGCTCCAAATGGGTATTCACAATCAAGTACTTGACTAATGGAGAGGTAGAACGATACAAAGCTAGACTTGTGGCTCGGGGATTTACTCAAACTTATGGGGAAGACTATACGGATACCTTTGCTCCCGTGGCTAAGCTTCACACCGTCCAAGTAGTACTCTCCTTGGCCACCAACCTTACATGGGAGCTATGGGAAATGGATGTTAAGAACGCTTTTCTCCAAGGAGAGCTTGAAGAAGAAGTTTATATGACTCCTCCTCCCGGACTTGAGAACATAGTTGCTCCGGGAAAAGTGTTGAAGCTGAAAAAGGCTATCTACGGTCTTAAGCAATCACCACGGGCTTGGTACCATAAGCTGAGCTCAACCCTCAAAGAGAATGGGTTCAAACGGTCGGAGTCGGATCACACCTTGTTCACTCTTCAAGGCCTGAAAGGTATTATAGTTGTCCTCATCTATGTAGATGATTTGATCATCACCGGGGACAACATTGACGGTATTGCTTGGACTAAATCTCTCCTTAACTCCTCGTTTGATATTAAGGACCTTGGTGCACTAAAATACTTCCTAGGGATTGAAGTGTGCCGTTCGAGTGGTGGCAACCTAGTCACTTGGAAGACAAAGAAGCAAAAGGTTGTGTCGTGTTCGAGTGCGGAGGCAGAATATAGAGCTATGAGGAATATCACCAACGAGTTGACATGGCTTAAAGCCCTCCTTGAAGACTTGGGCATCAAGACAACCAGCCCTATCACCCTACATTGTGACAACCAAGCTGCAATTCATATTGCAACAAACCCGGTGTTTCACGAGAGGACCAAACACATAGAGATTGATTGCCATAAAGTCTGAGAGAAGATTGAAGAAGGAGTAATACTTCCGTGCTACACAAAGAGTGAGGATCAGCTGGCGGATGTCTTCACCAAGTCAGCAAGTCTCAAGGTTTGTCAAAACATTCATAGCAAACTTGGACTTGTTGATCCCACACGGCCTTGATCAAGTCCCCTCGCTTTTGGCCGTTATACTCTTTTTCCCTTGATATGGTTTTGTCCCATTGGGTTTTCCATATCAAGGTTTTTAATGAGGTAATGTGTCAAAGGCAATCCAAGTTTAGCCTTCACTTCCTTGCGGCTAAACTTGAGGGGGATTATTGATCAAGGAACAAGAATAAGGCCGAACTCGAGGTAAGGCCGAACTCGAGGTTCCCGAACTCGAGGTTCCCAAACTTGAGCTTTCCGAACTTAAGGTTCCCGAACTAGAGGTTCCCAAACTCCAGGTTCCTGAACTCGAGGTTCCCGAACTCAAAGTTCCCAAACTAGAGGTTCCCGAACTCGAGGTTCCCGAACTTTGGGTTCCCAAACAAGGCCGAACTCGAGAGTGAGGGAAACGAACGAGTAAGAGTGAGGCCGAATTTAGTCTAACAAAGCCTTACAAGGTCTATAGATGAAGAAGAAGACTGGTGTGGAGCGCAAGTTGAATTATTACCGTTAGGCGCGTGGAAGCCACCACCGTGGTGTGGACCACTCCACTCTCTCTCCGGTGTGAACCACTTCACTCGCCTCTACTCTCCTCCTTGATGACTGCGCTTTCTCTTTCTCTTTTAGGGATTCTTGTAACCTAGTTGCTAGACTATTTAAAGCCACACACTTGTAATCTCACTCCCTTAATGAAAATCGAAAAAAGTCTCTTTGCCTCCTTCTCTCTTGTTCATCTCTGTTCTTCACTTTTCTCCATTATTCTTCACTAAAATCAACAAGATGAAGTTTGCTCTCAAGTTCAAAGGGAACAAGGTTCACTTGGTCTCTTTAGTGGAAAGGGAGAACTCATGATGGCTAACAAGGGTGTGTATCGGAATGAAGATAGGAAGATTTGGGTGTGTGAC
>SMJT01000185.1:0-185185 GCA_004349715.1 Crucihimalaya himalaica
GTAAGAACTCAAGAATATGTATTGTTGTTGTTGAAGAGCAGATAAGAATTGAAAAACTTTCAAAATTATCCTAGAATCTGTGGGCTAACCCCTACGCAAAATCTTGATTTTCCTTGTTAAATCTAGTAAACTATTAATTTTATACCTTTAATCCATTTTAGAATAGAAAATTGTATCCAGGATCTATATTAATGTTTTCTAAGCTAGTTTTGATGGTCATCAGGTATGTTTCTTCATTTGTTAACAAGTAATTATAAAATTCAAAACACACCTTAAATCGGCGTGCTAGTCCCTCTAAAATTTTCAATATTTTAATAATCATGGGTACTTAGAGACCAAATTATATTCCATTATGTTCATATACCCAAGGTTGATACTACTATACATTAAAACAAGAACATGGAATTTTTTAAAGTTATCCCAAAATATGTAGGCTAACCCCTTCGAAAACCTTGATTTTCCTCAATAAATTTATTAAACAATTATTTTGTCATCTTTCATCCATTTTAAATATCACAAACCACATCCTAGATCTATATTAATGTTTACTAAACTTGTTTTGATGGTCATGAAACATGTTTCTTAATTTTTTAACAAGTAATCTAATGAAACATCATATACGCCTTAAATCGGTGCACTAACAAACCTATGACATCTCGATTTTATTGATAATCGAGATTATTTAGAGACCAAATTATCTTCCATCACGTTCTCGTACCAATGGTGGATAAACCTATTCATTAAGCAAGAACGTGAAATGTTTTCAAAATTATCGCAAAATCTGTGGTTTAACTCCTAGAGAAAACTCGATTTTCCTCACTAAATCTAGTAAACAAATAATTATATCACTTTTAATCTATTTTAAAAATTACAAACCATATAAATGTTCATTAAATTAGTTTTGATGGTCATGAAACATATTACTTAATTTTTTAACAAGTAATATAATAAAAATATGTTATGATGGTCATAACATGAAATATGTTGGTTATGTATAATATATAATTAGGCCTTGCAAATTGAAGCCCATTGAAAGGATATTTAATGTGCCGAAAAGACCGTGTGAGAAAATTGCATAAGCCCATAAGAGTAGACCATCCAGTTTAACATGATTTCTCCAAATTTTAATTGGAATACATAAAAAGGAAAAGAAAAAGAACTGGTTCCTTTCATTTTTTCTGATAAAACTCCATGTCGCATGTTGGTTAAAACAGCTAGAAAACAATTCATGTTACAGAAGACGCCGAGAACGCCCTGGTGTGTGCGTAAATGCACTGACGTGCATTGCTGGCGAATAATATCAAACAACAGGATGTTTGCTTCTAGTCATCACCTGATGAAGGCTTTGCTTCACTCATTTCGAGTCGCTTTCATCCTCGTCCTCGTCCTCCTCATCGTTATCTTCATCGGTACGGCCGGAATAATGCTTCAGGTCCTCTTCTCTCAACTCCTCCTCTCTCCGCTTCATTCTCCTAGCAATCCGAGCGTCATAATCTTTCTGAACTTTGTCCATTATAGTGTCGAAACCCGGGACTGTCCTCTCCAGCTTCTGGCCTACTCGAACACTTAGGTTGTAGAAAATACGGAACAGTCTCTGCAAGCGAAAAATAAGAAACAGAGAAGAAAAGATAAATCTATTTATCACTATCATCCAATGCAAGTCAAAAGATTGGTCAGAGAAATTATAAGAAAAGAGAGGAAACTTACCAAGACACTCCTATTCCACTCTCTGATGTAAGGAGGACCAGTGGTATAAGTACCAAGTGGCTCACGGTACCACTCTCCACCATAGGTGATCTGATCCATTGCTTGCTCTATACTTATCACTTCCCATGGCCTTAACCCTGGTATTACTTTGGCTAACTCTTGTCTACAACCAAAAGTTTCATGCTTTGAGTGAAGAACCAAATACAATATTGGCTAAAAAAAGTCAAAGGTGTAAAGACTCTTTAATTTAATACCTTAGTTGTTTGGGGATGAACTTATTAGGCATGTGATCAGATTCCAGTACTGTTGTTAGTTCAGACCCACTGGCCCAGAGAAACAGAGCATGGCTGGGAGTTCTGACTCCAGGCCAAACGCCATCGTTTGCTTCAAGCACTGCCATGTCGCGTTTCTTACTCTCAATAGCTTCTTTTTGGAGTTGCTTGTATGTTTTTGGCTCTCGTCCCTTTAGAGGAACCCATGGCGGTATTCCCTTCTGGAGTTTGTGAAGGAAAGCCGTTGCCGCTGCACCAAGCCTCACTGAACAAGAAAGAAACGAGTCAATAAAACCAACAATGAAGTCATATTAGGAGGCAAAACTGTGATTCTTCAACGATAAGAGTTGTCCGAGATCTCAAATATTCCCACATACAGACCTTCCCAAGTGGCAATTGCAGGTTCCAAACCGTAAACCATGTGAATGGGAGCCCATTCATCCATGTCCTCGCCCCAAATGAAAGTATCTCTGTCAATTATTCCAGCTCCATAAGCCGTCTTAAGGGTTATAAGCTCACAAGGGCCTCTAGAACGGCCAAGTCGGTCTTTATACCACCAACCACCAGTCTTCATTATGACTAGAATCTCAAAACACAGAGAGCAAACAAAAGGTTATGATCAAACACAAACAAAACAACAGAAAAAGAAACCACTTGCATCATATTCCTGCAATTCAACAACAGTACAACAGGCGCAAGCTTGGATCTTTAAGCAGAACATAAACATATTAAATGCGGAACCATATGAACTCGTGCAAACACCAGAGCCACTCATTGAATCATGATAAACAAGCTCATCATCACTAAATTTTTCTCCCTTAAAAGACAGAGTAACATCATCACATGGCAGAGTCATAATCAATTCACCAAGAAATCACACTCTGGTTTAGAAGATGAAGGCACTTACAGTCATAATACCGCTTCTCAAGCCGTTTGTAACCAATAGCCTGAGCCACGTCAATGGGTCGACCCGGCGGGTAAGGACGTTGCCGGAAGCCCCAGAGCCCAAAGAGGAACTGCTTCATGAAATCCCAAAACTTATCATCACTCTCTTCCTTTGACTTTATCGCCTTCCTAGGCATCGGCCTGCCGTCGAAGCCCGGCACATGAGGGATGGCTCTCCAGAAGTCCTTGTCTTCTTTCCGATAAGGCGTGTCGTTATCCTCGAGCTCCATCTTGTTCATATCGTCGGCAATCTCCTCGGCGCGAGTCATAAACTGAACCACAGGACTCGCTCGAAACCTCTCCCACCATTTCTCCTCAGCTTCAATCTCTTCTGTGCTCGGATTCTCCTTCTTCTCGAAAACTGGATCTTCGTTCAGAATCTTATCCACTTCCGGAGTGTGCCTGTAATCCGGTATGTTTTCGCACTCCCATAAGAACTGCTCAGCGATTTGCTTGTACGGTCCTGGTTCTTCGGTCCCTGTTTCGGGTTTTGGGGACTTTTTGGAGAATTTAGGAAGCCCAATCGATGCGAAATTCGGAGACTGCGACTTGGGGAAGAAGGAATCAGTGAGCGAGACGAAATTGATGGAAGGAACTGGGTTCGGTGGTTTCTCGAACCAGTTTTGAAATGGATTGAAGTTCATCGACGACATTGTTCAGTACACAGTCGTTCTCCAACCAAAGCCTAAAAAATTAGGGCTCAGGGCTTTTATTGGCTGATTTTCTGAGAGAGAAGATCAGTGTAAGTTCAGGTGGATTAGATGTAGAAGACGAAGTGTGACTGACCCAACCGAACCCAACCCAGCTATTAAAAACATCACGCTGTTTAGAAATTTAACAAATGAACCACGTGCCGTTTGCAATCAAACAAAACACCAAAGATGCCTTGAAACATAATATAGCATTTTTCGGGGGTCTCTCTTTGCTTTGCTTGTTTAGTGAGACTAAAGAATAAAGCAAGAGTCAAAAACAATTCTCTGCAATCTTCCTCTTCTTCTTCTTCTTTCCATCAATGGCATCATATCAGAGGCTTCTCAGGTTCTGCATCACTATCTTCTTCTGCTTCTTATCTTTGTCTTCAAGCCAGAAAGTCACACTTAGTCTTTACTACGAAGCTCTATGCCCTTACTGTGCAGAATTCATCGTTTACCACTTGCCTAAGATCTTCAAAACTGGCTTAATCTCAGCCATTGATCTCCAGCTCGTTCCATGGGGCAACACCGTTATCAGACCAGATGGCACCATTCTCTGCCAGGTCTTGGACTCTTCTTGCCTTTTCTCCACTTACATTGTACATAAGATTAGAACATAGCATTTGACAACATAGTATTTGACAAATGCTCTGTGTTGCTTTGTTATCAGCATGGAGAAACTGAGTGTGCGCTCAATTCAATTCATGCCTGTGCAATAAACGCATACCCTGATGTGGTAAGCCTCTAACGATAAAAGCTATGAAAGCTTCTCAGGTTTATGCAGTAAGATTCAAGTTAATATCCATATAAAGGGTTGACTGTTAATACGACTGCTATGTGATCTGCACATTTCTCTTGCAGAGGAAGCATTTTGGATACATCTACTGTACCGAACAGCTAGTCTTGGAGAATAAACTTGAAAAATGGGCTGATTGTTTAGAAATGGTTGGATTGAGCAGAGCGGCGGTTGATTGTTACATTAACGGATACGGAAACCAGGTAAATCCTGCTCAGAGGAAAATACATTAGTTAACTATTTAAGCCAAAACGGGAAAGCCAAAGAAATAAGCAAGAAAAAATGTAATCTATGTGACAATGTGCAGCTTGAACAGAGGTATGCTGAAGAAACTTCTGAACTTTATCCAGCACACAGATTTGTACCATGGGTGGTTGTGAATAACCAGCCACTTCAAGAGGTTAGTCCCATAAATTAAGCTGATAACTTTCATGTTACAAAGGAGAAACAAAACTTTTCATTTATGTCTTTGGTACCCACAGAACTACCAGAACTTTGTCATGTATGTATGCAATGCTTATGGAAGTAACCAAGTACCAGAAGCATGTAGGATCCTCAACAGTTCGGTGGAGACACTAAGCAGGTTCAATAGTTCAGTGGAGAAGCTAAGTAACAGTCACCAAGTTTGCTATCCCAATCAATAAGATTTGAATCCAAAATCCTAGTTCAGTAATACTGAAATATTTGGGAAATCTGAAAGTGCTTACCGATTAAAACTCTGCTCCTCTTGAGTTTGTTCTACAACTTAACTGGGTTTGCAACAATCTGCGTAGAAAGATAAATTTACCATGCTCTATTTTTGAATATCCAGGAATCGGTTAGTGTCTGGAGATTTGGAAACTAAAAGTGTAGTACATATTGCTAAGATTCCTGCACATATATATTCATTAACGATGATGCTGTTACATAAACACAACAACAATAAACATGAAGTAGCAAAAAGAAAAGAAGTCTTAACATCAGATAAAGGCGGATATTGTTCTTAGTACAGTGGACATGAAGCTTTTTACATCGCGAAGGCGGTTAGCGGTTTTGGTAGTTAAGAGATTGACATCAGTCGTTGCAAAACAAGTGAAATCAAGAGCTATCAGACACAAATTTCAAATAATGAAGTAGAGGAGGCAATAAGGAGAGGCTGTCTATTGCCTGTTTATAATTTCCCAAATGCCATTACATGTCTCGTAGGCAGTCCTCTTGTCTGTATCGAATTCGAACTTCTCCATTACCCTTTTTTCTCGATCAACCATATCTGTCATATCTGCAGTCAAGGATTAAGACAGTGCACAGAGTAGAGAGAAAATGAAAAGCAAAGGATACAGCCTGAGGTCTTTAATGGATCATCAATGTTCGGTATAACTCTAGTGACTGAAGCATACATAGAAAGCTTTTTCCTGCAGAGAACAAAAAAAAAGAGCATAAGAAAAAAGTCACTACTTTTCAAACCTGACAAATACACGAACACTCAAACAATCAATTAACAAAATAATATGAAACCGAGACTACCATTAGCAGTTAATAACTAAAAGATGCGACTAAGAGGCCTTACTCGGTTTTCAACTGGTCAAGCTTGTTCCTCTTTATAGCTAATCTTTGCTCTTCAATCAATGCTCCTTGGGATTTCAGGTCTTTAAGTTCATCAGCTATGAATGTGTTGACATAAACCAAGTAAAAATAAAATAAAAAGTTGGTCATGTCATTGATTCAACGAACGAGAAATTTAAGCTCAGTTGTTCAGTGAAATCAAACGTATCTCAGCTCATCCTTGAGCTTGCACTCCAGTGCTAGCTCTTCATCAAGCTCTTTCTGAAGACGCTCTATTTCTTCTTCATCCGCAATCTCTGAATTTGCCTCATCAGTCTTCTCCTTGCAAGCATCGAGTTTCTTCTGCAAATCTGCGCAACAAAATAAAATCCGAAATTCAACACTCAATCGAAGACACTATCAACCCAGCTAAAGTGGCATAAGAGACTTAAAAACGTAAAAAAAAAAAAAAAAAAAAAAAAACCTCGGAGAGACTCTTGTATATCACTAAAATCGTCGTCGCAGGAGAACTGGATAGATCTCAGTTGCTCGAGAGTTTGAACCAGCACGCCAAATCCTTTCCTATCGTCCAAAAGATTGATCAAATCGTCTCCCCATGAAATCGCCATTTCGAAATTCCTCGACTGATCTCCCATATTCGACACCGGAAGATGAACAACCCGCTAACCTACGAAAACCTCAAAATCTCTCCGACAAAAATTCAAAAATAAATCTAGATTTGGGTTTTCGATTTACCGATCGTAGTACGAACCGATTTATAAATTTGAGAAACAATTTCAAATGTGGTACCGGCCCATTGGGCTTTTTATTACCCTGTGAATGATTTACCAAAAAATTATATTAACCAATTAAATGAAGCTGGTTGGATATCTGGTGATCTTCTAGGCTTCAATACTACGTCGTTGTACTAAAATAAACACGGGGATGAGAAAACAGATGCTACGTGGTCTTATGACTTACCAAGTCAAAATCACGACGACTTTTTCTTACCAATCAGATCGACTGATCGATAGAGAACTCGTTTGGATCTCATGAGATATGGTTATATAATATAACTGCATGTGGGGATAATATAATACACAACAAATTGACTGGTATAGTGTTTGTTTACGGGCGCCTCGGAGTATTTACTGCAGTCGTATTACTATAAACTTGAGAGTCATGTAATCCCCAAGATCTCATTTGATCTTCTAGGTTCAAGTCGCACAATCTCCAAAGTCCAGATGACTTATTTCATCTGCTTTCTTTCACACACAATATAAGTAAATTCAAAGTATATTTGGACTTTGTCAAAGTCAGCCCTATTCTGACATTAATAAAAATATACAATCCCTGATTTGTAGAGCATCCTAAAACGTCATTTTAACTATTCATTAAAAAACCTGCAAGTTAGGAAGTTATTGTCATTATTCTTTTTCTTCGTCTCCTTACTTCTTCATCTCGATCATCGATTCTGTTAGAGATACCAAACTAACTCTCTTATTCTTCTTCGAAGAAGCATCTTTAGTTGTCTTCTTATTTTTAAAGCCGTTATCTCGGTTCTCGTTTCACTTTTTTCAATACTCTTTTCTTGATTATTATTTATGATTAAAGCAAAATCCATGGTCTCACTCTTGTTGGTGCTCTGCCTTGAGATCTTTGTTCGAGCTCAGATAGCAACAACAGAGACGACAACAGAGTTCATTTTCCGAGGTTTTCAAGGAAACCAATCAGAAATTCAGATGGAAGGAGATTCAACCATTAGACCCAACGGACTATTGAGGCTCACCGATCGAAAGTCAAACGTTGCCGGTACAGCTTTCTACCACAAACCAGTAAGATTGCTGGAGACTAATACAAGTTCCGCAAACGCCACCGTTCGTTCCTTTAGCACTTCTTTCATCTTCGTGATAATCCCTTCAAGCTCAAGCAACGGAGGTTTTGGCTTCACATTCACACTATCTCCAACTCCATACCGTAGAGATGCGGCATCCGCACAGTACTTGGGGCTTCTCAACGAAAGAAACGACGGGGATCTGAGCAATCACGTATTCGCTGTGGAATTCGACACTGTACAAGGATTCAAAGACGGCAAAGATCGAATAGGCAACCACATCGGTCTGAATTTCAACAGTCTCTCTTCAGATGTCCAAGAACCGGTGGCTTATCACAACAACAACGATAGTCAGAAAGAGGAATTTCAACTGATGAGCGGCGAGCCAATACAAGTCTCGTTGGAATACCATGGACCAACCAAAACGCTTAACCTCACCGTTTACCCAACCAGATTGGGTTATAAACCAACAATTCCCTTGATCTCACGACAGGTTCCAAAACTGTCAGATATTGTGGAAGACGAAATGTTCGTTGGATTCACAGCAGCCACGGGGAGAGATCAATCGAGTGCTCATTACGTGATGGGTTGGAGTTTCTCAAGCGGCGGAGAAGAGCATCCACTTGCAGCTATGCTCCACCTCTCTGAGCTTCCTCCTCCGCCTCCGAATAAGGCGAAGAAGAGAGGCTACAACGGTAAAGTTATCGCTCTGATCGTCGCTTTATCGACCGTTATATCGATCATGTTCGTCTTGTTGTTACTCTTCATGATGTACAAAAAGCGAATGCAACAAGAAGAGATTCTAGAAGATTGGGAAATCGATCACCCTCACAGATTTCGATACAGAGATCTCTATGCTGCTACCGATGGATTCAAGGAAGATAGGATTATCGGAACCGGAGGGTTCGGAACTGTTTTCAGAGGAAACATCAGAACTTCGTCTGATCAAATCGCCGTGAAGAAGATAACTCCGAATAGTATGCAAGGTGTTCGAGAATTTGTCGCAGAGATCGAGAGTTTGGGACGACTAAGGCATAAGAATCTGGTGAATCTGCAGGGATGGTGTAAACACAAAAACGATCTCTTGTTGATTTACGATTATATCCCAAACGGAAGCTTGGACTCGCTGCTCTACAGTAAACCGAGAAGGAGCGGCGCCGTTTTGTCTTGGAACGCGCGTTTTCAGATCGCAAAAGGAATCGCGTCTGGCTTGTTGTATCTCCACGAAGAATGGGAACAGATCGTAATTCACAGAGACGTGAAACCTAGCAATGTTCTGATTGACTCCGATATGAACCCTAGATTGGGAGATTTCGGGCTCGCGAGGCTTTACGAACGTGGATCGCAATCGCGAACCACCGTAGTCGTCGGCACGATTGGGTATATGGCGCCGGAGCTAGCTCGTAACGGAAACTCCTCATCGGCTTCCGACGTTTTCGCGTATGGCGTTTTGCTGTTAGAGATTGTCTCCGGGAGAAAACCAACGGATTGTGGGACCTTCTTCATAGCCGATTGGGTAATGGAGCTACAAGCGAGCGGTGAAATCCTCAGTGCGATCGATCCGAGGCTTGGATCTGGTTACGACGAAGGAGAGGTGAGGCTTGCTCTCGCCGTGGGTTTGCTCTGTTGCCACCAAAAACCGAAATCTCGACCGCCGATGAGGATGGTGCTTAGGTACCTGAACAGAGACGAGGATGTTCCTGAGAATCACGACAATTGGGGTTATTCAGATTCTTCAAGAACCGAATTAGGATCTACACTCGTCGGATATGTATCGTCGGATAGGGCTTCGAGCTCACACTCACACACATCTTCGTCTCTCACAAGAATCTCTTCGACATCATTTATCAATGGTAGATAAATAAATTAGTGACACATCCAAGCTCCTAAATAACTCTCTCTCTTTTATGTTTCATCTTAACGTACTCATTCATGTTTTTAGAAAAAAATTGGAAAACCCGATTTATTTGGTTTTGAGGAACTTCAAATTTGGGCTCGGCCCATTGAGTTCCATTATATCTCGTATCCAACAATAAAAAGTCGCTCCCATTCATTTAAAGCCATATTTGATACCGGGTTATCTTATCATTCAATAGGCTGGAGGACTAGATTCAGCTAGATAAAATCTCATGGATAAAAATTTCCAAAACATGTTTTTTGGTTTCTTGGAACCCAGAAACTCATTGTCATTTTATTAAATTTTGTATTAGTATATCAATTTCTATAGAGTACAAATACTCCAAAACTATATCTAAGAATTTAAATCATTTATATCCCTTATTTCATGTTTTTCCTTTAGTGACAACAACTATATTAGGACATGATTTTTGTTTTATAATCTGATAAGGTTAAACCACGTGTTTCAATCTCACGCGACCACATGACGTGATCTTCTATACTTCGATAATACCATCATAATTCATAACGGATGAGTAAATACGCAAAAGCGAAATATTGAAACTACGACCGCATTTACAAAGTCAAACTGATAAGGATTTATGTCACCAATCGAATCA
The DNA here is from genome assembly GCA_004349715.1 of Crucihimalaya himalaica. NCBI lineage: Eukaryota > Viridiplantae > Streptophyta > Magnoliopsida > Brassicales > Brassicaceae > Crucihimalaya > Crucihimalaya himalaica. The sequence goes on from SMJT01000185.1 coordinate 10,284, forward strand.
AGGTATGTGAACTCATGAGATCTCGTCATAAATGGGGTGGTGACGTACGAGCTTTTTAAGCGCAGTCGGTATTATTACTAAATACCCTAATCATTGATAGATTGCTGTATTATTATTACTAAATACCCTAATCATTGATAGATTGGGGAGAAAACTTACTGCAGTCCTATATTTATCTTTAAGAGTTTAAATCACAATGCCCAAGTCCAAAAGTCAATTTATTTTTTGTTCTTTCTCCAGAAAATATAAAATACCTGCAAATTCAAAATTGACTTGGAATTTGTCAAATACATCTCATATATGTGTAGGACTTTTAAGAAAAGAAGAAAAAAAAAAAAGATCCAGCATAAAAGAAAGAGAACATGAAAGTTATATAATTTTTTCTATGTTTTGAAATTAGTAAATTGAAAGATTTTCCTCTTGCATTTCAAACCGTAGAAATATCTAAATTTGTTATTTAGTTTGTATAATTGTATTTCAAAATCACTCATTGACTAAAATCAAATTTTATTTTGTAGTTGAGTATCATCAAAAACACATGCTCAAGTAAAACTTACAAATAATTAATTTACTAATACAGGTTTATAAATAGATTTCTAAATTAACGTAATTAAGTATCCAAATCATTGGTTTCTTATAACTAAAATAAATGATAAATAACAGTATTTTGGGTCCTAACCACAACTTAAAATATTGAAAATTTCTTGGTACACATATTTTTCAATTATTAATAAGTTTTATTCTTCCAAATATAAAATTGACCACAAATTATATTTTTTCAATACTGGCTAATGTGAACCAGTTTGCGAAGAGGAAGAACAAACGCAATTTCTTGTTTAAAAACTTAGAAATTCATCTTTTCTTCATCTCCTTATAAGAACACCTCTAATCACAACATCTCGGAGAAACTGTTCGTGTTATCTTCTTCTTCTTCTTCTCCTTCGAGACGCTTTCTCTCTTTCTTTTTTTTTCCATGTACCGATCAATCATGGACACTGCAAGATCCATAATCTCACTAATACTCTTATTGCTTTTGACCACTCCTGCTCAAGCTCAGAGAACAACAGCGGAGAGTCCAACAACAGAGTTCACTTTCCGAGGTTTTAGCGGAAACCAATCGGAGATTCGGACTACAGGAGCTGCGATAATCAAACCCGACGGACTATTGAGAATCACTGACCGAAACCCAAACGTCATCGGTACAGCTTTCTACAACAAACCGGTGAAGTTGCTGGTGACTAATACAAGTTCAAGAACCACCACGGTTCGTTCATTTAGCACTTCTTTCGTATTTGTCATAATTCCTTCAAGCTCAAGCAACGGTGGTTTTGGCTTCACCTTCACGCTATCTCCAACCCCTGATCGCCCCGGAGCCGAACCCGAGCAGTTCTTGGGGCTTCTCAACAAAACAAACGACGGGGAGCTAAGCAATCACGTCTTCGCTGTGGAATTCGACACGGTACAAGGATTCAAAGACGGTGATTATACTTCAGGCAATCACATCGGTCTGAATTTCAACAGTCTCAAATCTGATGTTCAAGAACCTGTTGTGTATTACGACAACGACGGTCCTGATCGAAAAGAGGATTTCCGACTTCAGAGCGGCGACCCGATCCGAGCACTTTTGGATTACGATGGACCAACTCAAACTCTGAATTTCACCGTTTATCCGGCAAATTCGAGGTCTAGACCTATAAGGCCTTTGATCTCGCGACGATCGGTTCCAAAGTTAGCGCAGATCGTGCAAGAAGAAATGTATGTCGGATTCACAGCAGCGACGGGGATAGATCAGTCGAGTGCTCATTACGTGATGGGTTGGAGTTTTTCCAGCGGCGGCGATCGTCCAATTGCAGATATGCTTAACCTCTCGGAGCTCCCTAATCCGCCTCCGAATAGGGCGAAGAATAGAGGTTACGATTCCCAGGTCCTCGCTCTGATCGTAGCTCTATCGGGCGTAACAGTGATCTTGCTTGCGTTGCTCTTCTTCTTCATGATTTATAAGAAGCGACTGCAACAAGGAGAGATTCTAGAAGATTGGGAAATCAATCATCCTCACAGACTCAGATACAAAGATCTCTACGCTGCTACAGATGGATTTAAGGAGAATAGGATTATCGGAACCGGAGGATTCGGAACTGTTTTCAGAGGAAACATTTCATCTTCTCCCTCTGATCAAATAGCCGTGAAGAAGATAACTCCGAATAGTATGCAAGGTGTTCGAGAATTTGTCGCTGAAATCGAGAGTTTGGGACGACTAAGACATAAGAATTTGGTCAACCTTCAAGGATGGTGCAAACACAAAAATGATCTCTTGTTGATTTACGATTATATCCCCAACGGAAGCTTGGACTCGCTGCTCTACAGTGTACCGAGACGAAGCGGCTCCGTTTTGTCGTGGAACGTGCGTTTTCATATTGCTAAAGGGGTCGCGTCTGGTTTGTTGTATCTTCACGAAGAATGGGAAAAGATTGTGATTCACAGAGACGTGAAACCAAGCAACGTTTTGATTGATGACAATATGAATCCAAGATTGGGAGATTTTGGTCTCGCGAGGCTTTACGAACGCGGATCACAATCGAACACGACAGTGGTCGTGGGCACGATCGGGTATATGGCGCCAGAGCTAGCCCGCAGCGGTAAATCTTCGTCTGCGTCTGATGTTTTCGCGTTTGGTGTTTTGCTGTTAGAGATCGTCTCCGGGAGAAGACCGACAGACTCTGGGACCTTCTTCTTGGCCGATTGGGTTATGGAACTGCACGCAAGTGGTGAGATTCTCCGTGCGGTCGATCCGAGACTCGGATCTGGTTACGACGGTAGAGAAGCAAGGCTTGCTCTTGTTGTAGGATTGCATTGTTGCCATCAAAGACCAGCGTCTCGGCCGTCAATGAGGATGGTGCTAAGATATATGAACGGAGATGAAGATGTTCCTGAAATTGATGACAATTGGGGATACTCAGATTCTTCATCAAGAAGTGATTTCGGATCTAAGTTTGAAGGATATGTTTCATCGGATAGGGCTTCGAGCTCAGTCGCATCTTTCTCTGTTACAAGGATTTCTTCGAGTTCTGTTGTGAGTGGTAGATAGTGCAGATTCACTTAGTTCGAGTCTTTGAGTTCGCTGTAAGTTGTAACTTATAAGCAATACAATAGTACTAGTTCTGTTTTTTCACTTGTTATGGTATTTTTGGTATTTAACATTTATATGGGCTCGTTTGATTAACCGCGTTTTTTAACGGTACGAAAGTATATTGTTGTTTTATCAACTAAAAAAAAGATGGCTAAGAGCGGTAAAACAAATTTAAATTACATACGGTCAAAGTGTGCAACTTTGAAATCTTAATTTATAATTGTAACAAATTATAAAATCGGTTTATTTTCAACCACAGGGCTGAATGATGCCTATCGAATTTAATAATACTAAATGATTCTCTGAGTTTTAATATACGATGGAAATTATCAGCCACCAATTAAACTCGTTTAGCTTTCAAACGAACAAAAACATAAATTTAAAATAAATTTGTTGGGTTGTCTATTTCTGTTACAATACTTAATTAAAGTTTTTAAATGGCTGTTTCATGTTAGAATGAGGCAAAAGCTACATAAAACATACATTATTCAATAATTAATACTCCGTACTACAGTATTTGATGTTTTAATGTTATTGCATGTTATCCTTGTGAAAAATGACATATATCTTTGTTTTGTTCTGTATTTTTATAATCTTCTATTCAGATTTAAAACAGTCTTATATACAAACAATTAGGGTATCTCGAACCAGAGTCTAAGTTAATCTTCTGCCACTTAGAATCTCCATATCGGTTATAACAATTATTAAAATCTAGTACAGTAATTAATCTTAACTTATCTGACAAAGGGACTAAGGTTTGTAGCTTAGGGCATCATCAATGGAGAGTTCTTAAATATGAGGTTCTTAAGATTGTATGTATATAAAATAATAATTAAATATTAAAGAGGTTTTTAAAAGAAGAGAGAAGAAAGAGGTTGTTAAGATTGTATGTATATAAGATAATAATTAAATATTAGAAATGTTTTTAAAAGAAGAGAGAGAAGTTCTTAAATTTCTTATTTAAGAAACTTTCATGGTGGAGTTTTCAATGAAGAGAGAGGAATTGAGTTGTTAAGAATGTATGTATATAAAATAATAATTAAATATTAAAAGAGAAAAGAGAAGAATGAGATTGATAAGATTATATGTATATAAGATAATAATTAAATAATGTTAAGAAACCTAAATTAAGAACCCCTGGTTGATGATGGCCTTAGTGATTTGTGTAGTATTATCGTTGTGTAATCACTCGTGTTAAATAATTCGTATATCACATATTACTAAAAAAAAACAGTCATACTTGATCCAGGATTGGTCAATAGACCTGTCCACTTCGATTTAATGTTACATAACCATATTTTCATTAATTAAGGCGATCCTGGAATAAGATTTCATTTTAGAGAATAATATAATCAAGTCATTATCCAGTTTAACATATAGATATGGTTTTTTTGAATTTGAATTTGATGTTATTATCTAATGGATAATCCAACAAATTACACCCACTAATAGATGAAATCATTGTCACGTTTTAACCGGTCTGAATAGCTAAGTTAGAGTACTCGAGTTTATCTCACGTGAGCATGACGCAGCAAAATGTTTACAAATTCAAATCAGCAGAGAGATACACACTTATACCGGTTGAACGGAACGATAGTCATTGGACATTATTATATCTTTAAGGTTTATGTTTTATAGTCATCCACTCATCTTTTTCTTGTCCCCGAGGAAAGATATAAAATATGAGGAAGTTAAAGTCAACGTGGAATTCGTCAAAGTCAACCTGATGGTTGCGTTGGACCTCTTTTTATACACAAGTTCAACCAACAAAGCATATCGGACCCTAAGGGCATCTCCATCTGAGGTTATTAACAAAATTAGGCACAAAATCATATGTAGAATATTAATTGTTTAATAAATTTTTACCTACTTATTTGTGATATCGGTTCTTACGGAAGAAGCTGATGATACTGAGTTTCTAAATGACGTGGACTTACGGGATTGGCTGCAATTTTTTGGTCGCTTCATCACCTTGAAAAACAATAACCATCGTTTCCAGATCCAAACAATGCCATCTCCGCTCTCTCTAATTAGGGTTCTCTCCAACTTTTCAAATCCCTAATTCTTGCTGCTTCCATCAATCAATTTGTCTCTTTGCGATCATCGAGCTCTATACTCTTCTTCTTTGCTATACTCTTCTTCCATCAAATCCCTAATTCTTGCTGCTTCCATCAATCAATTAGGTTTCTGATATTTAAAACCCAAATTCTCACCGGCGATTGGGTTCGTGAACAATGGTAAAGTTTTCCTCCCTTTTCTTTGGTTTTTTTATTTGATTCTGGATTAAATTTTAGGGCTTTGTGATCTTGATTTACTTTACAGATGAGTGGATTCATGAATTACATATTCGTTATTGACAAAGAAATTGCTTTGGTAATGTAATAATAAACTTTTGTATTTTTCTTGAATTGTCTGTGGCTATGATCTAGAGAGGCAAATCAGCAGAAACTATCCTGTACAGATCAACATATGTTCTTTTCTCTTTGTGGTATTGATATATTGCCTCAGATGACTAAACTATAGATTCCTACTTAGTTTAAAGGTAGAAATCTGCATCTTTGCTGAGAATCCATGTTTTTATTGTTTTCTAATCGTTGGTATATCAATTTCAGGTGGGGAAATCAGTGAAGTTATCATCAGAACACACTACACCGGTTGAAATTAGTAGTCAAGCTTTAGTATCTAAGTCATTGGCTAGAAACCTTAAACTATGTGGCAACAAAGGTAAAAAAATGCAAAGATTCTTTTCATGAATGTTTATGGTATGAGATTATGCAGAAGGTAGATTTTGTTTTCCGGTAAATACTTACATTGATGATTATTGCTGCTCATCAGGTTGCTGTTTATTTAAGTAATAAAGAAGAATTCATTTTGAAGAAGAGAGCATGGGAATTGATGAACCCTAAATACCAAAAGGTTTTTGCTCTTAACCTGTCTTCGATCTTCTTAATTTTTGTTAAGTGAACTTCATGTTGGTACTCACATGCTTTCATTGACGTTCTTGTTAATGGTTCGTTTTATTGATCAACAGGGAAAGTGGAGGAAAGTCACCAATGGGAAAAAGAAGGATCCTGCTTATAAGACTGCTCCTGGTAAGAAAGCCTCTGCAACCAGAACCGAAAGCAATGCAGAAACTGAAAATAAAAAGGTCAGTGATTCTTTCAGCTCGCTCTGAAACAATGTCTAGATATATTGCACTTTTTTCTTTCGGAAATTTTTGGGATCTTCCTTATTTTTCCATCTGTAGTTAAATGTGTTGTTTGACATAAATTCTCTTACTTGTCTTACTCCATGCAGAGACCGAGTTTGGAAATCAATTACAATGTCTTGGATAACCTTTTTGCTTCTTTTTTGATGGATCTCTACTTTTAGTTCTTCTTAACCATGAGAGACTCCATTCATGATAACAGTTTGTGCATTGAATCTGATAGTCTTGAGTGTGTAATCATTGTTGCTTTGTTGAACTTACAGCAACTACTTTGACAAGCTGGCATCTTTTGGTCACATTTTGTTCACTTCATGTGGCCTTATGGATGAAGTTTTTCGAGCACAAGCCTTTTGATCCACGGGCTGTCATGGGATTTGGTGTATTGAATGGAATATCCATTGGATTGTTGAATCTCAGCTTAGGGTTTAATTCTGTTGGTTTTTACCAGGTATAGCCTCCTCTTTTTTTTCCGTTCCTGCAGCTGCGGAATGTGATATCATGTTCATAACTTCTCTTCCCTTGATATCAGATGACAAAACTTGCAATCATTCCCTGTACTGTTGTCTTGGAGACCATCTTCTTCAGAAAGAAATTCAGGTCAGTCCTGATATTGTCTTAAGTAGTACATTTGTTCTTTCCACTTCACATGTATGATATTGGTAATCTTGGAGATAGCTGTGTTATGAGTAGGTTTAGATATTTCTCACAGCCTCACATCTATGTAGTACGTCTGTGTTCCAATAGTCTATATTGGTCTATGATGCAGTTCTTGAGCAACTTAGAAACTTTCTTATGCATCCTGTATTCCTTTTCCTTTTCAGTTAATAATAAGAAAGTAAAAGCAGTCAGAATCATTAACTTCCCTTTTCCAGCTAATACTGAGAGAGGTTGGCTTATTAGTTATGTTTATTACATTACATTAGTAAATGCTTGTTAGGTTACACTTTAATAGCGATTTGATGGTTATCTGCTAACAATTTTTTTCCACTAAATCTATGAAGTAACTTAAAACATTTCCTTATATAAACTAAACAAGCTTGTGTAAACTTAAGAAGATCAAAACGAAAAACATATCAGAAATTTCTAAAAAACTTGCTTTTTAATTCAATACTTAAAGATGGATCCATTCTCCTCTGGATTTGTTAACCTTTTAGCTAGTCAAGGTTATCAATCTATAGACCTTGACTCATCAGAATCTCCTCGCTTTAGTAGCCAAGGTTCTGATGATGCAAGCGTTAAAGAGAGGAGAAAGTGGACTCCAAAAGAGGATGTAGTCCTCATAAGCGCTTGGTTGAACACAAGCAAAGACCCAGTGGTGGGCAATGAGCAAAAGGCGGGTGCATTCTGGAAGAGGATTCAGGATTACTTTAATTCTAGTCCTCAACTAGCTGGCATGCCTCCTAGAGAGTTGAGTCAGTGCAAGCAAAGGTGGGGGAGGCTTAATGATCATGTCTGTAAATTCGTGGGGTGCTACAATGCTGCCTTGAAGGAACAAAGAAGCGGTCAGAACGAGAATGATGTGATGAAGGCAGCCCACGAGATATTCTTCAACGATTACCAAGTCAAATTCTCTGTTGAACATGCTTGGAGGGAGTTAAGGAATGACCAGAAATGGTGTTCCACGGTCAATGCTAAAGATGGAGGGAAGGATAAGGGAAAGAACGTTGCAGCGGCTGTTGTGGAAGAGGAAGTTCCTGAATGTAGACCTCCGGGAGTGAAGGCTGCTAAACGAAAGAGATCTGCAAAAGAAGAGAACATGTTACAGCTAAAAGACATGTTGGCTACGAGGGAGAAGATCTCAAAACAGAAACTTCTTGACCGGCTCCTTGCTTCCACTAACCAACTTTCTGATATAGAAATAACCCTTAAAAATAAACTCATTGCTGAGCTGTTGGGTTAATCGGATTTCTCTTTGGTATTAGTTTAGAAGTTTGTTTTGATTTGGTGGTAATCTTTCTGACTTAGTTCTCATTTGTTTTGGTCTGATGTCTTTTTGTATTGTCTTCTTCTTTCAGGCCAAAGCAAAAGACATGTGAGTGAAGGAGGCCAAAGTCACGGGTTGTCTTTCTGAGCTGTTGTCCTCATTTGTTTTGATACTTGTAGCTTACTTTTATTTGTTCTGGTCTGATGTCTTTTTGTATTGTCTTCTTCTTTCAGGACATGTGAGTGAATGTGATGTGATGTACTACTAGTTAGACTTCTTTCAGGCCAAAGTCACGGGTTGTATGTAATGTGATGTACTACACTACTAGTTAGGCTATCATGTATGTTTAAGCGTTGTCTGTAATGTGATGTACTAGTTGCTGAGCTGTTGGGCTCTGCTTTCTCTTTAAAAACTCGGCTATCATGTATGTTTAAGGGTTGTCTGTAATGTGATGTACTAGTTGCTGAGCTGTTGGGCTCTGCTTTTCCTTTAAAAACTCGGCTATCATGTATGTTTAAACTCATTCTCAATGTTGTTTTCCTTTAAAAAAGTCTGCTCTCTACTTTATTCAACTAAGTTTTTTTCATTCTCTTCTCTTCTCTACTTTATTCAACTAAGTTTTTTCTCTTCTCGTCTCTACTTTATTCAACCAAGTTCTTTCTCTTCTCCTCTCTACTTTTATTCAACTAAGTTTTTTTCATTCTCTACTCAACAAAAAGAAAAAACAAATAAACTTATTCTCTTTTCAAGTTTTCATTCACCTAAGTAATAAATATGTCTTCATCTTCAACAAGTGAGGTTGATGGATTAGTCGATGAAGCTTTCGACGAGATGTTGGATCAACAGTTTGATGATCTATTTGAGTGTCAATCAAAAAAGAAGAAACGGGCATATATTGAAAGAGAACGTGAACAAGGCCACATCCGTTTATGGGCCGACTACTTCAGTGAAAATCCTACATACTCGTCTCATTTATTCAGACGCCGTTTTCGAATGAACAAGTCCTTGTTCATGCGCATTGTTCATCGCCTCTCCAATGAAGTCCATTACTTTCAACGTAGAAGAAATAGAGCCGGGAGATTCGGGCTATCTGGTCTACAAAAGTGTACGTGTGCAATTCGTATGCTAGCTTACGGTGGTGCAGCTGACGGAGTTGACGAATATCTCCGTGTAGGTGAAAGTACTGCAATTTTATGTTTGGAACAATTTACTGAAGGAATAATACAGTTGTTTGGAGATGAATATCTAAGAAGACCCACGCAAGAAGATCTTCAGCGACTACTCGATGTTGGAGAAATCCGCGGGTTTCCAGGGATGATAGGAAGCATCGATTGTATGCATTGGGAGTGGAAAAATTGCCCAACAGCTTGGAAAGGTCAGTATACCCGTGGTTCAGGAAAGCCGACAATCGTCTTAGAGGCTGTAGCATCATATGATCTTTGGATATGGCATGCATTTTTCGGACCTCCAGGTACCTTAAACGATATTAATGTTCTTGATCGGTCACCTGTTTTCGATGACATATTACAAGGTCGTGCACCGAAAGTAGATTTCATGGTCAACGGACACAACTACAATTTGGCGTACTACCTCACAGACGGTATTTATCCAAAATGGTCAACCTTTATCCAATCTATCTCACTTCCTCAAGGCCGTAAAGCAGAGCTATTTGCAAAACGTCAAGAAGCCGTCCGAAAAGATGTCGAGCGCGCTTTTGGAGTATTGCAATCTCGATTTGCAATTGTTAAAAACCCAGCTCTCATTTGGGATAAGCAAAAAATAGGAAAGATTATGAGAGCATGTATTATACTGCACAATATGATAGTAGAAGACGAACGAGAGGGATACACGCAGTATGATACATCTGACTTCGAAGAAGGAGAAGTAAGCAGAAGTTCTCAGGTGGATTTGTCGTACTCCACATACATGCCTTCAAATCTCTGTAATATGATGGGCATTCGGAATCAAATTCTTGATATACTGACACATGATCTACTTAAAGCAGATCTCGTTGAGCATTTATGGCACAAATTTGGTCATTTTGAGTAATAATTATTGTATGTTTTCAAATTATTAATATTTACAATGTTTAACAAAATTATTAATTTACAATGTTTAACAAAAAAATTTTTTTTTTTTTAAGAACCCCAACTTTGGATTCACAAATAGACATACAAAATTACACAAATTCTTAACTATTCATCAAAACCAAAAATTAATAATATAATATTGCTAAGAACCCCTCCATGAGTTTCACAAATGAAGATGCTCTAACGAAAAAAATATTCTGTAGAAAAAAACTATTGACTAATATATATAGTTTATTTAACATTCCACAAAAATTGGGTGCCACATATTTTCAATATACGGTGATGTGAACATTCTGCGGAAAGGAAGCTAGAATATCTTTTTTTGGGTATAATTTTCTTCATCTTTTAACTCCTTAGAAATTTCATCTCAATCACCGAAAACGTAAGAAAAAACAAAGTCCATAAAAGAAAATCTCTAAACTAGAAATTTCAACAAGTATCTCTCCTTATCTAATTCTTTATTTGGCTCACCCATGGGCACTCAGAGATCCATGGTCGCAGTCTCACTCTTCTTATTCTGGCTTTTCCTGTTTTTAAGCGTCCATGTTCGAGGTCAGAGAACAACAACAGAGTTTACTTTCCGAGGTTTTAGCGGAAACCAGTCGGAGATTCGGATTGAAGGAGCCGCGGTGATCAAACCTGACGGACTATTGAGACTCACTGACCGAAAGTCAAACGTAACCGGTACAGCTTTCTACAACAAACCGGTGAGACTGCTGGAGACTAATAGAAGAAGTTCCACAAACGCCACGGTTCGTTCCTTTAGCACTTCTTTTGTCTTTGTGATAATCCCTTCAAGCTCCAGCAATAAAGGTTTTGGATTCACATTCACACTATCTCCAACCCCTTATCGTCCCAATGCTGGATCCGCACAATACTTGGGAGTTCTCAACAAAGAGAACGATGGGGATCCTAGGAATCACGTTTTCGCAGTGGAATTCGACACGGTGCAAGGATCCAGAGACGACAACACTGACAGAATAGGAAACGACATCGGTCTGAATTATAACAGTCGTACTTCGGATATCCAAGAACCTGTCGTGTATTACAAGAATGATGATCCAAACAAAAAAGAAGATTTCCAGCTAGAGAGTGGCAATCCGATTCAAGCCCTTTTGGAGTATGACGGACCAACACAGACACTAAACGTTACCGTTTATCCGGCGAGATTAGGGTTTAAACCAACAAAGCCTCTGATCTCTCGACATGTTCCAAAACTGTTGGAGATTGTGCAACAAGAAATGTATGTCGGATTCACCGCATCTACGGGGAGAGGTCAGTCGAGTGCTCATTACGTGATGGGTTGGAGTTTCTCAAGCGGCGGAGATCGTCCATTAATGGCAGATCCGCTTAACCTCTCGGAGCTTCCTCCTCCGCCGCCGAATACGGCGAAGAAGAGAGGTTTCGATTCTCAAGTCATCGTTCTGATTGTGGCTCTATCGACCGTTATGCTGGTCATGCTTGTGTTACTCTTCTTCTTCGTCATGTACAAAAAGAGATTGGGACAAGAAGAAATGCTTGAAGACTGGGAAATCGATCATCCTCGCAGATTGAGATACAGAGATCTCTACGTAGCCACCGATGGATTCAAGGAGACAGGAATCATCGGAACCGGAGGATTTGGAACCGTTTTCAAAGGAAAGCTCCCAAATTCAGATCTCATTGCTGTGAAGAAGATCATTCCCAGTAGCATGCAAGGTGTTCGAGAATTTGTCGCAGAGATCGAGAGTTTAGGGCGTCTAAGGCATAAGAATCTGGTGAATCTTCAAGGATGGTGCAAACACAAAAACGATCTCTTGTTGATTTACGATTATATCCCCAACGGAAGCTTAGACTCGTTGCTCTACAGTGTACCGAGACGAAGCGGCGCCGTTTTGTCGTGGAACGTGCGTTTTCATATCGCTAAAGGAATCGCGTCTGGTTTGTTGTATCTTCACGAAGAATGGGAAAAGATTGTGATTCACAGAGACGTGAAACCAAGCAATGTTCTAATAGACTCCAAGATGAACCCTAGATTGGGTGATTTTGGACTGGCGAGGCTTTACGAACGCGGAACGCAATCGCAAACAACAGCACTCGTTGGTACCATTGGGTATATGGCGCCAGAGCTATCCCGCAACGGTAAACCATCAACTGCGTCTGATGTTTTCGCGTTTGGCGTTTTGCTGTTAGAGATAGTCTCAGGGAGAAAACCAACGGATTCCGGTAGCTTCTTCTTAGTCGATTGGGTTATGGAGCTGCACGCCAACGGTGAGATTCTAAGCGCAATCAATCCGAGACTTGGATCTGGTTATGATGGCGGAGAAGCAAAGCTTGCTCTTGCCGTCGGATTGCTCTGTTGCCACCAAAACCCGGCGTCTCGGCCGTCGATGAGAATCGTACTTAGGTATCTAAACGGAGAAGAGAATGTTCCTGAGATTGACGATGATTGGGGATATTCGAAATCGTCAAGAAGCGAATTCGGATCCAAGTTTGTAGGATATGTTTCGTCGAGCTCACCGAAAACTTGGAGAGTTTCTTCCACTTGTCGTATCAGTCAGTAGTGGTAAATACTATAGTAACTATACACACAATTTTTTTTATGACAAGGTTATCATTTCATACATGTTTTCCTTATGGTCCCCGTCCAAAGGACACCACTTTCGTTTTTTTTCTTTCAAAGACATGTCCATCTTCATCGTTGAACCAGCCATTTCTATATTCATTATATATTTTTTTTGTTTGTTAATTAAGTCGATCATCAAGTCATATTTTATTTTCTGGGGATATAAAACTCAATTCTTTGAGTCTCCGCGTACAATTTGAAGACATCTCTTGTAGTTTTGTCTTCGGTTGGATACAAGCAAGTTATTGAAAAAGCTTGACGTCTGTATCAAAATCGAAAATATTAGGGCACCTCCATCTGAGGTTTTTAACGAGGAGTCTCTTAACACATAATAATAAAAAAATGGTGGGCCCCACCGAAAAAATAAGAACCCGCGTCCTCGACTGCTTAGATAAGAACCTCACTTGCGACAATTTTTTAACTATTCGTGGGCCCCACCGTGACGTGGCGGCCCACGATTGGTTGTTTTTTTTTTTTAAATCATAAAAAAAATAAAAAAAAATAAAAATGGGACCCATCTAAGAAACTTTCGCCAAGTTCTCAAATGGAGATGCTCTTAGAACAACAATAATTCAACGGAACAGTGACAGAGATGATACGTCATCATTTTCGATGCGACTTCAGAAGACAAGTCTCCATGTTCATCCAAATCCCACGCGGTGTGGCTATCTTTCTTTCTTTCTCTTTTTCTTTTTGTCTGTGGCGACTTGATTGTGTCCATTTCTTTTGTACGGTCTCTCTTTTTTTATCAGAACAAAACAATTAATCTGTTATTGGGCTAATCTGTATATGCGATCTACTGTATTATATAGCCAGTCCACGATAAATATACATTAGCCAGTTTCATTTGTTATAGAAATTGATAATCTATAACGAGTAGGTGAAATAAATTAAAGGCCAATATAATGTCATGGGCCAAACAGGTAAATAAACCAAACAGGCCAAAGCCCAAACTCGATTCTGTATCATAGCTCTGTTTATACAAAAGTTACAAGATGATAATGATTTTAAGAGGAGAAGGTATCAAAGATGGTGGTGTGGAGTGGATCACTGAGGTGAGTAGCCCAATTGTTGAGTGGGCCTTTACCGGTTGCAGCCGCTTGAACCGCGAATCCCAAAAAGGCGACCATGGCAAGACGTGCGTGCTTGATCTCGGCTAATTGAAGTTGAGCCTTCTTCTCCGGGTCAGCCGCTAAACCTAGCGGGTCGAAGAATTTGCCTCCCGGGTACAAACGTTTCTCCGAGTCAAGCTCGGCGTTGCGCTGGAACTCGATGTAGCCGATCACTAACACCTCGATCCATATCAATGTCGAGATCGAGAACGGTAATGGCTGTCCCAAGTAGGACGATCCATCTACAAGCTCCACCTAATTGAATTACATAACAAACATTTCAACTACACTGATAGAACACAACACTTTGAATTTTTTTTTTTTAAATCAGTTACTCAACCCTTTTTAATTTGAACAGAAACTCAAACAGTCCAATGCTAACGCACTCTAAGGACGCCAAAGCAAACGCATAATCAACTAATTTGTAGTGTTTTATAAGTACCTATGTACATTTCTATTTGCCGTCACAAACAAACGCAAACGCAAACGCAACTATGTATTCGAATAACTCGATTGAACTAATTTAATAGCATTTACGGCGGAGGAGGGAGTGGCGTTACCTTGCCGGCGTCTTGCCATGTAACGCCGGTTAGCCATTCGACGGAGAGAGCGCCGAGAGTAGCAAGCATAGCCCACCGTCCGTGGATGAGCTCGCATTCCCTGAATCTCTGGATTCCGAACACCTCACTGTACGGCTGAAACGGCGTCGATTTGGCGTCCGCCGCTTCAGTACGAGTTCCGATAACGTCTCCGGCTAAGTTCTTAGCCAGATTCTGGTCTAGCGAATCAATATCGAATTGGAGATACTCTGCCGGTTTACCTAAACCAAAGGGATCGAAACCGTAATCTCCAACCAACGAACCATCGAGCCACTCAGGAGATTTGGCGCCAGGGTACCAAAGAGGCCGGTCTGAAGTCACCGTCTTGGGCGCACTCTTTTTGGGAGCTGCCTTCTTCTTCCCGAATCCAAACCGGGCTGTGAACCGACCCGCACCGGAATGGATACCGGGAGCTACCCGAGTACCCATGATCGAAGAAGCAGCTGCAGCAGCGGTGGAAGTGGCGGCCATCTCCGGCGATAGCGTTTTGTGATTTCACAATATAGAGAAGAAAGCTCAGTTTCTTGATCCACCATTATAGATGCGTAGAGAGGTATTTTTTTTTTGGAGCTGGGCTATCTTGGATAGACGATCATGGCCGTTGGATCGGTTCACAAATCCATCTGACGGTGAATATGAATACTAACCTTATCTATTAAATTCTGCGTTATCTGATGATGTTTCAAAACCACTGGTCAATAGAATCTTGATGAGCTATAATCTGATTGGGTCAAATTAAGTTCTTACCCAATTAAAAGAATACACGTGTAACTGTGTTCCATTCGCGAATTGCAGGTTTACGGTTTAACCAAATTGCGCCCATAACCGATCAAACAACTCGGTCGGTTTGACTGGAAAAATCAGTCGGTTTCTATATTTCTTCATAATCCGATTCAACAATGTGATTAAGTAGACCCAATCAGCAAATGTGACATCGGTATCTATCAATGTCGATAACCATAGTTGTTATACACAAATCCAGATCAGAGACTGTAGAAAGCTGAAATAAAATAACTAAAAGCAGAAAGAGAGAAAACACATAAATGTTATATACAAAAGTGGGCACAAAGAGATGAAATATTGATAGAAATTGCTATGTGCAGTACTAGAAATAGAGAGCGAGAGCTTAAGAAAGTGTTCACCGAGCAAGAGGAGCATAAGAGAGAAGTTTTGGATCAGAAGCAACGAGAGGCAACTTGTCAATGTATATCAACAACCTCTTCAGATTCTCCTTGTAAATGGCTGGTATATCAGCAATCTCTTTGCTCGAAGTGTATATCCATAGATCACCAGAATTCACTCTTTTCAAGCTGCCTCGACAGAACGGGCACGACTGTGACCGTGCACGCCTGTTGTTTCAAACAAAAGGTTGATGAGTGTGTGAATGAACTAAGAGTGAGTATAAAGAGGAAGCTAACTATACCAGTTTCTATAGCAGTTAATACACATGGAGTGATTGCAAGTAGGAAGAACAACTTTATTCCGAATCTCCAAGCAAATCCCACACTCTTCTTCCCTCTCCAAATCACTCTCTGACATCTTTCCTTTCTCTGTTCTGTCCTTTTTCCGGTATCTTTTGTCGCATATCTCCTTCTGTTTCCTTTCTTCTACATCGGTTATCCCTCCGTGAAGTTGCAATAGCGAAGGAAACAACACATCTGCGCTCATCAACATCTGTTGCTCATCATGTGGACTCATCTAACATGCTTAGTTTAAGAGACACTAATGCGCCATTTCAAAAATCCTAAAATAAATTACCATAGAATTCTCGGATACTAGCTTTGCGTTCATGTAGCGACATTGTGGTCTTCCCATCAACATATGCCTACAAAAGAAAAAAAAAAAACAGAGAAGCACATATGAGCAGGCAAGAACAGAGGATCAAGACCCAATATATAATAAAAGAGCAGCAAAATGAAGTTAACTCAATCCACCTTATAAATAAGGATCCTAAGCAATCCCAAAGCGCCTGCGAAATGACAATCTGTCCACTGAAGAAGGAAGAGGAAGAGATGAGCCGCCGGGCTGTAGGATAATCTCATCTGCACGCAGCCACCATCATACTCCTCTGGATACTCTGACGCCCTTCAAACAAAAAATTATTTTTCTTTTTCTTTTTAAATCATTTTTATTCCATACAACCTTGATTCAAAAAGATTGAAGAGATTAATAAACATCAAGAACATGTTGCTTCACAGTTTAATCCTACATACCAAGTCAACATACGATAGAATCGGACTTTATGATCTGATCAAGGGAAAAAGAATTGACTACCAAAGATTTTTGTGATCTGACCAAAAGTGGTGACGTCTGAGGCTTGCAAAGGTATACAATAAAATTAATGAGCTCGCGTAAACGCAAAGTCTCAAATTGATACTGACATCAGCAAATACAGATCCAGCAGACAACAGAGATTCAGATTCACAAGTATCAAAAACTACTGAACATCGTCTGGAAACTCGGATAGAACTTAAAAGTGTTTAAACAATCTGATCTAATAGAACCGGAAGAGACAAAAAAAAATCATACTTATTTTCCGACTAAGAACACGATCAAGTTCTACCAAAACATCGAAACATGATGACCAGAAAAAAAAAGACAGAAAAGAGGAAGTCTGGATCTTTACAGGGTGTTTGCGAACTGTATATCAGCTTCAAGAGCCTTGAGTGAATCCTTGAACGATTTTCGCATTTTCTGAGGAAAGACGAGATTCAACATAAACCAGCTTCCTTCCGAGTGAGAGAAAACAAAACCTATCCCCAGAGAACCCTAAACCTTTTATGTTGTTCTTTTCTGGAGATCACCGACACAAGCAAGCCTAAAATATCGCAAAACCCTAACAACTCGAGTTGATACTCTCTCCCATTTCCATGGAGGGTTATGAGATTTCTACTTACTCAACACAAGGTAGCGACAGGAAGAAGAGGATAGAGATATTGAGAGAGATTCGCGTAGAGCACACGTAATATCAAAAATATACAAAAGCGAGCGTCGTCTAAGCTCTTCCTTTTTTGTTCGACAAGGAACGGCAACTGTTCTCCTACTACAAAATAATCCTCTTTGCTACAATTACCATAAAGCCCTCCCGTTGGGATCCACCTAACAAATATAGTATAGGATAATATTATTAACTAAAATGAAAGTAATGATAAATTAAAATGAGTGACATGCCGGTGACAGGACGTGTGTCACTGCTATAGGCGGCGGTGGTGATTGGTAGTGAGCCTACCAGCTTCATCGTGGTAAGGGTTAGAACTATCTGACCGACGTGTGTTTGGCTCTCACTGGAAACCGCGACACCTGGCGCGATACTACGTGTCTCTATTTCCATACGGTAATTATGTGGACCCTAGTCAACCCTGAATCGATGATTTGTATAACAATTATGGAATTTTTTGCATGCTTGGATCTCCAAAGGCCATGTAATTGCTTATTTTAAGTTGTTTTTTTTTTATGGTACGTGTGTGACCTACGTGTGCTTTTACAATGAATGAATATGGATGAGGGGCAAGAGAATCAAACAATAATAGTTCATGTCCGTGACATGATAGATTGCTAATACCATTATTAAGGTAAAAAAATTAATAGCGATAGTGACTCAAACAAACCGCTAATTCAACCATGCTAATGACGATATAAATAAAGCAAATTCACTTTTTCATTGTCACAAACTAGCAAATCAACTTATAGACTGCTATGGTAGATTAGATCACTAGACTACAAATTGAATCCGTACGTAGGTGATTAGTAATTTAAAACGATAGCTCTAGTATAAATATAGAAAATTAGTCTACATTTAATTTAGATTATAATAGCTTAGAGACGCATATTTTGGTTCTATTGTAATTATACATATCAATTTGTAAAATGTTTTTGTTTTTTGTTTGTTTTTAAAAGGCCACCTCTAAATTATAAAAATAAACGCAAGCAGAAAATATAATGGTGACGATTCAAGTATAAATAAAGGAGGAATAATAATCAAATCATTATCATTGGCCTAAAACCTCACCGCTTGTCTTATTATGCACACTACCTTATTAGATATTATACCTTAATTTTTACTCTAAATTTATACGGATCAGGTCATTCTAATACAAGTTGCCATACAAAAGCCTGATATATCCTAACTATATTAGCTGTACCAAACACTGATACTGTATTCCACAAATCACCTAGATGCCTACGATATTAATAGATTTTCAAATTGACAGGATTTGGTATATTATTTACCTCAGTGTTATTTCTTTTGTTCAAGAGATTGCGTGATGAGTCTGAAAAATCGATCAATCAAATGTTAGATTCGTGCTCGATGAGGACTTTGCTGGGAATCTTCAAGTTAGATTCACGTAGATTCCATCCACCAGTATCCAACTTGAACAAGAAATCATCAAACTTATTGTCCATCTCCGACAAGCTTTGCTTCAGCCACTGGAACACACTATCCTTGTCTTTAAAGCTTCCTTCCATGTTCTCCTCTAACCAATATGCTTGCCAAAGACATCTCAACACGTCTCTGCTTGTGGCATTCACCTGCGTTATTATTAGTTTTACATCCATGAACTAAAGGCAAAAACAATGCGTTAAATGGTTTAGACTTCAGATTCACGATATATATATGATTTACTTGATAGAGTAATAGCAGAAAGAAACCCAGAAGTTATGTAAAGTAACGTAGTTTCAAAAGAGAAATGATAAACGTAAAGGATGGGTCCAGAGATTATAAGAGACTAAAAGGTAGACTCTAGCCCCAAAGATAACCGAGAATACTCTTCAACATGGTGAAGAACCTTTGTCCTCTTGATTAAGCCGATAATTCTGAAAAACAACTCCCTACCTCGTATTTGTATGCTTCTCAAGTAGCTTATTCAAATGATAAGAAGCAAACTGTAAATCAGATCCAAGTCTATGTGCTCAATTAGTTAAAGATGAATGAGTCTTAAGACTCTCATCAACTAATCACTAAAATCATGCCCAAATCTCCAT
The DNA here is from genome assembly GCA_004349715.1 of Crucihimalaya himalaica. Classification (NCBI taxonomy): domain Eukaryota; kingdom Viridiplantae; phylum Streptophyta; class Magnoliopsida; order Brassicales; family Brassicaceae; genus Crucihimalaya; species Crucihimalaya himalaica. Next base: position 29,932 of record SMJT01000185.1, read on the forward strand.
CAGGTTACTTAAAAGAAAAACAAAGGAGTGACGTTTTCTGATTTTTTTCACAATGCAAGAACAAGAAGGAATCATGATTGAGTCGCTAGATGCAAGTGCGGATAAGTCTATTTATAGGGCCACACACATACCTTAAAGGATACAGAAAACTCGGAATCCTTCTTCAACTTATTCAACGTAAGAATATAGTTCTCCTTTGTGTACATCTTAAGGAGTGCTTTCACCTGAACAAATCAAGGTTTTCAAGAAGTTGGATTAACAAATTGAAATGTAGCCGACAATTAAATAAATAAAAAACAGAAGATTATCTCTCAAAATTACATATGGGTGCACTTAAAACGAAGGGAGAAGATTACATCAGAAACAGATTTTTCCAGACCAGATACTTCCTCTAGAGACACACCAAAGATGATCCGAGGTTTCATGAATCTCTGCCACAACAAAATGTTTTCTCGCTTGTTGCAGTCAACATATCCTGAAAAGCGTAGAAGATGGATGGGTCTTACTTGGAGGTGAAATATAAGCTGGAAAAAGGGAGAAACATTCTTACCTGGTACAACGGAGTGCACAACATGAGACTCTACCAGCATACGAGCACGCTTAATATTTACCTGGCAATATTTCAATTCAAAGTATTTTCACTCATCTGAGTCTTCTCATGTTGGGATTGTAAAAAAAAATACATTTCAAAACTCTTACCGTATTAAATCTTAGGACTGCAAGCGACTGGTAGCGTAGCCAGAGATGAACAAGTCTTATGCTCGTCCATGTAAGTGACACAAAGGGAAATGACTTTACAAGGCCCGGCGTGTCCTGCATCAAGATTATACGTATACAATATGAAACCACGAAATTGATTTAGCCAAGATCCAGTGGGACCTCTAATGAATAGATTTAAGAAAATGACCAAATAAACAAGCAAAATACAATGATCAAAATGCCGAGACCAAGACCAATTAGCTGAGCAGCAACTTCCCACACTTCTTCCTGAACGTGGAACACAAATTAGAGACTCTGCTAATAGAGTGGCCCATAACTACTCCATTCTCGTATTTGGGTTTTGATTACACATACATGACTAGCATACCTTGGCTGCTACCTCTCCAAGATTCCCTGAGATGGCAAAGTGATTCTGAATCACCCTGAATGAAGGGTCTCTCAATCCTCTAGCCACAGCCTATTTCAAATTAAAATCTTAGTATGTGCACTCTGTCATTTAAAGCATAGCCGATGCAAATTTTTGATAAAATCTATATGCATCGAGGATTTGCAGCTGGAAGGAAAAGGAAAACTGTAATAACGTATACCTTGGCAAGATTTCCAGTGGATGCCAGCAGTAGGAACTGGGTTGGATATAGTTGTGTAGCCAGATCAAAGAAACTGCATAACCAAACAAAAACCCAATTTGATGCTATACGTAGTTTTAACCAAAATATGGCTTACCAAGAATTTCGAGTCATCTACAACAAACCTTCCAGCACTGCCAATAAAATCTGCATACATGCGCCATTGCTTGGGATCATCGTCAAAAAGACTACCGAAACGTCCACCTGGAAAACATACCCTTCTTACTGTAGAGGTTCTTAGATAACTCCATGAACATTTATTAACCTTCCCATGGTTTCCCTACCAATAAGAAGACGACCAAGAGCTCCAATTCCATCCTTGGACACCCATCTGAAGAGACAACACATCGTTTGAAAAAACTATATGAATTAAAAAAAATTGCAGAAACAAACTAAGTTTGCATTCGAATAAAAGTTAACCTGATGGCTGCAGCAGAAGCTGCAGCAGTAGCGGCAGCAGAAGTTCCTGAGAAAGAGCCAACGCCAACCGCCTGCATTGTTGCATAATAAATCTTTCAAAAATTGCAACATTTTTAACATCCATCTTTAGAACATTTCCATTCATAAGAAGACCTTGAGCAGTTTGTAGCAAGGATAAGACAACACAATAAACTAGAAATTTCTGAACATGCCTTCAGAAGACATGAAGTGACTAATACATTACAAATCCACCCGGTAACATTGGTAGGGAACTGCCACAGCATGTAGTCCAAGTAATCATCTGAGACAGACCCTGCACAGTGCGATTTACGAGATTAACTCACTGAATCATAACAGAATCTACAAAACCTCTACAAGCTTAGGATTATGAGATTTGTTTCTAGGAAGAGACAGAAAGATACATGGAATTTTAAGCTAAAAAGTACCGGGAAAGCCTGTGGGAAAAACAAAATCCTTAACAACATCTGGAAGCCAAAGCGTGTTCGTTTCTGAGGAATTTGAGCTCTGAGATATGTCATCAGGCTTAGTTTCAAGCTCTTCGAGAAAGCCTTGTAAAGGGGAATCATCATCATCTAGCAAATATCTGTAGAAGAAGAAGGAGTGGTGACTTTAAACAGATAAAGAGTTCAAATGAAAGCTCGGGCAACAAAATAAGATCAAAAACCTACTGCTGACCTTTTTGAAGTGCCATTTCCGTATCTCTCCACCACAATTGAAACTCGTCCTTTAACTCCAACACTAAGAAGCAAGAACCAAGTTATCAGCATTACATTACAACAGCAAATCGTCATTTGCAGAAAAATAAAAATTCCATTCTACTTTTTTTTTCTCGAGAATCAACACAGGAAGAAGTTAAACCAAGATGATCCCTCACCTCCTATCATCGGCCTCTTCGTCATCTTCACGAAGACTAGGCTGAACACAGCACCGCAAGTGATCCACACGGCGTCGTTTCGGCTGACAGGACGCCATTGTTCGAGTTCGGGGAATGTGAAGAGGCCAAGGAAAGCGCAAAGTACAGTACATGACGAAATTGATATTTGGAGTTACGGTTTAGGGTTCGGAGTTCGCCGGAGGATACAAAAGACACGTCGTCGACAGCTTCTCTCTGAACCGCTAATCTCCTCATCTTTCTCGTCTGCAACCACCGCCAAATAGATGACCTGGTTCGATAAAACGCTGTCGTTTTTAACTTTTAAGGAGTAACGAACTTCTCAAAACCGGTTGGAATTGGATCTACGCTAGTCAAAACCGGACACAAACAGACATTTATTACCATAAACTGTAACATACACTCTTTGAGCTCTAGGATTCAATTCAAGAACATTTTGAATTACGAGGAGAAATACAACTTATTACATTCAAAAAATACAAAACACACACAAAAAAGGTCACAAGATTACGGGAAAATGACCTTCGGGAATTCCAAAATTGCGGCTTCAGGTTTGTTCATCGGTTGTGTTAGGACTTGCTTTCTTGCGGTTATCATCCGCGATTCTTTGGAACTCCTTCTCACTCGCTGCAATGAGTTTCTTGACGATGTCGAATGTAGTAAGCTTAATACTGAAACAACACGAAAGAGGATTCCAAAATGCTAATGCTGAAACAAGAAGAAAACAAAAAGCTTGTTTTATACCAAAACCATAACTACCTGCTGTTTGGCATGCTTTTGAGTGCATTGGGGACAAAGCCACGGTACAAGCCAATAACTCCCTCACGCGCAATGATACCTGTACAACGGATTAAGGATAAACAGGTCAGTCACCAGAAACTACCATTGTGGGATTGGAAGGGAAGAATAAAAGCAGATACTGGTATTTTAGTTCCTACCTGAGAAAGCGTCTACTACGGATTTATATGGAGTACCCTTCAATTGCATCTGTCTTCTTATGGTATCTAACGGATAGCAAGTACCAGTAGCAATAGCAGCAGCGACTACTGCTGTTAACAAAGATGATTGTGTCTTTTGTTGATACTTTTCTGGCAAAGATTTCTTAACCCTGCGGATATATAAAATCAAAAATGTATAACAATCGAGTAAAACAATTCAGGGAATGTTTAACTGATAGTAGACTTACAGATCAAAGACGCAGAAGTTGATGGCAATGTAAGGAGCTATACTTAAAAGCGAAGGACCGAGACCGTTGTAGAATGATGCAAGTCCTTCCTCCCGAAGCATGGTCAAGGCAACCTAGAAGTGACATGTCTGCTTTAAAACCCGATAAATTTATGGAACATAAAGTAATTGGTGTATAATACGATGAACATACCTGGGACATGGTTCGATAACCTGGTTCAACAGCTAATCTCAATCTCAGCACATCTAAAGGATATGTAATCTGCATTAAGGAGACAGAGATTCTCAGGCATTTTAAGATAGACAAACTCACTCAGGTCTATAAACAATGCTACTTACCAGGGTAGACGTCATACCAGCACAAGCACCAGCACCGAGCCTTCCGAGAACAGACAATTGACCGTCTTTTCCCCTAAAGAGTTTCTAAAAACATAAAAGGCAATATGTTCAGAAAACAAATAAATGGTGATTAGATGGTTAACTTTCGAAATGAAACTAGAACCAGATAAAGAAAGGTTATATATATACCTTGTATGTTTCATATGCAAACAACTGGACCGCGCTATAAGGTACAATCCTTATCACCTGGAACATTCAGACTAAGATTATGTGCAATCAAAGTCTACTAAATTACACACCTTTTCTCCAAAAGGATGCAAGAAAATGTGAGTACCTGAGGTAGATTTCCTTTCCAATAACCTTTAAGACCTTCTTCTTTTCCGATAAGAGTAATCGCCTATAATAATTCCAAACAAAACCAAATCAACAAGATTATACAAAAAGAACAACCAATCCTCTGAACATGACATGATTGAGAGTACATACCTCTATGAAACCAATAGCCTTCTTAGCACTTTGTTGCCCAGCTCGAACACCGTGTGTCTATAAATTAATAAACCAAAGCAACAAGATTTTATAATTAGATTGTAAGAATCATTGGACATTACTGCAAGTCTGTTAACAAGGACACAATCACACATACTCCATAGATTCCCTCAAGGTATACCTCCTTGAGTTGAGATTAAGAGATTTAAAAAATGATCAAAAGCATCCATGTACCATCTCATGGAAGGAAAGGAAACACATTGCCACTATCTATAACACACACGCACACAGGGCTTTCATATTGTTTGAAGTTTTTTCTAATTGATGTTTGCTCTTACCAAAAAAAAAAAAAAAAAGTGTGGGAAGTCAACAGAATCCCACAACTAGTTCAAAACGACGGCGTATTGTTGTGTTCACCACTCACCAAGTCACCAGTCACAACAATAATTTTTTAAAAAAAAACGGGGAGAAAAAAATAAAAGAAAACACACGTGCGAGAAAACCTTAAAGTTGTTGAGAATGAGAGGAGAGAGCTGTTACCTGCATAAGGAGCTTTATTCGGTCAAGCGGTGCCGTTACTGACTTGGCGGCGGCTCCGGCAAACGCTCCGGCGAAGAACAGTGCGGCGTCTTTTGGTACCAATGACAGTAAAGCGATCGGATTTTTCAGTAGCTGAGCCGAAGTAGGGGCGAACTCATCCTCTTCCTTCGAAATCACCACCGATACAGACGCGAAAGCTCCGCCTCCGCCGCCATTTCCACCGTTTAACTGAGATTCCTTCCGATCTCTCCTAATCGCTACAGATAGGGAGGCGAAATTGGTAAAAACGCCACCGCTTCTTTTGTTCCCTGTCCGGCGATTCGACGACACGGAGTCCTCCAGCCTCCATGAAGGTTCCTCGAGGAGAGTGAAATCAGAGGTCCTGAGTGAAGGAATACTACGGAATTGAAGCAGAGAGTTCTCTTCTCCCATGGCGGATCACTTTGCGATATTTAGGATTATTTTTGCTTCCTAAATCTCGCCTGAGAGAATATGAGATTTTTATTTGTTATTTACTGCAACAAAATTGTATAAATTGTCTCCGGTGATGGCATTCCTGTAAATAACAGTTAGTATTTTAATGGGCTCCACAAAGGAATCACAACTTCTAGTCAAATTAGTGGGCTCAGTTGGGCCTTCCGAGACTTGGAACATATCATCATTTAGAAAATATATATTCCTGCCAAAGTAACAGTGAGTCTGTGTAATTAAATTTCAGATTTTACGAAAATGACAAATATTATAATTACATTATAATATTTTTAAATCTTCTCCTACGTTTTCCATGGGAAGGCATTTAACTTTTTTTTATTTTGTTTTAATCATATTCCTATAGAGACATGTATTTCTACTTTTATGAAAAATCTGCTAACAATACGTATGCACATTCGTGAAAACTCCAAGATATAAAGATATATTATTTACTAAATGTATTTTACGTGAAATCGACAGTATGTTTATGTAACAATTATATCGTAGTAGAGTAGAAGTCGTTATATATATATAACGTTTACTTTATTACCTATGGGAATCTTTAACAAAGATGATGTAAAAAGAAATCCTTAAAATTTTTATATACTTACACAATAATATAAAAACTAAATATGTGATAAAATGAAATAACAATACACTAGAAAAATGACAAAACAATAGTCGAGTTACCTGCAAAAAAACATGAACCATATATCATATATATAATTGAGTCTGAATTAATCTAAAAATGATTTTAACATTCTAGAAGTTGGTTTTCTTAGATTATCATATGATTGCTACGTGAGGGTAAAAAACTAACAGTTATCAATATCTTTGATAGGTTCTATAATATGTTACATTTGTATTAATTTTGTTCATTTTTTTTGCTTGCTACTGTGTATGGGTGGGTAACACAAGAACCATGTAGTGCACCCATCGTTACCCTCGAACTTCGATCCTTGAGCATATAGGTAGTATATTATTATTTTCAATTTATAAATTATTTGATATTAAGGCTCCTAATGAGACTGAACAACACATTACAATGTGGTTCCAGTAATAATAAAAATATTTACATATATATATATATATATATATATATATATATATATATATATAATAGTACCCCACCTTTTACACGTTATCATAGTCTAAACATAGATTATCTTTTCTTCATTGTATGATTAGTTGTATTGGTTTCGGCTGTAATTGAGAAAATATAAAGCAAATGAATATCATATCATTAAATTATTTATCGAACAGAACAGTCAAAATGAAAATAAAAAGCTTACTTGAGGGTGAGTTAGAGACAAAGAAGCAGGCCGCAATGACAACATAACACAATAGAAGAACCAAGCCTTTCATATAATGCGAAGTTCCATCCTATTAGTCATAAAATAATATATCAATAAAACTATATATTACACACAACCTCAAGATTTAAAGTATAATATATTTAATGAGTACAAAAATGAAATTGCACCTGTAATATTAAGGAAGTAACGATAATGGACAAGGCAAGGCAAGCGGTCTCAAGAAGGTTGAAATTAAGATCCATTTCTATTCCCATTGTCCACGCCACTAACACTGTCACTGGTACCTACATTCAAATTTGAGATTAATAAATTAAATTGTTGTAAGAAAACTAAACCATAATGATATATTTTTCTTTGTTAGTTAGCACCATGGGTTATGAAAAATATATTCTCCATTAAGGTAACCTCTAAGCTTTATAATTGAGCCAAGTATATAACTAAGAGAAGTATTATAAGAAATTCGTTAAACCTTTTCGATTATTTTAAAAATTTACTGAGTAAATCTAATGGTTGAATATGTGAAAATCGAAGAATTTTTCCCCTAATTTTACAGAAACAAACAATACGTTATACGGGTCAAAAATCGATATGCTTTACCACGAACAAAGCAATTTGTGTTGCAGATCCGAGAGCAATTCCAAGAGTTATATCCTGTAAATATTCATTTTTTTTTGTTAAGAATCAGAATAAATAAACAGAAAAAGAGATTGATGTGATCATGTTTAACTAATATTATGATGATATTATTTATTTGTTGTAATAAATTAGGGGCAAAAACGAAGAAAAGCATACGAGTTTGTTACGGAAAGCGAAGATGACAGCACCAGCATGCTCAGCTGCATTACCAACAATTGGTAACAGTATTATTCCTATGAATCCCACTGATAATCCCCACGAGTCTGCTGCGTCCTGTCCATTTCATTTATATACTTTTATTTTTAGTTAACTAGCTAGCTTAGCTTATAATGGAATTATAGTTTTCAAGAAATATAAACATATTTTTTTCCAAAAATTAGTCCACACAGACCTGGATAGTGGAGACAAGGTACTCGGAGAGCAAAGCAACGAGAAGTGTCATTGTAATAAGCCAAATGATCGCACTCCACATTCCAATAACGGCTTCTTCTTCTTCCTTGTCACTCACGTCATCGTCATACACGTCCTCTTCTTCTTCCCTCTTTTATATACATTTCACATAGATTATAAGAATCAGCACAAGATGATTCATATTGTAAAGAGTAGATTAGAGATAGTGTGAGAGAGAGAGAGAACTTGAGGAAGAGGAGGAGAAGAGAGATGAGAAGAGAAGAGGTGAAAGATGAGGAAAGCCAAGTAAGCAAAGAGCATAACGAAGCTACTTGCTCTTGACAACACAACAACAGCTGATCCATCGTCTTCTTCAGCTTCCATTGTGAATCTCATGATCATTGGTAGTGTTTGACACAACAGCGCCAGATATAACAACATGCAGTTCATATCTCCCTGTCTCTGTTCTTGTAATAATTACTACAAACATGATCAGATGATACTTTTGATTTAAGGAGGAATTAATTTGAAGAGATTGTAAAACTTACCTGGTCGAAAGATTGGTGTTTGTGGAGATTGGAGAGACCACCAAGGAAGAGAGAAGTGCCTAAGACGAAGAGAAGATTGGAGAGAATAGAGCCAAGAAGCGAGAGTTTCACTATTCTCATCTTCCTCTGTCCAACCGCTAGAATCGCTATTATCATCTCCGTCGCGTTCCCACAAGTCGCGTTCATTAGTCCCCCAACTTCATTCATTCAAAAATTAAAATTGCAATTCATTTAACTTCGGTTTTGTGCTGGATAACCCGGTTCGGTTCAATGGCATCAAATAGTCAACGAAATTTAAATGATCACCTGTTGGACCGGTATGGAAAGCAATTTGCCTGTTTAAGAAGAAGAAAAAAAATTATTTGTAGACTAATAACGTTATTAATACTTTATTTTATAAAACGTTATTTTATAGAATGAAAAATAATAATTACTCAGTGAGAAAACTGATACGTTCGGCCAAAGGTGTCAATCCCAGCAAGCTCAACGCAAAGACCCAAGCCTGTTATTTTTTGTTACATAAAATTAAAGATATCACAATTAAAATGATCTTGAATCAGTGTAATTATTAGTATTTTATTTTTTAAAAAAGAATGTTTGGTAAGTGATTAATTTGTTTTTGGTTTGTAAAACTGACACGTGGACACGAATAACGGTGAGCGACAACGGCGAGAGGAACGGCCGGGAAGAGAATGAACAATTTGGTGCCGAGAAGAACTTGTTGGAGATTCGTCAAGATTCGTCTCAGAAACTCCCATCGAACTCTCGAGATCAGCTTCAGATCCGATCTCCTCCTTATCATCATCGACGACGCTGATACCGTTCTCCGCACACGCCTCGCCGACATCTCCGCCGTCGCCTTATCACTACTTCCTCCGCCATTCTCTATCAGAGATAGATTATTCGGAGACGTTTCCGTACTTATCAAAGACATTTTCTTCGTTGACTCTCTCTCTCTCTCTCTTTCTTCAAAACACCAAAAACCTTTTTGTCCCTATGAATCTGATTTATATTTATATTTATATAAAACGTAACGCGTGTAAACGAACGTTTCTTTCTATATCGTTTTTTTTGTTGTTCTTGTCGTTGACGTCTTTGTCTATATCTTTTTTTTTTGGGTCAAATGTTTATGTGTCTATCTTTTATGTTTATTTATCATTTTATAACTATACATGCAAGAACTACTATATAAGAAGAAGTAAATGGCTTCAATCTTGCAAATTGCAACTATATATAAATGTTTTGGAATTCTTTTTATGTGTCTCATTGCGAATGTTTCTTTTTACCGTTAAAAGACTTCACGACTTTTGTAAACTTCCTATGCGTTTCACTAATATAATGCAGAGTTCTCATTGATATATGAATAATAATGTATCATAAATCGATGACGGTCAAACGAGTGAAACAAGGAATAAAAATTTGGAGTTATGTACGGTTGACTCATCATATCTGGTTGTATTAGTCTTTACGAGTCTTATTCCCCCACGAAGTTTACGAATCATCGTTCTATAAACAAAGAAAAATATGAGTTTATGTCTTTATCTTGCGAAACTCCCTCGAAATTTCTAAAACTAGATGATCTCTGTATCAATAGGTAGCCTTAATATAAACTAATGTTCTATTCTATTATGCTACAATGAAATATCGTTTCTCTTTTCGTCCACCCATCAAATTTGACTCATCTTAAGCAAAACCACGACAACTGATGACTGATTTGGCATCCATGTCAGTATCTCATTTCACCTTTAACTTTGACATAAATCCAAATAAGCTGCGAGAGAAACAAGCAAAACAGTAGCTTAAGAGGCGACAGATATGCGGAAGATTCATGAGTTTGTCAACCTATTATTCAGAGGTTGTTTTCTCTAAGCTTGATGCAATAAACTCGGTTTCCAAGATGCTTCACCTCGAGGCCAGCTTCTTCGCAACCAGTAAAGAATAGAGACTCATCGTCTTTCCCAATTCTTCGTCTCCAGCTCATTAAGAACACCGGACGAGGCAGTTCTGTGTCTGCTCCTACTGGTAAAAGAGTAATGTTAAAACTTCTTTTGGGGTGTGTGAGTGGTGATGACAAAAAAGAAAAGAATACCGACCATTTAGCTTGCTTTCTGTTGGAATAACGGCATTGGTTGGTTTGTAGGTTTTAAGAAGAAAAGTCAGAGACTTTATCAAGTTTGGGTACTGCTTCACATCTGCGTAAACCGAAAGGAGGGGGAGACATATTAGAGAAAAGCATGGAAATGTATATGTACAGCTTTCCGATAAAATTTGTATGGGAAAGGGCTGTTTACATAGAAGGATATCACTGGCTATGATCAAATCCCAATCTGGTTCCGAAATTGGAAATTCATCGCCCCATGTATCTGTCACAATACAAGAATGTAAAAAAAGCAAAAATAATCAAGTCGATGTTATTGCCATTTTCCTAGATAAGAATGTGGTTTCATTGAGAGTGATAAGGAAACTCACGCTTGATATGAGGCAAAGAAGGGATAATCTCGTTTGAAATACAGTTATGAACAATATTGTCTTCAATCTCTTGATCATTGTAATCTGAAGTAGTTATGTCGAGATTGAACTCTTTCTTAAGAAAAATAGCTAGAGCCCCTGTGCCGCTGCCATTGATTATATTGTAAAAAGCCAGATCAGTGGACTGACACTGGCATACAAGCGCAGTTGTAACTAAGAGACAAATCAATCATAAACAGGAAAAACCATGGAGAATACACAAAAGACGAGGAAGTACCTTCCTATCTCGAGACAGCGCCGCCTTTCAATCAAGTGTCGATGCTGCACTAACCAATCTGCAAAGGCAAATGTACCTGGCCACAGCAAGTTTGCATTCAGCTGATGGAATCCGAATTCCCGGATTTGCAATTCCTACTCAAGATTCAAACAACAAATAATCACATTCACCGACAGAATTGTCTGTAATACCAATACTAAAACCTCACTTTACTAAATTATTTTACAAGAGACTGTTCCATAACAGCGATTTCGTGGAATTGTTTCGTCAAGGAAACATGATTCCACAGTTAAACCCCCAAACCAACCTAAGATCTAAACTCGACTCGAAATCCATGAAATCAAAAGCTCAGATATCACTCTTCAACGGAGAACATAAAACTAAATAGGGAATCGATAGCAGATAAATTCGGAATCCAAAGAAATTACAATTCCAGGAAACTGGTGATTCCTCTCAACGAAGCTCTGGCTCGTCTCCGTCGTCTCTCCATCTGTCAAAAATTACAGTTTACTTCACTGTGTATGATGCTCTCTCTTAGATCATAGCAGAAATAGAAAGAGGAGAGGTATCACTGACCGGAGGAGTCATCGTCGGCGGCGAAGAGGGACGACGGCGAGAAGAGAGCTATGTCCATGTCACTCGAGTTGTTTAGGTAGCGAGACTGGTTTGCTCGGACGGCATATAAATGTGTTCCCATCTCTCAGACCCTCTGGTCCTCTTAGAGTGTCCGGATATCTCCTATTTACCAAGGTCCATAACCAAATTCCAAATAGTCTGTATACAACAGACGTGAAGTGCAGATTGACGTCTACCAAGTCTTAGAATCCAGGCCTGTGAAAATATCTCCCCATTATTGCTCTGGGCCTTCTCCAAAACAGTAAACACTCTGCGCCTGATGGATTTTTCTCCTTTTCGATCTATACGAAGGTTTTATAATTTGTTAACTAGAAAGTTTTTCTTATACATGCACAATTCATGATTGCATTTTTAAAAAAATTCACAAAATTATTAAAAATACAACAACGTGTAGTTCGCAACAATTCACGGTCAGACAGAAATGTTGTTTACCCATCATAAACTATAAACAAGATACATATTGCGCTGCAAACCAAACGCTAAACTCTAGTTATCAAATCGGAAAAGTAAAATTTTCTGATGAACCGGGTTCAATGATATATGGTTACAAGTACAACCAAGCCGAAACTCCGGAATCCACATCATTTCATATACAGACAGGATACACAGTAACACAGACGCAAGAACCTTCTTGCTTTTCTCCATCCCACAATTGTCTTTACATCTATACAACAGATACGGTAATGCGAGGAAACCAAAACAGCAAGCAACGTGCACAGTGAGTTATTTATTCTCCTTGTTAGACATTGAAGATCTTCTTTACCTTCCTGATCTTCCTACGACATACGGGGCAATAACCCGAAGTTTCAGCTATCCTGCAGTTTGAAGTCATCATTTAAGTTCATTATTACTAAACCTAACCGGCTAACAGATCCGATTTTAAAACCAAACAAAAAACCAAATCATATCCTAATACTGTTTAAATGAATTCACCTTTTTTTTAAATCCCAAAAGCCGAAAGCCATTACCCGAAAAAACCGAAACCAAACCGAAACTCGGATCGAACATCAGTTCATAAATGACAACTAAAAGAATGGGTTATTTATTACCGTGTCCCGCACTGGAAGCAAGCAACGCAGTGTCCACAAGAGAGGAAGAAACAGTCTCTAGGCGCATCGTAGCAAATGGCACAGAGATATCTAGTACTACTGTGGCCTTCACCATGTGCGCCTTCCAATTCCTCAGTACTTGTCAAGATCGAACTGTAGGACGAGCACCAGCTCGAGTTATCATCATCTTTGCCCGGAATTAGAGGAGCTACATCATCATTTTCATCAACGGTTTCGTCTTCAGAGACTGGTTGTCGTTTATTGAAGAGACTCGAGACAATTAACAAGGTTGCTGTCACTACACCTGTAATAATATGCCCAGGGGAAAAGCAAAAGTTTATGATAAAGTCTTAACGAAAAAATCAGTTGATATGACTCATGTTATAATTAAAAAAACGTTACCCATGCAAACTATGTATGCAATCCACCTTGGTTCATATGAGAGTTTTGCGCAGAACTCATTCTTAGAATTGTTCTGAACAACAAGTAGAGAGTTGGATTCAGACTGGTCTGTAAGATTTCTTCTGGAATATACATAACAATGTGAACTATTTTGTATTGCTCTAATCGTTTGTAAGGAAGAATGGAGTAGAAAGACAAGAAATGGGTTACATACCAGCTTTGGACCTGGTGAGGTTAGTACAGCAGCATTAGTTCCAAATAATGGAACACTTAAAGTGCACTTGTCGTTAGGGAAAGTGCAATTGTAATAAGCATTTGTAGTATCATACAATACCCCCTCAACTTGAATGTCAATCGTAGCCTGAACATAGATATTGTGTGAGAATGGTGTATAGTCAGACAAAAAGAGAGCTACTTAGGATTAGAAAGGGGCAATATACTGCAGTAAAACTAGTAGTAATCGAGGCTCTTGTTTCAAAAACTTTTAACCTAAAAATTTGAGTTTTAACATATATCATCATAAGCTGCTTCAGCTTTTACCTTCACTTCATTCAAGTATACGTTGCCTACTGCGACGTAATAACTCGACGACTTAGTTATGTCCTGCTCAATGTAACCACTATCTGTCAAAAATAAAATAAGTAGAGTGTGAGTGAACTCATGAATATTCAGAATAAAATCCATCATGTTAAACACCTTGGTCACTTGCCAGAGATTATATGCCATGACATTGTAGTGTCTGGACGTGCAGGGTCTTGTACCCACTCAGAGAGCCCATCCACACCTTCAATAATAAATGCATAAAAAGCTGAGTTATTAAACAACTATTCTTTCTTAACAGCCTATAAATACCAGAATACAACACGAAATCTCAATATCAAATCAGGGGAAGGAACAAACTATAGTTGCCAATGCACCATAGGTAGGGATAAGAATTCAATACAGGAGCCTGATTGGAAATAGAATAAAACATTACAAGATGGCGAACAAATCTAGCTAGAGGCAAATTAGTCAATTCAATGGATTACACCATATAAGTGTCTTAAATCTGGTATGATGCAGGAAATTCCTTCTACAATACATCTTCTACATCATATGGTCATTAAAGACAGAATACAACAATGAAGGTGACCATTCCAGCAGAATTTGTCTCAGTGGATCCTACAACCTCACCAAACTCAAGATTACTCAAAAAAACTCTTGTGATGAAGATGATAATATAAGTAACCAGCAAAGAGAATATAAAAGCATCTTTCTAACTAACTGAACTAAATATCAGTAGAAAAGGATTCTTCCCTAGCATACCTTGGGCTATCACGAGGTAGAGGGAAGAACCCACAGATTCAACGTTGTATGAAACTTTTACGCGTGACCCCTTGTTCAAATACTGTATCCAATACTGAGAAAAGGAGCACAAGTATCAGTCTACGTTTCAAAGCCATTTCTAGATATTAGAGGTAAAAAGCACCGAGAGAGCTTCAGCTTACCTTGTAAGAATCATTAGGCACAGCTAAATAGTGTACTTCGGACCATTTAACCAGAACATCAAGCTGTGGGGCTTGGTTCAATCCATACAGCATCAAACCAGATCCCTTGTTCCCTAATTCTTCCACCTTGAGAAAATCGAGAAAGATAGAAACATGATATCAGAAAGTTCGACAATGGTGGAACCTAATGCATGAGAGGAGAGAACATACAATCACATTTTGGACGAACACTGAAGTTGGCTTGATAAGGAAAGAGGCGTTAGGTCCCAACCACACGTTCGTTGTTCCATAAAGCCCCAGAATCAAAGTCATCGACACTGAATTCAAATTCAATGACAAGACAAATATCAAGAAAAACATTCAAAAAAACGGAAACGAAGCAATATTTGGAAATTCAATCTCACCGAAGACACAGAAGGTAGCGACGACGACAACGCAAGACCAAGGGTCTTCCGAAGTCGAACTATTCCTCACGTTCTCAGATGCAACAATGCTCCCATGGCGATAATCGTACTCGGAACGATTCCATGGTGGTCGATCACGATGATCAAAACCATTGTCGTGGCCATGTTCAAAGCGATGATAACCGGTTTCTTCGCGGGTCACAGGCGGAGAAGAAGAAGACGACGGGAGAAAATCAGGTGGAGACATCTCGCGAATCGATGAGAGGAATGAAGAAATCGAATAGAAGAAGGTAAAACCCTAACCGCGGGTTTGGGGTTAATGTTGAGGAACGAACGATGATGACAGAGATTTGAACGACGGGTCCGCTTCTTCTCTTTCTTCATCGTCACGTTGAACGGTGGATTCACACAATTTGGAGAGAGAGAAGACTTTTGGAAAAAGTAAAACCATTTCTCTTATTATTTTATTTTTATCTAAATTAAATCATCATTATCGTTAAATTAATCGAAATTATGGTCGAGTCTCCTTTGGTTTGGAGTTAGGACAGGCTGGTCTCGTCTCGTCCTCAAAATTATTACTGTAACACCCCATACCCATCTGTCATCAGCGACGGTACTTTCGTAAATATGACATATAAGTGAGGGCTTATACGTAAATATCAGACACGACTTCACTTATTCCGACGCAGTCTTTGTTTCTCTTTCTCTTTCCAGCCTGGTTTTCGACTTAGGAAACAAAAAAAAACCAGATCTACAAAAAATAAAAAAATCCCCAAATTCAATTTCAAATTTCGAAGTCCTAAGAAACCCTAAAATTTTCAATCGAGTTGCTGCTTCTCTCAATCTAGCTGAGGTTCGAGACCTCGTACATTGCACGCGATGGGAGATTTCAATCTCGCTCTCGTGATTGTAGCGATCGTAGTTTGCGTCATTGTTTTCATCTCCAGCATCTACCTCCTCGTCAACTATCAGCATCCAGATGATGCAAACCAGGCTTATTTCCCCAAATTCGTTGTTGTTTTTGGATTATCCATTGCTATGATCTCCATTCTCATGTTGCCGGCAGATGTGGCTAACCGGCATGCTTGTCGACATTCGATTTACAACGGCGCCTGTAATCTCACCTTACCCATGAAGGATCTTTGGCTTGCCGTTTACATTGTTGACGCTGTGCTTGTCTTCTTCATTATCCCCTTCGCTATGTTTTTCTATGAAGGCGACCAGGACAAGTTTGTTTCTCGACGATTTTTAATATGTGAGTTGTTAATTTTTAGTTTTACATTGAAAATTGTTGATGTTTTTGTTCGTGGGCTTGCCTTTTAACTGCAGGAGCCTTGGAAAGAGGATAAAAAGTGCTTTGATTTGGGTGGTTACTACAGCTGTTGTTTGTGCTCTGGTTCTTGGAATTTTATACGGTTAGTTGTTACTGTGCGTTGGTTTCTTTTGTAGAATTGAGCTTCATATTCTTCCTGGTTTAATGATTCTGAGATTATGTGGGAGTGGTGTTTGACCAATAATTGGATTGTGAAAAGGGTGATGATCTGATGTTCTTCGTATTTACATAGTGATGTGAGGTCGTTGGCTGCAATTTTTTTGTAATATTTAGCTGATGTTTGTCTTGCCCAGCTCTTTTTAGGGTCCTTCCCCACCTATGTGTTTGGCTTACGTACATGAGCATAGGGTAGCTATACTTGTAGTCAACAAACTCATCCTACCTACAAAAATAAGGGATCCTCTTATTTGTTTTGTCTTCTTATGAGGCTTTCAAGTTTGCTTTTGGATTCATGATATGATCTTTAAGTTTCTGTTTATAATGTGCTTCTGAAATGTAATTTTAGGAGTCATTGGGAAGGTGGACTTCTCTGTTAGGCACTTGTCTT
The DNA here is from genome assembly GCA_004349715.1 of Crucihimalaya himalaica. Lineage (NCBI taxonomy): Eukaryota > Viridiplantae > Streptophyta > Magnoliopsida > Brassicales > Brassicaceae > Crucihimalaya > Crucihimalaya himalaica. The sequence goes on from SMJT01000185.1 coordinate 47,126, forward strand.
CTGCCACGACGACTTTCCCTACTTCATGGCAGTTTTCAAATAATCAACCTTGCATTGGTAACACTGCTCGTCAGGTAATACTTGAATTTTATTTGTATTCTTGGTATTAGTTTATCTTTCATTAGTCTATGGAAATATAATTTAGTGTGTAACATATTGTTCGAGCTCCTTTGTTGAATTGATTGGCAGTGCTCAGCATATACAGCTAATGCTGCATCTGAGAAGACATGGACCATGCGTACTACGTTTCCGGAATATGTTGTTGCTCTTGCTACAATCGTTGGGTCAGTGCTCTTCACGGTATGTGCATTCCTCTATTGTCTTGGAAAGCATATAATCTTTCTTATGTTAAGGCTTGGTTGTATTCTCTAGTAGTTTTAAAGACTTTTCGTGGCTGTCTCAAATGTTTTAGATATTTGGTGGTGTTGGTATTGCTTGTCTACCCTTGGGACTTATCACTGCATTCATCAGGCGACCAAAGGCTGTTATCACTCGGTCACAGTATATAAAGGTTCAGTGTGCTGGTTATTGTTGTCGTCATGCGAAGCTTTTCTAAAGAATATATATATACTTCAGGTCTTTGGCAGTCTTAGTGGCCTGACTAGTCATCTAAATGTTTTCCAGGAAGCAACTGAACTAGGTAAAAAGGCAAGAGAACTAAAGAAAGCAGCTGATGCACTTCACCAGGAAGAACGAAGTGGTGCTAAGGGAAGGAAGTGGAGGAAGAATGTGAAAGCAGTTGAAAAGGTACACCATCATATCTAAAGGTTTGGGGTCTTATTTCAAATCTGTTCCATGTCAACAAACTTGGCTGGCCTCTGTTGATATTGGTTACTGATATATAGAGAGGCTTTTGGCTGTAAGTGCAGTTATTTAGGTGATCATTCCTAGTAAAAAGCTAGCTAAAAAGTAGAAACCAGTTCTGCTATAGGCCCACTAATATTGGCAGCTTTATGTATACCTAATTGTGGATTTGACTGCTCTTAATTGGATTTCATTGCTTTTCATGTACCCTGCAGGAGTTACTCCAATTGGAAGAAGATGTGAACCTCTTAGAAGAGATGTATCCGCAAGGAGAGAAGGTAAAGATGACTATATCCCAGTAATTTATCTATCTAAAGAATTCTGTAGTCCAACATTTCCCTTGCCTTGCCCATTTTCCAGGCAGAAACTGCTTGGGCCTTCACTGTCCTGGGATACTTGGCCAAGTTTATTCTTGGAATCTTAGGGTTTGTATTTTACATAATCTTCTTAGTACTTTTATGCTTTCACTCTATAAGCCTCGGTTAAGCTCTTATTAAATAAACTCTTTTTTTGCTTGTTGAAGATTAATTGTTTCTGTGGCTTGGATTGCACATATCATCATCTATCTACTTGTTGACCCTCCCCTCTCTCCTTTTCTTAATGAAGTTTTCATCAAACTAGATGACGTCTGGGGTAATTTCATTTTCTGCTCTTGTTATTCTACTCTATACCAAGTTTCTTGTGTCTGACCTGGCTCTATGTTGGTACATGTGACATTTTCTTCTTCTCTAGGTCTTCTGGGCACAGCTGCTTTTGCTTTTTTCTGTTTCTATCTCCTACTTGCTGTTATTGCTGGGGCAATGATGCTTGGTTTGAAGCTGCTCTTCATTACCATTCATCCAATGAAGTAATTCATCTTGTGGTTTTGAAATGCCTTTTGCTATTTCAGAGATCTTTCTGTTTTCTTTGGTTTCTCAACAGCCTAATTTACTTGTTTCAGATGGGGAGCCACTCTTATGAACTCATTCCTCTTCAATGTCGGTCTCATTCTCCTTTGTTCTATCAGGTAGGCTTCTTAGTTCTCATACTTCCTGTCAGCTGATAGCATCAAAAGTATATAGTAATTTTAATTCTTACAATCGGCTATTGTGGCTCACTGAAATTCCAGTGTGATTCAATTCTGCGCCACTGCATTTGGATATTATGCTCAAGCCACCGCGGCTCAGGAGATATTTGGCCACACTTTGCAGTCTCTTCGCGGTATTAAGTACCTCTACAAGTAAGTAATATTGGGTTTTTGCAAATAAAGGTCTCACTCGTGTACATAAGACTAATAATAATAATCCCTTTTTTAACGGTATCTTATAGGTACAATGTGTTCCAGATCGGGTTTGTTGTCCTCGCTGGACTGACCTTTTTATATTACATTGCCTTTGTAAGTCTCTTATATCATCTCGGCCTTCTGTGCTTTCCATTAAATAGTTTTGTGTCAATAGTCGTAAATCTTTAAACTCATGTTCTTGGTGGGTATATTTTGGCAGGGATGGAGAAGAAAAAAGCCGAGCGGTAGATTCCAGCTCTCTACCTAATGTAAATCTCTTTTTTTTTGGGTTCCTCGTCTTTGGGATCAATCGCTTGCCGCTAAGGATTACTCTGTCCACAATTATATTGAGATTGGTCTCATGATCTGTGCTAGTGATCTTATATCATAAGAACAAGCACCTGCCCGAAAAGCTTCTCTTTCTTTCTCTTTGCTGCTGAGGTTTGCCTTCATTTCACTTGAGTGTAATATTATTTTTCTTTTTCCTCTTTTCTTTTCTCCTGTATCTATTGTTTGACTAATTACGAGAAAGACCTGTGTGTACTATTTCGAATACTTTCTTGTAACCATTACTTGGTTAAGAGTTTAGACTGTCAGAACAAATTCAGGTTTTGGAGTTATCCGTGTGTATAGTGAGATTCGAAGTGATGACAAGGGACTTTATACCATTGTTGAATTTTTATTATTTGGGAAAGCAAAATTTCTCCTTGTATCTCAAAATCTAAATGGTAATTTGACTAGTGTTTTGATTTTAGCTTCTCTGTTATTTTGGGTCGGCAAAATTGTTTTTCTTATTTGGTTTGGAGAAGTCTTTCCGAACTGAACCTACAGTATTTTTGTTTGTGCGGTTAGATAGACAATTTTAATTCGGTTCAAAGCGTGGTCACTGTGAAAAAAGAAAAAAAGTGGTCACATACAAATTGAAAGTGGTCACTGTGAAAAAAAAGAAAGAAAGAGTACGTTACACTAAACTACCAATTATTATATTCATTTTTTAATGTTAGAGAGGGACACGTGTCACACTATGAATGGTGAGGACACATAATATACAATGTTCCCAATAGCACTATATAATTCTTTCCGTTTGGGGAACTCAGGGGTACTGAATTTTGATTTCTGGACAACAAATCACGACCTCCCTCGGCCTCGCTTCTTCTTCCACCGTGCTCGCATCGTCTTCCTTCTGCTCCTCTCTCTAGCCATTTTTCTCCAGCTCTTCTGCGAACTGGTTCATTTCTCACTTCTCTCTCTCTCTCTCTCGCTCGCTCTATCTTTTTTTGTTCATCCTCATGATTTTCTGCTAATGTTTGTTTCGCTGATCTATTGATTCCGACTCTAAAATTCGCCTGATGTGTTTGATAATGTATTCTAGATCGTCTTCGAGGAGCCTGCGTGCTAAGGTTTTCTCCGCCTTCTTCCTTCCCTAATTCTAGATCTGTAAGTTACCCTGCATCATAGCGATTTCCGTTTGATTTCCTTTGTTATGATCCTCGTTTTCACTTGCCTCTCCTCAATTTCTACAATTCATCTGATTAGATCGGTTCTAGTATCGTTGAATCTCTTTTCTCGCTCGGTTTGCAGTCTATTTGTTTGGGTATGCACTCTTTTCGATTGAACAAGTATAGTATCGTGCTAATGTTAGGGTTATACGTTTGATTCCGAAAGTACTATTTCTCTAGTCGACGTCAAATCCATTGAATGTTTCCAAACATTGATTGTTGCCAAAACTGATGCGAGAGCTTTGAATCTCTATGGGCTATGTATGCATATCAGAGTTATGGCAAAGCCATGGGCACATTTTTTTAACACTAATGTTGTCCTTTGCATGGTCGTATTCCTGAACTTCGACTTGTTTCCACCTGTGGCAGTGAAAAGGACTCCTGGAACCATGATGTCCTTCGAAATGAATGACCGGAAAAGTATGTCTACTTTGTGATTTCTATAAATAATTCGTACTGGTTGAAGAGATACCTGTTACCTAGTTTGACTTAATTTTATAGTTTCATCTTTTGCTCATTGCAATTTTGAGCGAGTTGGATCATTGAATGTTATGTTGTCATTGTTGGGAACCCATTCATTTTCAGTATATCATCTTATCAGGGTATAAAGTTACTCCTACTTGACTTGGATATACTTAAACGTGTGTTATGTGATTTGAAACAGAAATCGGGTTAGGGCTGACAGGATTTGGCGTATTTTTCTCGTTTTTGGGAATAATCTTTGTCTTTGATAAGGGATTACTTGCCATGGGAAACGTAAGTATCTCAGATGTCTATATTTTGACCGCTATTCTTGCATATGTTCAGAACCAGAGTGAATGCTTGTTTCTTTTCATATTTTCTTCAGATACTTTTCATATCGGGGGTTAGTCTAACCATTGGCCTCAAGTCTACCATGCAGTTTTTCATGAAGCGTCAAAATTATAAGGTCTAGTTGCTTTCCATCTTCCTCTACCTTGTCAATATCTATGGATCAGTCTCAAATAGATGTTTACATATTTCTCCTTAATGTTATAAATGTGTGTTCATTTGGCTTTACATGTTCTCCACTCAGGGAACCATATCTTTTGGCGTCGGTTTCTTCTTTGTTGTCATCGGTTGGCCTATCCTGGGAATGATGTTGGAGACCTATGGCTTTTTCGTACTCTTCAGGTTCTTTTGCTTTGTTTCTTCATCCTTACTGTTATTGCTTGTGGAAATGTAAACAGATACTAAAATCGTTTTCTATTTCAGTGGCTTCTGGCCAACCTTGGCAGTTTTTGCTCAGAAGATACCCGTTCTCGGTTGGATCATTCAACAACCATATATTAGATCGGTATGTGTCCAATTCAAAATTTACTGCAAAAGAAAACTTTTTCAATTGTCTTGGCATGAAACTCGTAGACCTCCAATACCACACGCTGTTACTCAATATTATCAATAACAATTAATCCTTGTGGACTGCTCAAACCTGGTGATATAGATGCATAACTCTAATCCACATACAAAACAGAACTCATGTGATTATCAGTTTGGCCTATCCAAATTAATATGGATAATTCTCTCATTGTGTTTGATGATCTTGAGTTATTAGACCTAATATTTTCTCAGTTTTCATCAACATTAACATTTACTCTGTTGCATATTCCTACAATTGTATGACTAATGCGATTGATTGACTCGTTTTTGTTTATGATGTGTAGTTCTTTGACAAGTACCGGGGCAAGCGTGTGCCGGTCTAGTCTCCCAGCCCGGGTAGAGAGACGATTCACTGAGCTAGATGCAGCTGAACAGGCGATTAAAGTTTTTGGAAGAAGTTGGTGTGCTTGTCGACTCCTGTAGAAAACTAAAACCATAGGAGAAAGAAAATAGGATGGAGCAGAACGTACGATTTGAATCTGTGTGTCTATGTACTTAACGAGAAACTCAGTGACTTAATGCTCTTGATGGGTTTGTAAACGTTTTGGTTTTTTAACTTTGACAAATCTTGTTTTTTTTGCACATATAAAATTGATTAGCGGTTGCGGTTTAATGTGGTTTGGTTTATGTTAGTGGCTCTTTTGGAAGTTGCGACTTTGCGAGTTTTAGGGACCGTTGCGTAAATCGTCTAGTGTTGTTAAATCGTCTACAGACGTGGCACTTGATAAGTGGTTACTATACAAATCCCAGTGCACCTAAGCGTACCAGATCACTCTCTCATTTGTTTTCCCCCGAAAAAAAAAAGCTACCGTCTTTTTCTAGCCGTTGGGGTGGAATTTGAATCAGCATCATCACCCTCATCGCCTTTTCTCTTTTACCCTAATTTTTCATCTTATTCCCAACGAACTTTTCACGATTTTGTTATCTGACTGCTCCAGATCTCCGGTGAAGTAAAACACTGGAGGGAGATGAAGTCATCGAGGATGAAGTTTGCAAAGAAGTTGAAATCAATCAGAGCCGGCGAATATCTGAATCAGGATCGGATTCTCCAGGTGCTTTCTGCAGCAGATGGAATCTCTGAGTTTCTTCCAAAGATATCTAACCCCATTCCTCAGATAACAGCCGGTTCTATTTGGAGAACCCCTCAAAGGCCTGGAGATCAAATTGCAAATGTAACGGAATTTGTGGAAAATGAGAAAGAAGGAGAAGAAGAAGCTTTTGGAAATGCCTTCGGCGACGAAGAAAACGTCCGGCCGCCAGTGAACCAGATTCCCAGAGTTCCGTGTGATCGGAAAGAGAGTAAATCGGCAGTTTCATGCGGATCTGATACAGGTATCAGCAGAAAGAGTTTCGGATCTGGATTTAGAAGACCTGATTTGAATTCGAACACACTTTTCGATCCGAAGCTGTTGGAAGCATTTGAATTAGCTGCGGTATGCTTTAGGAAGATAAACGATTTCTCGAGAGAAACCAGAGCTGATGATGAAGAAAACGATATCGTCTTTCCAGAGGAAGCGGAGATCAAAAAAGACGAGAACACCCTTCCTCCGGTGATTTGCGTCGAAGAGGATAAATGGAAAGACGAAAATGATGATGAAGGCGACGGAAACGCCCTTCAGATAGTAAACGCTACCGCGGAAGGTGTCAGCGGAGAAGACGAAAATGCCCTTCTCGATCCGTTGTTGGAATTCGAGGAACGGTGTCCTCCGGGAGGAGAGGAATCCGTTGTTTTCTACACGACGACTCTCCGGGGAATCAGAAAAACGTTTGACGACTGTAACATGATCCGATTTCTGCTGGATAGTTTTAAGGTTAAGTACTACGAGAGAGATGTGTCGATGCATAGAGAGTATAAGGAAGAGCTCCGACGAATCTCAGCGGCGGAGGAAGCAGAGGTTTTGCCTCCGGTTCTGTTCGTTAAAGGAAGGTGCATCGGCGGAGCTCATAGGGTATTGGGTCTGCACGAGCAAGGGAAGTTTAAGGTTCTGTTTGAGGGCATTCCAATAGCCGGAAATGAACGTTGCCGGCGATGCGGTGGGTTTAGGTTTTTGATGTGTGATGGATGCAGAGGTAGTCGCCGGATTATCTCCGGTGATGGATCAAGGATTCAGTGTTTGATATGTAATGAGAATGGGTTAGTTGTGTGCGTTGATTGCTCCTAAGACCATTTTTTCTGTGTATATAATTCATTTATTATTTTTTCTAAGTGCTGTAACGATTTTCTTATACAGAAAATAAATATGGTCATTAGTTATTATATCATATGGTTGTTTCCACACAAATCTCAAGTTCGCATTGCCTACAAAGATTTCGAATTATAGACACGAATTGCACAATTTTATAGTATTTGTTATAAATGTTTATTAACTATATGTATATGATGTTTATAACAGTTTTACATGTAACATAATGGTTTTTGTATTGTAGCAGAAAGTTTTAACCTCCTCTAAGATTTATCCTTAATTTGCAAAAACTACATGAACCTTACATTTGATTAAATCATCGATCAACCACTAATCAAAACGTTCTAACTAATTCAATGAATAGCTAAATAACTTAAAATAATGATACAATTAGAGTCAAGTAGTAAAACGATCAAGTTGGAAGTGTTGGGCCGACTGAGTGGAAAAATCAACTGATTGCAAACGAGAGGCGGGCCTTCCTTTTCAACCACAGCCGCCTATTTCACTTTTATCATCACAAACTGCTGATTATTTTATGGATTTTTTTTGCCCTTTTCAACATTTTTTCTCGAAATACAAAAGTTGACGTTTAATTGCATAAAAATGAATATTTCTGGTACTCCCAAATATTACATAACGATTGGCTATGGATTGTTTGATAAAGAAAAATGAAAGACGAAAAAGATGCTTTCCATAATCAATTTTAAAAGCGTGCAATTCATTTTCTGTTTGTCTTTTTTTATGCAAACAATTAATGCGGACAAGAGCGACAGTCGTGGATTCTATGAGGTCCAGTTACATTTCTTGGTGTCAGAAGATTTTTTTCCAATTTAGTTCCCATAAGGAGTAGTATGTATATAAAATAGAAATAAAAAAAATTTTGGAAACGTTGAAACAATGCATTAACCAGTTTGATAATCAATCTCTAATTTAGTTTGCTAAAATCTCCACTAAACATGTGTGTTAACCCGATCATCGGAATCGCGTGTTTTTAATCTAGACCGTCCGATCATAACAAATTCCAATGAAGAATTCAATATATATATTTAAATAAAGAAAACATCTATTTTGTTTTTTCTTTCTTTTTGAGGCTTTAATTAACACCGCCACAAACTCTCACTATAAAGCCGATCTAATAGAAGATAGACGAGGACCGGCCAGAAATCGCTTCATCAATCAAATTCTTTCTTCTTCCTTTTTCTCCACAAAAACTTCAATCTCCGATAATGGAAGGAACCGGCGTTGTTGCGGTGTACGGTAACGGTGCTATAACGGAGGCTAAGAAATCTCCCTTCTCCGTCAAGGTTGGTTTGGCTCAGATGCTCCGTGGTGGTGTTATCATGGATGTCGTCAACGCTGAGCAAGCTCGTATCGCCGAGGAAGCTGGTGCTTGTGCCGTCATGGCTTTGGAACGTGTTCCGGCGGATATTCGCGCTCAAGGAGGCGTTGCTCGGATGAGCGATCCTCAGATGATTAAAGACATCAAACAGGCCGTTACGATTCCGGTGATGGCTAAGGCTAGGATTGGTCATTTCGTTGAAGCTCAAATCCTTGAAGCTATTGGAATCGATTACATCGATGAGAGCGAGGTTTTGACTCTTGCTGATGAAGATCATCACATCAACAAGCATAATTTCCGGATCCCTTTCGTTTGCGGTTGTAGGAATCTCGGTGAGGCTTTGAGGAGGATCCGTGAAGGTGCCGCCATGATTAGGACCAAAGGTGAAGCTGGAACTGGCAACATTATTGAAGCTGTGAGGCATGTCAGGTCTGTTATGGGTGACATTAGGGTTTTGCGAAACATGGATGATGATGAGGTTTTCACTTTCGCTAAGAAATTAGCCGCTCCCTATGATCTCGTGATGCAGACCAAACAGCTTGGTCGTCTTCCCGTTGTTCAATTCGCCGCCGGTGGTGTCGCTACTCCGGCTGATGCAGCTCTCATGATGCAGCTCGGATGTGACGGTGTCTTTGTTGGTTCTGGTATCTTCAAGAGTGGTGACCCAGCGCGTCGTGCACGTGCCATTGTTCAGGCTGTGACTCATTACAGTGACCCTGAGATGCTTGTGGAGGTGAGCTGTGGCCTTGGAGAAGCTATGGTTGGGATCAATCTCAACGATGAGAAGGTTGAGAGGTTCGCTAATCGCTCCGAGTGATAAATAAAAAAAAGGTAAAATTTCAGACGAAATGGTTTCAGAATTTCTTAAGACCATTTTGCAGTAATCTCTTTGAAAAGACGAAGATGATATTGTTGGTAGTTTGTATCCTTTGTGTTTCCTTATATCTTTGATAGTGTTATTGTAATCTCGTTATCCATTTGCAAGAACAAGTTTGTCAGTTGTAATAATGTACTACTCTCCTGATCAGTTGATTTTGAAATTGATATATTCTTCGATCCATTGATATCAAGCTTGTTGTTTAATTAGGTGTAGATGGTTTTAGATTTCAGACAGCCTATTAGTATCAAGTTGATAACAAAGGAGGGAACTTGATTGCTTTGGTAATGAGATCTTGCTCGTACATTGGTACTGAGCTCTGCAACTGTTTTAGTGTTGTATTTGAGCTCAAGAACTGTCCTGGATTATATTCACATAGCCTTTAGTTCTTATATCAATGTGTGGTTTAAGGGCACTGTTAGGCTTTAGTTCTTATATTACCAGAGGAAGATGATACGATTTAGGTTTTCTTCATTGTTAGAGAGTGAGAATCATCGATTTCATGATATTTGCAGCTATGTTTGCATTCTAAATTTCGTTTTGAGAAATGCTATGTTAATGTGCTTAGTAAAGGAGAGAGAGTCCAATAGACAGACTCTTCTAGCTTTGAAAATCCATGGGACACTTTTAGCTATGGGATTTCAGATCTCCAAGCCGGTATTAGCAAACGATTATCGGAATCCATGGAGCTCTTTACTTCAAGACCGAGCTTTTGAACGCCTTACACAACACCAGGACTTATCTGTATGAGTATATCCCTTCACGTGAGCCTCTAAGCTATTGGCTTTATTATAAGTTAGTTATCAAATTCTCATCAAGCATGGAGTAAAGTTCCAGTTTCTCCAAAGTGCATTACTTCAAAATGTTCTCAGTTTAATTTTGTTAACCGAGATCAACCAAATCAAATTATATAGAATTTGATGCACGCCACTCGCATTTTGTCCGAAAAGACCCCAATAAGACCACAAAACACGGATTAAAGAAACTCGTCATTTAAATATCAAGCGAAATAGGCCCACATCGGCCCATTCTTATTCCCCAATGGCTCTTTTTAGTCAATTCAATAATTATCGGAGACTTATCTAATATAATATCAGTTATGAGGGACCATAGCACAATTTATTTCTTTATCTAAACGACACCGTGTAATTATTTATCAGTCTCTTTTAGGAAAGACCTCAAAAATGGAAATCTCAGTTCAATTGTTCATATCAGAAATAAAACGAATCTTTATAGTCCTTCCCTCTAAACCCTACGCTACAGCAGAAGTAGAAGAGGAAGAAGAAGAAGAAGAAGAAGAGAGATGCGTATCGATCGAAGCACAGAGAACTAGTTTGATTGGGGTATAAAATCGATTGTTTGAAACCGGTGATGGTAGGAATCATGGCTTCATATTCAAGAGAAAGGCTTGAAGGTCTCGCAAGTTCCGCCAAATCAGCCACGGAATTGCCTCCGAAGCTGCAACGCTTGCGCAATTTGCGCCGGGATTTGCAAAAGGACAAATCCGTTTTTCCCACCGAGCTGCTTCCTCACCTTTTCGATCTTCTCTCCGATCAATTCGGTGCTGTTCGCAAGTTTGTCGCCGAGTAAGCTCCGTTATTGTAATTGTAACCCTTTTCCCTGATTAGTTCTATTCTTTTTCTGGTGATTTCAGTGCTTGAGTTTCTGAAATATTTCGGATTTGTTTGTAAATTACACAGATATAAATGAATTTCCAGAATTTTTATATCTCGGATGATGAAATTGTTGGTATATGTGAATTCTGTATTTTTGTAATCAAATACACGGCCACCCTAATGACGCATAGTTTCTTGCCTTCGTATATTTACTTGCTGTTAATCCTGGACAACATCACTTCAGAGAGTGACTATAACTGATGGTTTAGTGTCTGTCTTACTCTCATTAGCTTTCTGAAAGATTCCTTTACGATTAGTATAATCAAAGACGTGTTCCTCTCTTGAACTAGGGATTTTACATAACTCGCTGAACATCTAATGCTATTTCAAATGCAGGATACTTGGTGAAATTGGATTGAAATATGTAGAACTATTACCTGAAATTGTGCCCCTTTTAATTAAGTCTCTCGAAGACGAGACACCAGCTGTGGCGAGGCAGGTCATTGCTTGTGGAGCTGATTTATTCCGTTCCACCCTTGAAAGAGTGGCAGTTCAGGTTGTTTTCTTGTTTTTGTTTTTTTTAGATTCTGTATATGTGACCTGTTCGTCCTGCATACTGTTTATAAATCCCTTCTTATTGAACATGCTTATTGCTTTTTGGCTTCCAGGGTTTGCATTCTAGTGAGTTGAATGATCTTCTTGAATCTTCGTGGGCATGGATGATTAAGGTTAAGGATGAAATATGTTCAGTGGCTTTCAAGGTGGGAATTAATGATTTCTCTGATTCCTCAATGGGTTGTCTTTTCTTATCTGATTGTATCTTTCTTGTGACTTGTATGTTAGCAAGGAAACAGTGGTGTTAAATTATGCGCTATGAAATTTGTAGAAGTGCTTATTCTTTTGTATACACCTCATGAAGGTAAACCTTTATTGATCTATCCACTCAGTTACTTGAAAATATAAATATTTGTTTGATTAGTTTCATATTAGAAACCAGTTCCTTATACAATTTAGTTACCTGTCCTGAAGGAACTGAAGCAGATTTTAATATATCTATCCTTCGTGGGGGACATCCTATTTTGAATATTGGAGACTTGTCGATTGAGGCCAGCCAGAAATTGAGTTTACTGCTTGATCAGCTTAGGCACCCTGCAGCAAAATCTCTAAATAGCTCGACGATTATTGTTCTCATTAATAGGTGAGTTGTTTTTAAGTGCATCAAAGTACGCAGTTTACTTTGGTATTGTTCAATCAGTTTGGAATTCGAAAAGAGTACCTGCAAAATTATCTGTAATTTTATGAAAATTCAGCTTTATCTGTTTCTTCTATTACTTTCTTTTTGGCTCATTTTTGTCTAGAAAATCTTTATAATCTGAACATGGATTAAAAACTTAGATTTGGCTTTTGACTGAAGAGCATCCAAGCTAGGATGAAGTTTCTGTGATTAGAACGGGGCAAATGTAAAAACATGCTTTGGTCCTCACACACAGTTACTAATTTTTAAGGGAAAACTGTTTTTGGTAATCTGCTGGTATCTTTCATATGAATTGTGTAGATGGGGATCCAGGATATCATGTAAACTTGTCTTATGGTTCATGATTTCCTCTTCATTTTGATTCTGTTTCTTATACAGTCTTTCATCAGTTGCAAAGAAACGTCCTGCATATTGTGGACGTATTCTACCTGTTCTGCTTAGCTTGGATCCCCTAAGCTTTCTCAAAGGAGTGCATGCTGCAGCAGTAAATCTTGCCTTGAAGACTGTATTTCTCTCCTACTTGAAATGTACACATCCCGCTGCTGCACCGGTATTATTTTGTTTTAATTACCTCCAAGGATTTAGTTCACTATCATTTTCTATTTATTATTGATTAATTTCGTCATGCTGAGCTGGTATACATTGTCACGGCAACTAAAGGACCATTGTCCCATGCTTTGTATTTGATCTTCCCAAAAGTTTGCGGCAGATAGTTAATTTATGTACTCGAATGTAGTGGATTATCTGTATAATGCTGATCTGTCTTACTTGCAATCCTATCATTATTAATCAACTAATAGTGGTATAACCATTCTTATAAATTTTGTGGTGTATTCTCTATGGAGTTGATTTTCCTAGTTAACTTGCAATTATTTGAATTTGTATGCTGTAATTTTTCTCTAGTGGAAGGACCGGTTGATCGGTGCTCTTAAAGAGATAGAAGATGGAGGTCGAGCAGGCAAAGCTAAAGATCTTTTTTACAAGACTAACGGAAGCATTCAGGACAAAGACAGTGTAGAGGATGCCAAGGTAGTTTGTTCCTCTTTCCCTTCATAATTTCATTTGTATGTTTATCATTGTGTGTGCATGTGTGTCTCCGTTATTATGGCTTATGTATATTGGATACAGACATTAAAATCCAAGAACTATTAATTACAGGTATCAGTGGAAGAGGATTCTCTCTGTGCAAGTTCTGATGTTGCAGAAAGTAACTGTGGTAGGAAAAGATCTGGATCAGAATACAATATTGATCTAAATGGAGATACTTTGAATGGAAAACGTGCAAGAATAACACCTTCTGTGTCAGAAGAATCAACTGACGGATTAAATGGTAATGATGGTGGTGGACCTCGGGTTGCTTCTACCTCAACCGGACCAAGTAATAGCAGAGGAGTGAGTGATACTGGACCTGTTCAGCAACTAGTTGATATGTTCGGAACCTTGGTTGCTCAGGGTGAAAAAGCAATTGGATCTTTGGAGATTCTTATTTCAAGTATTTCTGCGGATTTGCTTACTGATGTTGTGATGGCTAATATGCATAATATTCCACCAAATGGTTCTTCTTATGCTGATGGCACCAATGAGTTGGTGATGAATATGTGTATAGTTGGTAGTGATGCACAAATTAAATATCCACCATCATTTGTAGCGGGTGTCCTTTCACTGTCAACTGCATTCCCACCAATTGCTGCCCTGTTAAATCCTCGCATACCGAAAACGGAACATGTATGGGTGCTCTTTGCTCGATTATGTATTTCTATCTGTTATATTTTATTGCGTCATTTATGCTCCTTGTTTTGCCTTCTCGTCTTTAAGATTGTATTGCACACTAAAATCTCACCAATAACAGGAAGATGAAGAAGTCTTTGCTGGTCACATGGACCAGCAGATGTTTCCAGCTGAAGATGCAGTTCTTGCAACTGGCTTATTAGCTTCTTCCGATGCTTCTTTTCCAGAAAATGAAGAAGACAGTACTGTGTTTCCACCGAATGTGCATTTTATAGGGAATATAGAAAGTGGAATACCTGGATTGGACCCTTCTGCCCAACATGATGTATCAGGTGCTCGTGTCACTTCTGTATTGAATTCCACGAATGTGGAGGCTGCAACCAAGAATCAAAATGCGAGTTTCAGTGGAAAACTTCTTGTTGATGTAATTCCCTCAATGTCTGTGGATAAATCTGAGGAATTTAGTCCAAAGCCGGGTGCCACAGGTTCTACCAGCTTGGTTTTGTCAACGGCAACTTCAGTTGCTTCTGCGCCTCAATTTGTTTTGCCTAAGATATCAGCACCTGTTGTCGACCTTTCTGATGAAGAGAAAGACAGTTTGCAGAAGCTGGTGTTTTTGCGCATTGTTGAAGCATATAAGCAAATATCAATGTCTGGTGGTTCACAACTCCGCTTTTCTCTTCTTGCTCATTTGGGAGTTGAGGTCAATTTCTAATCTTTTTTTTTTTTTGACATTTCAGTGTTCCAAGCAGACGAGCCTCTTCTAGCTCTCTCTTAATTCAGCTATGATTTAATACTCTTCAGAATTTTTTTTGTAAAAAATAAATTTGAACATATCGGCCTCTGCATGATTCTTGCCTCACTTGCCTCTAAGAGCCTGGTTTGTGGTAGAAAGAGGATATTTCTAGTGTTTACTCATTGTTATGGCTGTTTATACTTTCCTGTTTTATACCTATTAAATGCATCCTAGTTGGCAAGATGATTGTTTGAAGTACGATGGCATTCTTTCTCACAGTAATTGATCGTCACAATTTCCTTCTTTTCTTTTTGCAGTTTCCTTCAGAGTTAGACCCTTGGAAAATATTACAGGAGCATGTTCTGTCGGATTATTTGAATCATGAGGTGAGAATTTTTTTTCGTGACTTCAAAGTTGAACAATTAGATTCGTGAATCCTGTGTATTCTTCGTGATACATGCTTACTGTGTTTTGGTAGCATCTTAAAGCCCAATTTTGGTGGTGAAATCTTTTTGCTAGAAATAGTGATTTTAGTTTCTGACTTTCTCTTTCTATCCTGGTATATTTTCTAATTTTTATGGGCTCTCGAACTGACTCGACTCTAGAATATCTTAGTCTGATGTTGGATGACATTCCTAATTGATTCAAAAGTCATTTATCTGATTATCTTTTCTGATGTTTTCAGGGACATGAGCTGACTGTGCGGGTTCTTTACAGGCTATACGGGGAGGCAGAAGCAGAACAAGATTTCTTCTCGTCAACTACTGCTGCGTCTGCATATGAAAGTTTCTTGCTGACTGTGGTAAGAATTCATTTTTGTTTGCATCTTAGTCAACTTTTTACTAGTGAATTTTCTCAGATAACATTTTTACCTTCTAGGCTGAAGCACTTAGAGATTCTTTTCCACCGTCTGACAAATCTTTAAGTAAATTGCTTGGAGATTCTCCACATCTGCCGAAATCAGTTCTGAAGTTGTTGGAATCGTTTTGCTGTCCTGGAATTGGTGAAGAAGTTGAAAAGGATTTACAGAATGGAGACCGTGTTACTCAAGGTCTCAGTACTGTTTGGAGTCTGATTTTAATGAGACCTGGAATCCGGAGTGACTGCCTGAAGATTGCTTTGCAGGTTCCTTCTATCTCACTCATTTGATGATTCCCTTCCTTTTTCTGACTTTCTTTTTTCATTTTCTCTTATCAGCATTTGACAGTTACAGATTGTTAAGGCTGTAATATTCTTATTTTGTTTATGCTCTCACTAATTTTTCCTATTTTTTCTTGTGAAAGAGTGCTGTTCATCACTTGGAAGAGATTCGCATGAAAGCAATCCGCCTGGTATGTTTCTGTAAAACCTGCAATTTAATGTATCCAGCTACTGATGTGTTACCACTTCAACAATTGTGGGTCATTTTACAGGTGGCAAACAAGCTCTATTCTTTATCATTCATTACACAACAGATTGAGGAATTTGCAAAGGAAAAGCTATTTTCCGTCGTAAGTTGCATATCTTCAGAGAGAGGAGATGCTGAAACACGGATTGAAGAGTGTAATAAGGTGCTCGCTTATACCAAAACATTTTATCTTTGGAGTTGTATATGCATGTATATTCTCTTTATGTACTAATGAACACTGCATGACCATAATTTTTCATTTCTCTTTTAAAAGGATGTTGATCTGAAAAGTCCACCGAATAAACCGCTGCCCGTTATTAGTGGTATTGATACGCCCTCTGAAGCAACATCATTAACTTCAATTACTGAAGCTCAACGCTGCTTGTCACTCTATTTTGCTCTCTGTACAAAGGTCTTGTAAACTTTTACCATTCTTCGACTAATGACTAATCTAGCTTTTAAGTTTGTGGCAAAATTTTGCTAAAACGTTTGATTTTTATGTGTCTTTGATTTGCAGAAGCACTCCCTTTTTGTTCATGTGTTCAGCACTTACAAGAATGCATCAGATCCCGTTAAGCAGGTAAGACTGGAGCCCAGAGTTAAGAAGTTCTATAATATTAGTATATTTTCTTCTCCGTTGTTTATTCTCACTTTGTATTTTGTGTAGGCTATTCATCTTCAAATCCCAATACTAGTTCGTACTATGGGCTCATCCTCTGAGCTTCTTAAAATTATAGCTGACCCACCAAGTGGGAGTGAAAACCTTCTTATGCAGGTTTTCATTATTCTTAACATTCTTTTCTGTAATGTAAATAGATGAAAACGCTTCATATAGTTGTGTGAACTTCTACTATTTCCTTATTGTTCCTCCTTGATGGCAGGTTCTTCAAACCCTCACTGAGGGGCCCACGCCTTCTTCAGAATTGATACTTACTATAAGAAAGTTGTTTGATACAAGAATAAAGGTGAAGACGATGAAATGTTCTTTGAAAACTATAAGCTATTTTTTCTCTAATTTTTTTGAGTTTTTAACTTTTGATGGGACTACAGGATGTAGAAATTCTTTTCCCAATTTTGCCATTCCTGCCAAGAGACGATGTAAATCTTCTTTCCTACCTTCTGTCCCTTCTATCGACACATTGGGTTATAGCTGTCTTATTTTCCTAACTTCTAACTTGTCTCCCGATCAGGTTCTACGCATTTTTCCACATATGGTCAATCTTCCTATGGAGAAATTCCAAGTTGCACTTTCTCGTGTGCTGCAGGTATCATATTCATTTCTTTCGTTTGGCTTTAGAGTTAAGTTGATCTGCTCACTCTGGAATTGGGTTCTTAGGGATCATCTCAGTCTGGCCCAGTGCTTTCTCCATCTGAGGTTTTAATTGCTATCCATAGCATTGACCCAGCAAGAGATGGAATACCACTTAAACAGGTATATCTCGACCATTTACTTATTAACATACAGCAAACAAAGAATATGGCTTTGATGAACAGTTATGAGATCTCCGCCACCTGTTTTACCATCAACATCGAGGTTGCTTCCCTAAATCGTACATCTTAATCAATGTTCTTACCAGGTCACAGATGCATGTAATACCTGTTTTGCGCAGAGGCAGATATTCACTCAACAGGTTTTAGCTGGCGTTTTGAATCAACTGGTATATAACAGTCTCCATCGTACCGAGTTTTTTCTCACATTCAGGTTTTAATTTCTTTTCTTCTTCCAGACATTTTTTCTTATTGACAAGTTTTTGGCTGCAGGTCCAGCAAATTCCACTGCCAATGTTATTCATGCGTACAGTTTTACAAGCTATCGGTGCTTTTCCAGCTCTGGTAACAAACTTATCACTTCTCTTTTTTCAATCCCAATTTTATTTTCACTGAATAATCTCTTTAACTTGATATTTTAACAGTCGGACTTCATCCTGGAGATCCTTTCTCGTCTCGTTAGCAAACAGGTCAGTAATGTTCTTGAAATGGTATACTTCCATTCTTATGATTGACTGTGTGTTGAAAATAAAACTGTGGGTCTCTCTATATGTATGCCTCAGATATGGAAATATCCGAAACTGTGGGTTGGGTTTTTGAAATGTGCACAGACAACACAGCCTCAATCATACAAGGTCTTACTACAGGTGCGATTATTATAACTTCAACAATTGTTAAATTACCTGTACTGATCTATCGAAAAGCGGTGTTGAAACTGTGATCCTTTTCTAATCGTTTCTTCCACAATTGGGGGCTTTTCACTAAAAATCCTTTTGTTCAGCTTCCCCCACCTCAACTGGGAAATGCATTGGCTAAAATCTCAGCATTAAGATCTCCACTAACCGCATATGCCAGCCAGCCAGAGATTCAGTCTTCACTTCCAAGGTGACCTTTCCTCTTTCAAGCTTCAATGAATTCATTTCTAAACAATCAACTTCAGCTATTTGAAATCCATTTGCTGCTGATTAGAGAGATATGAAACTTTTTGTTGGTAGGTCTACATTGGCTGTTCTTGGACTTGTCCCAGATTCTCAAGGAACACAAGCGAGCCAAGTGCAAGCGAATGAGACACAAACGAGTCAGGAACAGCAGCAACAGCAAGCAAGCGAGTCACAGCAAACGAGCCAGTCTGAGCAAGTTTCTGTACCATTGAGTCCATCCAAAACAGATCACCAGGAACCCAGTCAGGTAGTTTCCAGGCAGTCACAAAGCAGTCCCATAGGTACGGGGATGTCTGAAATGAGTCAGTCTCAGAACAGTCCCATAGGTACCGGCCGGTCTGAAATGAGTCAGTCTCAGAACAGTCCCATAGGTACGGGCGGGTCTGAAATGAGTCAGACTCAGAACAGTCCCATAGGCACAGGCCGGTCTGAAATGAGTCAGTCACAAAACAGTCCGGTTGGTACTGGCCAGTCTGAAATGGGTAAGACCCCTCAAGTGTCGGACTCGAGTGCTCGAGCACCAACGAGCCATACTCGAACATCAGACTCTCAAGCGTCAAGCCAGACACAGCCTGATGATGATGAAAAGATAGAAGACACAGCAACCTCGGAGAACGAGGTGGCAAAAAGTGAGAAATCAAAGGAATCTTCCGCAGAGGAAGAAGAAGAGTGAGTGTAACATTCTGTGACGGATCTTAACTGGAATAATCTGGACTTGAGAGAGAAGAAGAGATTCTTTGAAAATTCAGGTTGCTTCTACTTCTCTCTGTCGGAGAAGAAGAGCGATTGAAGTAATGAAGCGTCGATCAGCGCGGAAAATCTTCTTCGTTCGATGTATTGTAGCATTTTCTTTATTGAAATGAATTTTGTAGATTTTTATTAGAGAATTTTTAATCTTTATAGAGTGTGTCATTAGCGATTGTTTGTTTATTATTTTCTTTGAATTAAGAGAGACTAATAAAATTTTGCTTTTTTTCTGAAATTTTCTTGTCAAAAGTGTTTGTGTCTGAGTCAACGCTGAGACCCAATGTCTTACGATTTCTAAACCAAGTAGGCCCAATATTCAGGCCTATTAAGTTTAGCTGAACATATTAAACGGAAATATTAGGGGGGTTTATTCGTTTAAGGATTTTAACGAATTTGGAAATCCAAGTAAAATCATGTGTTATTCAATCAATGATTTTAAAAAAGATTTCTAAATCATGTCTTATTGGTTCAATCATTTATAAATACTAGTTAAAATCACCATTTATTCAATATTAAAGATTTTGATAAGGATTTGATTTAACATAGGATTTGAATGAATTTGAAAATCTATTTTACTTATAAAAAGAGGATTTGAAATCCTTACTCCCACCACGTTATTTGGGGTGGATTTGAAAATAAACCTGATAAAACAACATATGACACATAAAAACTAGGTTTGACATAGTACTATATAAAAACTTGAGACACAAGCATACGGCACATAAAAACTGTGAATGGACTTTAACATTAAGCACACATTTAACGATGCATAACTTGAGTAATTGAGTAGTCATGACTCACGAGCTCATGTTGTCTTTGTGTTGATAACTATTGATACAATGAATCGCTTTCCTTTACAAATTACTTACAATGATTGCTGACATATATAACTTGAAAAAAAAAAAAATTGTTCGATTTATTTTATTTTGATTTGTAATACGTTTAAACCCAATAAATAAAAACAAAATAAATTAACACTACCTGAAAATAAAAATAATTAATCCAATCTAACAAATAATAATTAATCCATCCTAACAAATAAAGAATTATAATTACATAACGTTACACTTAATCCAACCATAAC
Organism: Crucihimalaya himalaica; assembly: GCA_004349715.1. Taxonomy (NCBI): domain Eukaryota; kingdom Viridiplantae; phylum Streptophyta; class Magnoliopsida; order Brassicales; family Brassicaceae; genus Crucihimalaya; species Crucihimalaya himalaica. Next base: position 67,469 of record SMJT01000185.1, read on the forward strand.
ATTTAGCAGTAGACATATTAATAAAGATTTCTTTTATCCCGAAAAAAACGAAAGTGCAGGAAAAGTTATTGAAGAGCTTAATGACAATAGTGATCTTGAAGTTTTTACAATCCAAGACCAACAGAGAGAATATGTCAATCAGTGGAGCAAGTTATAACATCGAATATGTGGAGAGATTCGATTGAGATGTCAGATATGTGAAAAAATAATTTATATCTTTATATATATATATATATATATATATATTATATTTTAAAATATTTGATTTTGACAAACCCATGATATCCCACTTTCAAATCCACTTTCAAATCCATGTTATTTTGAAATTTTTTTTGTTTGATTTTAAAATCAATGAAAATCTACGTGTATTTCTAAATCTTATGAGGATTTTGAAATCCATTCAAATACTTAAACGAATAAACCCCCTTATTTTTGGTCAAAAAAGAAAGAAACAAAAGAATTGGAGTTTTCCGGTTAAAGTTATGAACGGTTAGTGTATGAATCATCTTCAATGATAGATCGGTTCAGTTCGGTTAAAATGTCAAATCCGGAAGAATATGAAGAGAGAAATATAGTCGACCCCTAAAAACCAGTGAAGAAGGAGAAGAAGAAGAAGGTTCAGTGAGAGAGGCGAAGAAGAAGAATTGGGATGGGGGTAGATTACTATAAGGTTCTTGAGGTTGATCGTAGTGCTAATGACGACGAGCTTAAGAAAGCTTATCGCAAACTCGCCATGAAGTGGCATCCTGATAAGAACCCTAACAACAAAAAAGAAGCCGAAGCTAAATTCAAGCAGATCTCTGAAGCTTACGATGTAATTTCTTCCCTCCTTAACCTTACTCCTCTTTCAATTTCTTTTTTTTCTTTTTTTAGGTTTACAAAATTCCTTCTTTTTGAGCTATCACTAATACTATCATGCACTTCCATTTCTGAATTTGTTCCATTTGTGAATTTGTTCCATTAAGGTTTTGAGTGATCCTCAAAAGCGAGCAATCTACGAGCAATACGGAGAAGAAGGATTAAACCAAGCCCCACCTCCCGGTTCCGGTGGTTATCCGGGAGGATCAGACGCCGGCGCTTCTTTCCGTTTCAATCCCAGAAGCGCTGATGATATCTTCTCCGAGTTCTTTGGTTTCACTAGGCCTTTTGGTATGGGAAGCGACTCACGCGCTGGACCTTCTGGGTTTAGGTATGGCGATGACATCTTCGCTTCCTTGAGGGCTGCTGCTACCGGAGGAGGCGGAGGAGGAGAGACCTCCATCCCTGCAAGGAAAGCTGCTCCTATTGAGAGACAATTGCCTTGTAGTTTGGAGGATTTGTATAAAGGAGTCACCAAGAAGATGAAGATCTCTCGTGATGTTCTCGACTCTACCGGGTTTGTTTTCCATTTCCTTTCTCTTATATCATTGATTGATCCCATGAATTTAGTATATGTATGTGCTGCTTTTGGCTAAGTCGGTTTAGGGACAGTTTAAACTCTCTCTCTGTGATTCTTGTATGGAGTTTAGTTTCAATTCTATAGTCACAGCTTATCAGAAAGTTCTTCTTTTGAACAGGTTTTGGTTAGTTTCTAAGTTGCGATCGACACATAAATGATATATTGGTTTCATTCTATAGCTATAGCTAACCACGACATCCCTTGGCCTAGTTAACCAGTTTCATTATAGATTGTAGCTACATAGATTCTCGTCATCTGTTTCTTCTTGATACCGAATATCTCTCGACTCGCAAACTTTAAAGGTGTCTCTTTTTTCCTGATTGATCTCTAACCCTTTTTAGAAAGTCTTTTTTGACGAACAAAAACAAGAATGTCTGGTTAAGCTCTCTTGAAATTATTATCTTTTGCAAAGACCAAGTGAGTCCAAGAATAAATTCATTTGCACTGTCTGTAATTCCGACTACGGTTATCAGGACATTACTGATTTATATTTTCTATGTTTTGCTGCTGACTAAACCCGTCATTTGTGCCTTAATGCAGGAGGCCAACGCCGGTTGAGGAGATCTTGACGATAGAAATCAAACCCGGTTGGAAAAAAGGAACGAAGATAACCTTCCTGGAAAAAGGAAACGAGCAGCGCGGAATCATTCCATCCGATCTCGTTTTCATCGTAGATGAGAAACCGCATTCTGTTTTCAAACGAGATGGGAATGATCTGGTGGTAATGCAAAAGATATCTCTCGTGGAAGCCCTCACAGGTTACACCGCACAGGTCACTACTCTTGACGGAAGAACCCTAACGGTTCCCGTAAACAATGTGATCAGTCCGTCATACGAAGAGGTTGTGAAAGGCGAAGGCATGCCAATCCCTAAAGATCCGTCAAGAAAAGGAAACTTGAGAATCAGATTCATCATCAAGTTCCCTTCGAAGCTAACCACTGAGCAGAAATCAGGGGTCAAGCGGATGTTTTCATCTTGAATGTTCAAGATTGAATCATCTCGTTTCAGTTTTTTGTTACAATCTGCTAGTTTTTTCTTTTTTTTTGGGAATCGTTTAGGAGCAGAAGATGTGGTTATGGGTTTTCATTTTTTGTTGCATTTTGGTAAAGTTTAAGGTAATTGTGAAATACCACCAAACGTTGCCGGTTTACTTGGTAATGACTGACGAGTGAAGTTTCTTAATACCGTCTTCTCTTTTTCTAAAGCTTCAATTCTTGTTTAATAGTAAACATTGTCAACAGATTTTGAAAGACTAAATCAACGTAAACAATTTGTCAAAATTTAAGTCAAATTGAATAATCATAGTAGCGAAATTTGAATTAAGAACACCTTTTTATTTGTTGTTAAAAAAATTCAATCTTTACGTTTTTCTCACCTTCAATCTTGACCTTCCCCGTTTGATTCCATCACTAGAATATTCATTTTCAACCCTCACGTGGTGATGTTGACATATAATAATTGTTATTACAGTATATACAATATGTCAAAGAATAAGAAAAAACCAACTAGTTATGCTCCTCTTTCATTTTTCTGACGAGGTAAAATTTACTTATCTCCACCTACACATATTCGTTCTATACATTCATAAATTTAGTGTGTTCATGGTCTTAGACTCTTTGTTCAAAAACAGTATACAAATAGTGAGTAAGGTTTAGTACTCTGGGGGTTGTATCAATGTTGCTATTGTGTCATAATCCAAAATTTGGTGTTATTATAATTTAGATTCAAATTTGGAAATGTGTATCAATGTGCATCAATGTACATTTGGAAATGTGTATCAATGTTACTAATATCACAGCAAAAGGAATCGAAACCTGATTTTTACAGCAGTAAAGGGTCCATAAACTGATTTTTACTATAAAAAACTTTTAAGGAAAAAAAAAAACTTAAGCAAATCATTTTGTTAGTTTTTTTAATTTAAACGTAAGTAAATTGATAGACGCAACACCGGTTCTATAGTAACTCTTAATAATTTTGCTAAATGATAATTTATATTGGGGTAACTCAGTTCCGAATAATCCGGAGCGATACCATAACTACATTGACCTCGAAACTTATAAATAACTCGAATGGGCTGATTTGTTTTGTGCTTTTTAAGGCTTTAAGCAAAAGTAATCAAGAAGAAAAATCCACGGGAGGATGACGTGGCGTTGTTGTATGAGCGGATAAACATCAGCAAAAATTAAATTAAATAATGATACGTGAGGTGAGATAGAGTGAGAGAGGCCCCACTCTTGATTGCCACGTCGACAATTATGGTGGGCGTTTACACGTGGAATATAACCATACACCGCGTAGCTGATTTTTCCGTTTTTTAAGAAAAAAATAAACAATTTGGTTATTCGTCCTTTGTTCACAGTTTCTTTCTCATGTAATTCATTCACAATTTCTCTTTTTAATATTAAAATTAAAACTGCTGTAATGACCACAAAATTGGAACGAAAATTAGATGAGTCGGCACAATTAAGTATATAAAATAACGTGTGAATCCACGTGGGATGACAGATGGGAGCGAAGTCATGTAAGATTTAGTTTTACTTTCAACACGGTTCATCACCTATTGGACCACTTCGCTGACTTATGTCTTTTACTGTTACTATTATTTCTTACACATCAGACAGACATACGCAAAACCCCACAACTACGTACCACGAATCTTTCCTTTAGATACCAATAATAATATTAACTTTGTTATATGATTACAAGTTTTATTCACCGTACCATTACTGAGTGTTATATATTTCATTGCAATGACGCGGCTACCATATTTTGGGAATCTGACAGTTGTATATCGCACTGGATCCAGACAGTTCAGAAGAAGAGTACATTTTCTCTGTTCGTTCATACTATTATTTGTTATATGCCGACTGCGAATATATCCATCTTTATCAATTCATTTAGCAAATTAATATATATCAATGATTCAAAAGATGAACGGTTTATCTTTTTTTCTTCGGGAAATTTGCATTTCCAATCAATTTGTTAGCTTCTTATAACGGTAGTCTTGTTTTCTGTAGCTAAGTCGTTTCTTATATGAACGTTAGGTGTCTACTAATTAATTTAATGTATAAAAGCTGAAATTATATTTTACAACCACGAAAGCTTCTGTATCTGTTTATTTCTGATCTCTCCCTAGAGTTATGACACTTTTTTTTTTTTTTTTTGTTATAAAGCTATGAAACTGAGCTGATCCAATTGGTTATTTAATATTTTTTCTGTCAAACCATTAGGTAACTTTTAAGATGAATTGTTGTAAAATACATATAAAGGAAAAATACGAGACTTATGGAAAGAGGAAAATCTAGTGGGTCAATTGACCAGGCATAAAGGCCAGAAATTATTATTAATTTTAGGCTTGAGGGAAAAAGGTTAAAAATCAGATTGCGACTCATGTAAGCATGACGAAATATTAACGCAGTATTATATATATTGGGACAACATTATTAACTACCCAATAAAATAAATATGAGGCCGTTGAGTTGAGCACTTGAGCTTGGCCAAAATAAAAACCATCTAGTAAAAAAAATTCACCTAGTCAAGAAAAATAAAACTCCCACAAGATTACGAATTTGTAGGCAGGTTAGAATGATGCACGCAAATAATCAATTTTGTAAAAAAAATATAGTTCGATTTTTTTATAATTAAGTCGATTTTTAACTTACCTTATTCTATATATATGTAATTGATGCAAGTTGAAGATACCTCCTATAATTGTCCGAGATAGCTCTTTTCAGTATCTCAGAACTTTATTATACGAAGAAAAGTATGATGTATTCAGTTCGCTGCTTTAAATCTAGACTTTATCATCCGACGAAAGAAATCTAAACTTTATTAATTTTCTAATGTAATCACGAAATGTGTCTTTTCCACTAAAAGAAAAGAGACATTCGTGTTCGTATTTAATTCAACTAAATAATTCTATTAGTTCTAGTGTATTCAATGATTTTCTTAAAATCTATATTAATTATAAATTAGAGAAAAAACAAAAAACTACACTTCTATCGGCCCTTGACGATTTCACACCTTCTTTTCACACCTCCTTATAAATTAATTAAATTCTCTCTTTTCTCTCCTTCCTCTCTGTCTTCTCCTCTTTTTTCAAAGAAACCTCTCTTCATTTATAAGTTACCCAACCAAAATAAAAATAAAAAACTCTTCTTATTCTCTTTACGTCACAAAGACAATTCGATTCCAATAATGGACCGACGTAACCCTTTCCAACATCCCCACCACCACCATCAGCTTCATCATCACTTGATTCAACAGCAACAGCTTCCTCCGCCGCCTCAGAGCACGACGGCGGGAATAATGGATCCCGGCGGAGGAGGAGGTGCAGAGAGAATCCCACAGTGGAGCATAGAGGAGACAAAGGAGCTTTTGGGTATAAGAGAAGAGCTTGATCAGACTTTCATGGAGACCAAACGTAATAAGCTTCTTTGGGAAGTCGTGGCTGCTAAGATGGCCGACAAGGGTTTTGTCCGGAGCGCAGAACAATGTAAAAGCAAGTGGAAGAACCTCGTCACCAGATATAAGGTTACCTTCAACTATTCATAATCTATTAATGATTCTCTCTATAGTCTCTATATATACACTTATAAATGTTGTTGTATGATCATGAGTACAAGTATATATGCATCACTATTAGTATAGGATTCTATATTGTTTGTGTAACTATGATTATGTGTTTGTATGTTATCACTAGTTTGTGTGGTTAGATATGATCGTATGCATACTGAAATGGAAACCTAGTTTATGGTGTATGTATATATAGGTGAACTATATTATATATACATCAATTAATGAGTTTAACCTAATCTCCTAGGTTATTTAGATATTGTCCTGCCATTAATGGTAACGAGCTAGAGAATAAAATTTAACGCGTTTATTGGTGAGCTTTCATTATGATATTGCCTATGTTCACATTTTGATCCGTTATACTATAATATCGATCTCTCTTTTTGTTCGTTAATCACATGGTAATTAAGTAAGTAACATCTCGTGTTCACAACATGCCACTAAAATATTAATCACCGTTATATAACGGGTGCATAAGAATTCTAATAAGAACCGTTACTGATGAACACATCAAGATAGTTGAAAACGTCTATATACACATTTATTGTAAGCTAAAAGAAACGTGATATAGATGAACATGTTTTTGTTTTCTTATTATATGATAGATGAACATGTTTGTACGAGATTATGATTTCGTGTTAAGATACTTAGCTTGTTTAGCTAAAAAGTTTAGCCTAGCTAGGCTAATAATACTAGCTATAACATGTTTACATGGATATATAACATATTGAATATTTATGGTAACAGGCGTGTGAGACGACAGAGCCAGATGCCATTAGGCAGCAGTTCCCATTCTACAATGAGATTCAGTCGATATTCGCAGAAAGAATGCAAAGAATGCTGTGGTCAGAAGCCACAGAGCCAAGCACTTCCTCGAAGAGAAAACATAATCAATTTTCATCTGATGACGATGAAGACGAAGAAGAAGTTGACGAGCCAAATCAAGAAATCAACGAGGAATTATTGTCTTTAGTAGAGACACAGAAGAAAGAGACAGAAGTGATTACTGCTAGTACTTCTACCAATCCAAGAAAACGTGCTAAAAAAGGAAAAGGCGTAACAGGCAATACTAAAGCTGCTGAAACCGCCGGTAGTACATTAAAAGAAGTAGTGGAGGAGTTTATGAGGCAAACAGTGAAGATGGAGAAGGAATGGAGAGATGCATGGGAGATGAAGGAGAGAGAGAGGGAGAAGAGAGAGAAAGAATGGCGGCGTAGAATGGCTGAGCTAGAGGAGGAGAGAGCCGCCGCGGAGAGGAGGTGGATGGAGAGAGAGGAAGAGAGACGGTTGAGAGAAGAAGCTAGGGCTCAGAAGAGAGATACTCTCATTGATGCTTTGCTTAATAAGCTTAATAGAGATCATCATAATGATGGTCATAACCAAGGTTTCTAATTTCTAATAAGCATGAGTTGATGATTAGCTAGTTAATCTGTTAGGCAAATCAATTTAGATCATATATCTCAATTAGTTAATGTTTGTTTTATCTATATGAACTATTGATCATTCGAAAAAGAAATATAAATGATTAAATTTTGATAGGGGAGGCTGGGAATTAGGGATTTATTTCGGTTTGATCCTCAAATTAAATTTATTGTTAGCTCACAGAATGTTTTCACAAGTTTTTGTGTTAGCTTTAATTGATCTACTAAAAGAAAAAGAAAAAAAAAATCCTAGTGAAGAAAAACAATACTTCAATCTACTCAATAGAGAGCAGAGTAAAACGAGCATGTAAGCATTAAATATAATTTAATTTAACGATTCTTTTTGATAAAATTAAGAATATATCATTTAGTAGGTTAACCCCTATATATATGCATAAAGTAACTACCACTGTATAGATAATTAGATGCTAATCTGAATTCTATTTTTGATAGTTATAGGTGTCCAAACGCAAATTGGTTTGCTTTTAGCTACTTTATTCTGTTAATAACATTGTTTCATAAATATTAATCAAACTATTAATCAGACGATAAACAAGAAAATATACAAAAGTCTTTGTTGCAAATTTTCAGTTCACATTTGTCCCATATTACTTCACCGCGTTATTTGTGATCATATCCTAATATATATATATATACAACACCTATTTGTTCATAAGTAGCTGTTTAAATTATAAAGAAAGAATTTGTTCTTTTTATTATTTTATTTTCTTGCAAAGACAGCTTTCCAACAGATCGCATAACAGTAAAAAACCCAAAACATGAAACCGTGTTATGACGCGTTTACAGTAATATATCAAACGTTTTAAAGTACTAGGTGACTCACTTCCCGCGTTAGCTCAATTGGTTAGAACCTTGGAACAAACCCTGAGAGGTCACCAGTACGAGAACTTTAAATATTTTGTGACTTTTGCGTTTTTTTCTTTTAAATTAGTTTTCAATTAAATGAAATATTTATGATTCGAAATTTAAATAGATTAGAGTGGGAAAATGTTGAAGAATTTTACATGTGAATCCCAAACAGAAAAATACAAAAAAACGTCAAAAGAAGTAACGTTAGAAGGAGACCACATTTTGCATGTGAAATAGACATAAAGGGGACAGTACGTATTTCGAAGTTACGGGGCTCTGCATATTTCAGAAGATAACCGATTTGACTGTTTTTGGACCATTACATATATAATGCATTAATTTTCCATCATATCGAATTTGAATTATAATTTTATCCTTGTGCTTTTTGGTTATCGTGTGTGTTTCATCACACGATAATTTGCGTTTTGGATAGGTACATTTGTCTACAGTACTATTTAAAACGAGTGCATCGTAGTCTTTGTAGTAATTGTTATGCCAACATAAGCATTTGTAAAAACGAGTGAATCGTAGTCTTTAGTAGTAATCATAAATGTTAACCATAACTTGTCTGGTCAATAAGTACTTATGTTGGCATAACAATTTTTGGAAAATTTGAATTGATAAAAACTACGATTGTTGCGAGTTTTTTGGTTAACGATTGGATTATATGATAATAAACCGACATATTTCTGATAATTGAGATCTAAAGTTTAAACTAGATACAGAGTTCATCAACTAACTGGTCCATAACAAGGTCAAGAATCTCTTGACCAAATTCGACACAAAAATCTTCGACCTGAGTAAAGTCAACGGGTTTAGTTGACGAAGCTGAAACCCAAGTGGAAGACTTCATGTCTTCTTCAGACAGATCTGAGAGCATATTCATTAGTTTTGTGATAAACTCTGTCTCTTCAGAATCATTGTTGGTGCTATTGTTGTTTTCTTTCTTGGTACTTGTTCTTGTTCTTGCTGGTGATGAAGAACATAAAGATTTTGTTGTTGTCTCTACTTGCTTTGTTGACAACTCCGATGCACTTTCTGAATCTCCTGTTTTTTTTTTCAAATTAAAGTACGCTTTAAAATATGTTCGGGAAAATAAAAATAAAAACTCTTGAAAATGTTTACGAAGTCTCATTTTCACAGCTTTCACAGTAAAACAAAGAAAACTGTTCAAAGATTAAATTGAATTGTTTTTAAAATAAGATTTATCCGATGTTTATGGAAAATTCTTGTACTAGTCAAATTCTTGTACTAAATGTGTTAAAAAAAAAAAAACTTAAAATGTTGACTAATGACCAATTATTTACCAACTCATTGGCAGTTAAAGTCAGAAATTACTCGCATGATATCTACTCGTTTGGCAAAATTTCAAAGGAGATTCAAAAAGTAATTAATTAGTTCAATTTGTTTTTTTAAAAATAACGATTATATTTCGTAGACTCACCTGAGAAGTAGTAGTCATCGTCAAGGATTAGATAATCATAAAGATCTCGATCAAGAACCGAAACCGGACTAGCGTTAGACTTATTCTCCGGCGACTCACTCTCTTTTCCTGTAAATTCAACCGCCGGAATATTCTTTGATTCTCCTAGAAGTGCCGTCTTCTCCGACGACTTACTCTTAGACGGAGAAAGGAACCAACGAACTTTCTTAGCTCCGTTAACGTCACTTCGGTTCTCACTCTTCTTCTTCTTCGCAACTTTTCTCGGCTCGTCTTTAAACTTCTTAGCCACTTTCTCATTCTCCTTCTTCTTCGCCGGAGGTGGCAATGGCGGCTTCTTGGATTCTTCTACAACCTTTTCGAACCTTCTAGACCTTGAAAAAGACGATGATCCGACAAGTTCCCTCTTCTCGTCGAGCTTGTCGAGATACAACAGCAAGTAATCATGTTTCTTTTGTTGGTGATTCGAGCTCCATCTGGCCGAGGTTGGGACTATCTCGCGGAAAGAAACGGAAGCTTTGACTCTCCGAGACTGGCGGTTACCGTCTTCATCGTCTTCTTCGTCTTCTTCCGCGTGACCTCTTAAGATGTAGTCCATGAAGTTAACCGACTTACTTCGTGTGACAGCCGAACCGGAATCATCAAAGTACCGGAACCGTTTTGATCCTGGTGCGGGATGATCTAGCCCCATGAGTTTGGCTACGACGTTTGGAGGAGGAGGAGGTGGAGGAGGAGGAGCGTGGAGAGAGACGTCATCGTCTTGGGTTTCGGTTTCGGTTTTGATCTCTTTCTTTGGCTCTTCGATTTCTTCGTAAGGGATTAGTAGTTGGAGTGTTTCGTCAGAGTCGAGGATGTTGTCGGAAGGGTGAGTTTGTTGGCTGCCTGAGCATAAAAGACGTCGGACTACCGCCGTGAGGCAGCCCGTCTTAGGGTTGGCTCGTTGGGTCATGGTGATGGCTGATGATTATGATAGTGCTTTTAGTAGGAGGGTGTGTTGAAAATGTGCAGGACGTTCTTGGTATTTATAGGACAAGAAGAACATACAATTTCTCATTATTTGCTAGGACCCCCCGACTAATTAAATTAAAGCAAAGCTATATGGGTAAACAGCAAAAGTAATGTAATTTTTTTTGTTATTTTAAGTGACATTGTGGTTCAATAAACGCTAATGATTAGTTTATTAAACTGGTAACTCAAATTATGCTGTTTTGCAATGAATAAAATATGTTTTCAGTTAATGATTTCACCATTATATTTCACTTTATTTCTTAACACGAATTCATAGTTCTGGATATTTTGACATATTGGTATGTATGTCTCTTATCGCAAAAATAATAGATTAATTATTATTTATTGGTAACATAAGGGAAAAGTACCCAGGAGCAGGAGAATAAACTGTTTTTTGAAACTCAACTTAAGAAAAGAAACTTTGGTACTTTTGAAAAAAAACAAGAATTAATAATGGCCTCATCAATTATTTCAAAATAAAGGTCATGTAACAACTTCGAGATTTTTTTCCTTCACGTAAGTTTTATATTGAGAATGGTCAAGCTTTGTTCTTGTTGCTATAAAGCTTTTAACAAAATGTGGAGTACTATACATGATTTTTACTTTTCAAACATATTTAATTGAAATTTGAATTTCGAAGTAACTGTATAAAGTCAGAAAACCAATAAGTGTTTACTGATTCTGAAATGAAATGAGAATTTTAGCTTTTGTTAGTAAGTTTTATCAGACTTGAACTGTCAATTTTTATACGATAGTCCAATATTTTTATAAAAAGAAAACTGTATAGAAGATTTAATCTTAACCAGATATATAGATTGGCGGGATGGAGCTTTCGAATAGTAAGTAGAATCCTCAGAAGATGAATATAATAAAGTTGCAAAAGGCCTCTTCGAAACCTATCTAGTTTGCTTTATTATTATAAAAACATCGGAGGCTTGGAGCAACCAACTTTAAGGTATTCATTAATTTTTGTCGCCGAGATTAATAATGTATGATCAATCTGAGACATATTACATACGATTAGTATGTTTCATAATACAAATCTTCTAGTTTTGTATGTTTATCATTTTGGCACTTCTGGTTTTATAATTTCGTTCATTGGTATACTACATACACAAAATAGTACTTCTTTTATTTTTTTAGGATATGATGCTATTGTTATGTTTTCAATAAATGTCAAATCAATATTTAATTCTTATTTTTCTTTTTTGATAGCTTTATTATAAAAATATTTAATTTGATAAGGCATGATCGTCGAGATCAAAGATTCCAAATTCAAATTCGAAGTGTAAAAAGAAAAAGAAGAGAATTGTAGTATAAAATATTTACAGATTCTTTTTTACTTTTACTTTTTTTTCTTCTTTTTCAACCTTTTTTTTTTTATATTTCAAAACAGAAACACGAGGAAATCTACACTGCGTGGCGTCATTTTCAAAGGTGCAGTAAAAAGTACTTCGGTCGCTTAGTTCACACCGGAAAAAGAGGCAACGAAAAGAGAGAGAGACGAATCTAAATAATGTCTGACGCTCGTGGAAGAGACTTTGCCCATCACCTATCAACCCTCGACCAATTATGCATTTGTGTTTCTTTCTTCCAAAACCTTAGCAAGTTTCTATGTCGTAGGCACATCAAGCTATTGTAGCTCACACAATATGTTTTTCTGTTATGAAATACTTATTTATTTATTAGATTATTTTGTAAATCACTTAACTATGTTTATAAACAATATATATCTACTTTCATAATCTAATTTATATTACAGCTTTTTTTTTTCTTTCTGATATCAATTTTTCCTAGGAGTCTGGTGTATAATTTACTGCCGATTGTATGGTGGTTAATATCACATATTTACAAATATAAATATCCGAAAGCCCATTATTAGCCCAGTTATAACAATAAGAAAATCTTACTGCAGCAATATAACAACATTGGGGATGTAGCTCAGATGGTAGAGCGCTCGCTTAGCATGCGAGAGGTACGGGGATCGATACCCCGCATCTCCACTTTTTTTTCTATTTGTTTAGTTAACCCCTTTTTCTTCATCATACAAAATAAGATTAATAAAGAAAAGTATGTTGCAATAATTTCTACTATATGCATTATCAATTGCGAAAATAGAAGCCTAATGATTTGTGTTTGCCTTTAATAATTGTTTTAGTTATCATCAATAATAACAAACAGGAACTATTGTTGGTTTTACAAGCAACACCAAGTCTTGTTTAGTTGGTGCCTGTTTATTTCGTTTTCTTGTGCAAATTGATACATTAAATATAATATTTTCCGTCGTTTAATCTGATGTCGATGGCCAAGATAACAGTTTTGAAGAATGATGATTTGTTTCTAGTTATCTTTAAGCTTGAAAGTTCTAGTGTATAAGAGAATCGAATTGAGCCATGTAAATTTACTCACATATCAAATTTAGTATGTGTTTAACTGTTATTATTTTATTTTATTTATAAAGTAATGAGACTAATGTGTGTCTACAACTCATTAGTTGAATAAAAAAGTTACTTAATAAAGTGTATATATTTTGTGATCAATAACGCCAATTACTCAAAATATTCGGTATTCAACATTAGCCTTTTAAAATTTCCAGTATATAAAATTACTTGATTGAATATATACAAAACAGAAGACGTCTTGGAGATTTATTATATATGAAAAATGACCTAATGAATAACAATGTGCATTTCACGTTTACAGATTCTAATCAATAGAGAAAACCCAATGATGAACCTCCCTAACCACATCTTTATAAAATTGAGAAAAAGATGGAAGCAACACATCCAAACATGCCTTCAGCTTCACTCCTACTCAATCCATAATTTCCCAAATATAAACCCCCAACACTCCCGTAACACATTTCCCTCTAATTCCCAAACCCGACACGTTTTCAACATTAAATTACCGGATTTGCCACTATGAGCTTCTTGATTCCTAACAGAGGAGCAGGAGGAACCAAGATTCCTCTCTCCATCATCGTTCTCGTTCTCTCTGGTTTCATGTTCTTCATTCTTTTATACACCGAGAGAATCAGCTTGATGTCCTCTTCTTCTTCCTCTTCGTCTTCGTATTTCTTCAAGCTAAAGTCTTGTCCGAGGAAACACATTAGCTCGAAACCTAGTAAGCACATACGAGATACTCGAATCTGAAAACTCTGTTTTTCTCCAATTTTGATGTTTCTTTCTTGTAACTCAAGTAATCTCATGGAAAGTCCTCTAATTTCCTTGTTGCCCAGAGGAGAAAATTCGAAAGGAGAGATCAGAGTTCTTGGAGGTGCTTGACGACAGGTTCGAATTCCATCCAGAAGAGTGTAATGTTGCAGCAGGGAAATGGGTTTTCAATAGCTCAATTGAACCACTCTACACCGATAAATCATGTCCATACATCGACCGTCAGTTCTCTTGTATGAAAAACGGACAACCAGAAACTGATTATCTCCAGTGGGAATGGCAGCCTGATGACTGTACTATCCCACGGTAAAATTACAACTTATTATTAACACAAGCTAAATCTAGCTCGGTTCAGGGTTTGAGACAGAACCTTTATGAGCTTTGTTTAAATTCGGAACAGATTTAGTCCGAAGTTAGCAATGAACAAACTCAGAGGGAAAAGACTACTTTTCGTGGGAGATTCGCTGCAACGAAGCCAATGGGAATCGTTCGTGTGTTTGGTGGAATCAATAATACCCGAAGGAGAAAAATCAATGGAGCGTAGCCGAAGATACTTTGTATTTAAAGCTAAGGTATGTTTAGAGATCGATATTTAAAGCAAGGCAAACTTTCTTAGGTCAGATATCACTGTACCTTGTGTTGCAAGCAAAACATATATTTTTGATTTTCTCTGTTTTTAATTTGTTGATTCATAGGAATACAATGCTACTATTGAGTTCTATTGGGCACCATATATCGTCGAATCAAACACGGATATACCTGTGATTTCTGATCCGAAGAAAAGGATAGTGAAAGTGGACTCAGTGGAAGATCGAGCTAAGTTTTGGGAAGGAGCAGATATTTTGGTTTTCAACACTTATGTTTGGTGGATGAGTGGTCTCCGCATGAAAGCTCTGTGGGGTTCGTTTGGAAATGGAGAGAGTGGTGCGGAGGCACTAGACACACATGTGGCTTACAGGCTAGGGCTCAAGACATGGGCTAATTGGGTTGACTCTACCGTTGACCCTAATAAGACCAGAGTCTTCTTCACCACCATGTCTCCCACTCATACTAGGTAAACATTATTAGAATGCCAAAAAGCACTAGTTAAACAAACATATTGGTCGGAGAGAGTAATGTAATGTGTCTGCTTTGTGATGAACGTAAAGTGTTATGTAAAACGTGCAGAAGTGCGGATTGGGGAAAGCCAAACGGCACGAAGTGTTTCAACGAGACGAAGCCGATAAAAGATAAGAGGTTTTGGGGAACAGGGTCCAACAAGCAGATGATGAAAGTGGTGTCAAGCGTCATAAAGCATATGACAACGCAAGTGACAGTCATCAACATCACGCAGCTCTCTGAGTACCGCATCGACGCCCATACATCAGTTTATACTGAGACAGGCGGCAAGATCCTAACAGCCGAGGAGAGAGCTGATCCAATGCGGCACGCTGATTGTATACATTGGTGTCTACCTGGATTACCCGATACATGGAATCGGATCTTACTGGCTCATTTGTTGTAAATCAAGCTAGGATACTGAGGAGTATAACGGGAAAAAACCCATCAAATCTTCTCTTTGTCTCCCTCTTGTGTTGTCGGAGGAGATTTGTTTGTTTGAATGTATGTGATTGCGACATTATTTTTCCACAAGATCAAACAGACTCGGCCCGTTTTCTTAATACTTGAATAAGGCCTAGATGGGCCTGGTCCGTTCGGGACTATTTGTAAATCGAGGGAGGAAATCAGGGTAAAATAGGAATTTCGGGACAAAGAGTTTTAGGTTAATGTTGAGTAGTGGGTAATGTGTACCGTTGGATTTTATTTGAGAACATCGGGACCGTCCGATGGGATACCCAAGCCCAGTAACGCAACAACTCTATTCGCCGTCTCGATGAAGTCGTCGAGTTCTATATATATTGGACAAACGTCGAGTTCTATATATATTAGGGACTTGACTCAGTGTTTTGTTGGGTCTCGCTCGAAACCTTCCTCTTCATTTGCATCAGGTTAAGCTGATTCCTACAAAATCTGCTCTTTTTCTTATACGATCTCTTGATTCATCTTGAATTTTATCCATTTTTGTTTGAATTTGTTTCTTTTGTTTCGTTTTTTTTTCACCGTTAATTTAGGTCTGAATTCGATTTTTTTATATAGTTTATGTCTAGTTGTCCCATTGAATCGAGAAATTGTAGCGATTTGGGGGTAATTGTTGACGTTAGGGTTCTTTGGATCTGTTTGTTGATAGGAAAGTGCGATAATGGCGGGAGGAGGAAACTTCATTGCCAGGGTTATTCAATACGTTGCGAACGAGTTCATAGTTAATGGTTTGGCTAACAGGTACCCTCATACTTATACTCGATTTAGGGTTTTTGAATTGGGTAGATCTGAAAAATAAGCTTCTTTCTCTGGCTGATTGGATTGAAATATGTTCCTCATCGGCTCGTTCATATCGAAGCGAGATAACCTCAACTTACAGCTGGTCTGCTACGTAGTTTACCATACGCTGCAGCGTAGGAAGTTTGAGACATCTTGTTTTTTTTTCTTTCTCGTTCTATTCGGGTTGCTCAAAGTTATTCGCTGATTTGAAGGGCAATTCATTTTGTCCTGAGTTCGTTCACATGGGTTTTGAGAAACTAAGGATTGGATTTACTCTGTATAGGCTTGTAGGGTTTTTCTTTTGGTTTAGATTTCTGCCTGTGATGATTTTCGTAGGCTTGTCCTGATCAAAGGCATGACGTTACTCTTGAATCTAAGAGACTGAGGCTGTTTTTTGTTTGTTTATCTTTATTACCTCCTTTTGTTTTGTATTTTTTTAAATGTGATTCTTTAGTAGTCTCGGAGAATCCCTTGCACACTAATGGATCTCCAATTGATTCTTTTATGTTTTGGCAGCCATGCTTTCCAGAGATTTGCTGTGAGAACTTCAAAGAGAATAGAAAACCTCTCTAAAATGGGTTTGTGTCTTAAACTTTAGCATAAAAATGTGTATTGTGTATTTGCTTTCTCTTGCACAATCTTATTATATTGTGGATTTTGATTTTCCAGCTGCAGAGAACAAGGAGAAAGTGGCTCAGCAAATGGAAGAATTTTCCAAGAACATGGACGTGAGTTTTTTTTTGCTTTCAATCTTTCATATATTCTATACAGTAGACATTATGACATTGAAAACTAAACTGTTCTCAATTTTTTTTGTTACATTTGCAGTCCATGAAGAAATAGTGTGATTATTCTCCTGAGGAATCTTATAAAGTCGTTAATTACATGGCTCAGCTCAAGTAGAGAGGTCTGTTTATCTTCGTATAAAGAATGTTCAAAAGTAATAAGCCTGTGGGTTAAACAACCAGTGATCTTTTGGTGCTGTTTCTTTTTTTTTTGTTAAACCAAACTCGACTGCAGTGACTAACTAACCCTTTCTATAGAATTGCTTCTATTTATTTGTAGTGCACAAGTTGATGATTCTTTATGTTTTGGGCCGGCTTTGTATTTAATTATGCATATGGGCACGGTTTGAAAGTTATGAAACGGACTTGACATGCAGGAAGAATGTGGAAGTCTCAGGTGTGGAGCATAAATTTCTAGAAAATGTCATCTAATTCGGCACAAAAGACCAATGTCGATTGATGCCCAATGGACCCAGTGTTCATAATTTAATATTATAATTTCTAAAGTATTCACAAACATAATGAATTCAAAAAAATTAAACTGCAATGATCGAGAGAGACTTAAAAGTAAACTCTACCGCCACATCTTCACAATATGAACCCATACAATTACATGCCACGAAATAGTCTTCAAATAGAACACCAAATAGTCTTTTTTAAAAAAAAATGAGACGTGTAACAACATACCAAAAGAAAGAAGAAAAAGTGAAAAAGGCAATGAAAAGATATAATGCTATTGGCATTTTCGAACCAAAGACAGTGATTGAACTGAGAGCAGTCATTTAGTTAGGCATTTACGACCGTTGAAGAAGACATCAAGTCAAAAATGGTCCCTTTTATAAGAGGCCTAAATCACATCTACAATTTTGAATCTTTGATGGTGATGAATTGGATTTACGCCAATAAATAATATGAAATTTACCTGGTTGTGGAAGGGTCATGAAATATATTTGGATTTTAAACATAATTGAGAATGGAATCTTTAAACACCATGGACGAAGAAACGCTACGTTACGCAAAAGGAGCCGTGAGTTAAAAGATACATTTGAGTTTTTTTTTTTTTTTTTTTGAAAAAACACTATAATGAGAAAATCTTTTTGGGTCTAGAAAAAGGGTCATTTTCTCGCAAGCACTTCTCATTTATGTATTTAAGGATGCAACAAGTTTCGTTTTGTTTTTTTTCTTTCGAAGCGTACATTTTTGGAAAATTAATTAGAAATTGTCTTTTTTTCTTGAATAAAATTATTTGAATAGAAATTGTCAATTTTTTTCTTTTTATTTTATTTTTATTAAAAAAACACTATAATGAGAATATCATTTTGGGTCTAGAAAAAGGGTCATTTTCTCGCACGCACTTGTTCTCATTTATGTACTTAAGGATGCAACAAGTTTCGTTTTGTTTTTTTACACTTTTTGCAAATTAATTAGAATAAATAGGAGTCTGTAACGAGAAGTCGAGAAGGACTCTCTCTGCTTTTTTGAGTCGCTCAGCCGCGGAGGATTCAAAGATGGCGGCGACGGCGGCGACGGCGGCGACGACGGAATCAAGGAACCAAATTCCGCCGTACATGAAAGCAGTCTCAGGTTCACTAGGCGGAGTCGTCGAGGCTTGTTGTCTCCAACCAATTGACGTAATCAAAACGCGTCTCCAGCTAGATCGCGTCGGCGCTTACAAAGGAATCGCGCACTGTGGTTCAACGGTGGTTCGTACGGAAGGAGTTCGTGCTCTCTGGAAAGGTTTAACGCCGTTCGCTACTCACCTCACGCTCAAATACACGCTTCGGATGGGATCTAACGCCATGTTTCAAACCGCGTTCAAAGATTCCGAGACCGGAAAGGTCAGCAACCGTGGCCGTTTGCTTTCCGGATTCGGCGCCGGCGTTCTTGAAGCTCTCGCCATTGTTACACCCTTTGAGGTAAAGCTTTCCACTTATTATTGGCTTTTCGCTTACTTTGCGGCACAAAAGCTCTGACCAAATCACATGTCTTCCCTAATATGTATTTTATTCGGATTATAGAATCGAACTAAACTGTAGTTTTATATTTATTAGTTACTTGTCAGAGATTAGGTGTAATTGAAACTTTTGCACTAGCAACTAGCTGTTCAGCAATAAATTAGTATATTTTAGTCGTGTAATTAAAAATTATTTATTCAGATCTGTAAATGCCAACGAGAATCTCTTTGCTACGTAGATGGGAATTGTGGTTTTGGTCCCTATAGTTCATGCCAATTCTTGATTCAGAGAATCGTATTCTTGATATGGTCTTGTTCTTGTGTGTGGTTATAGAAATATGGTTTGGTTCTCTTCACTGTGGTCATGCCATGGATGCAAGTGTTTTTGCATCTCAAATGATTCCTTTGACTGAAGAAAAACAATGTTGAGTTCCCTGTTCCTGCTTTCTCTAAATCTCCAGGTGGTGAAAATTAGACTCCAGCAACAGAAAGGATTAAGTCCTGAGCTCTTCAAGTACAAAGGACCTATACATTGTGCTCGAACCATCGTGAGGGAAGAAAGCATACTTGGCTTATGGTCAGGTGCAGCACCAACGGTTATGCGAAACGGCACTAACCAAGCTGTAATGTTCACTGCGAAAAACGCCTTTGATGTACTCTTGTGGAACAAACATGAAGGCGATGGGAAAGTCTTGCAGCCATGGCAGTCAATGATCTCAGGGTTTTTAGCTGGAACGGCAGGTCCGTTCTGCACAGGACCATTTGATGTGGTAAAAACAAGGTTGATGGCTCAAACCAGAGACAGTGAAGGTGGGGTGAGATATAAAGGGATGGTTCATGCCATTAGAACGATATATGCAGAGGAAGGAATAGTGGCTTTGTGGAGAGGATTATTGCCGAGGCTAATGAGGATTCCTCCAGGACAAGCAATTATGTGGGCTGTTGCTGATCAAGTCACTGGTCTTTATGAGATGAGATATCTCCGTAATGCTCCTTTATAAAGAGACACTCAGTGTTTCTAGTTGGTTTATTTCTGAGAAAATTCTTGTTAGGATTTGGATTTGATCAAACCAATAATAAAGCGACGCTCACAATTTTAACGGTTTTACTATAATCATATTCTTGCTGTCGTTGGTGTCAATAGTTAAATAAGATTACCACAAGCATAGCAAAATTAAGCTTACAAACATTAATTTGATACCACTGAAAATAGAAGATAATTTGGTCTCTACATAAACCCCGATTTACAATAAATAGAGATCTCATAGGGATTAGTCCACTCATTTAGGATGTATCTAGAGTTTAATTATATTACTTGTTAAAAAATTAAGAAACATGTTTCATGACCATCAAAACAAGTTTAGTGAACATTAATATAGATCTAGGATGTGGTTTGTGATTTTTAAAATGGCATAAAGGTGATAAAATTATGTTTACTAGATGTAAGGAGAAAAATCGAGGTTCCGTAAGGGTTAACTCACATATTTTGGGATAATTTTGAAAATATTTCATGTTCTTTTTTAATGAATAGTTGTCTCCAACATTGGTAGAAACGTGATGGAAGAAAATTTGGTTTCTAAATAATTCTGATTATCAATAAAATCGAGATATCATAGGTGTGTTAGTCACCGATTTAGGGCGTATATGGAGTTTTTATTAGATTACTTGTTAAAATTAAGAAATGTGTCTCATGACCAAAAATTAGTATAGTGAACATTATTATAGATGTAGGATGTGGATTGTTATTTTTAAAATGGATAAAAGGTGATAAAAATAATTGTTTAGTAAATTTACTAAGAAAATCGAGGCTTTCGAAGGGGTTAGCCTACATATTTTAGGTAAATTTGAAAAATTTCATGTTCTTGGTTTTAATGTATAGCCTATCCACCTTGAGTATAAGAACATGATAGAATATAATTTGTTCCTAATTAACCCCGATTATTAAAATATTCGAGATTCATAGGGGCTAACAAATGAAGAAACGTACCTCATGACAATGAAAACTAGCTTAGGTAACATTAGTATCGATCTTGGATGTGATTTTTTAATTCTAAAAATGGATTAAAGGTATAAAATTAATAGTTATAGATTTACCAAGAAAATTGAAATTATCGTAGGGGTTAACCCCAGATTCTAGGATAATTTTGAAAAATTTTACGTTCTTGTTTTTTAATGTATAGTCGTAGCACCTAGGGTATGGAAATACGGTAGAGATAATTTGGTCTTTTACATAACCCCGATTTACAATAAATCGAGATCTCATAGGGATTAGTCCACTCATTTAGGATGTATCTGGAGTTTAATTATATTACTTGTTAAAAAATTAAGAAACATGTTTCATGACCATCAAAACAAGTTTAGTGAACATTAATATAGATCTAGGATGTGGTTTGTGATTTTTAAAATGGCATAAAGGTGATAAAATTATGTTTACTAGATGTAGGGAGAAAAATCGAGGTTCCGTAAGGGTTAACTCACATATTTTAGGATAATTTTGAAAATATTTCATGTTCTTTTTTAATGAATAGTTGTCTCCACCATTGCAGGAGAACGTGATGGAAGAAAATTTGGTTTCTAAATAATTCTGATTATCAATAAAATCAAGAATATCATAGGTGTGTTAGTCCACGATTTAGGGCTATATAGAGTTTTATTAGATTACTTGTTAAAAATTAAGAAAGTGTCTCATGACCATCAAAATTAGTATAGTTACATTATTATAGATGTAGGATGTGGTTTGTTATTTTTAAAATGGATAAAAGATGATAAATAATTGTTTAGTAAATTTACTGAGAAAATCGAGGCTTTCGAAGGGGATCTAGGATGTGGCTTGTGATTTTTAAAATGGATGAAAGATGACAAAATAATTGTTTAATAAATTTATTGAGGAAAATCAAGGTTTTCGAAGCCTACATATTTTGGATAACTTTGAAAATACATGTTCTTGTTTTAACGTATAGTTGTATCAACCTTGGGTATAGGACATGATGGAATATAATTTGGCTCCTAAGTAACCCTGATTATTAAATTTAGAGATTTCAGAGGGGCTAGCACGCCGATTTAAGGTGTATTTGGAATTTTATTAGATTACTTTTTAAAAATGAAGAAACATACCTGATGACACATCAAACTAGCTAGATTAAATAAATAATTCTTGGACACGATTTTCTATTCTAAAATGGATTAAAGGTATGAATTAATAGTTTACTAGATTTAACAAGGAAAATCGAGATTTTGTAGGGGTTACCCACCGATTCTAGGATAATTTGAAATTTTTTAATTCTTGTTTTAATGTATATTGTAGCGTCCAGGGTTGAAAATACAATAGAAGATTAATTTGGTCCTACATGACCCCTGATCTTAAATAAATTGAGATCTCATAAGATATTAGTCCAATCTTTTAGGATGTATCTGAAGTTTAATTATATTTACTTGTTAAAAAAATTAAAAAACATGTTTCATGACCATAAAACAAGTTTAATGACCATTAACATAGATCTAAGATGTGGTTTGTTGATTTTTAAAATGGATGAAAGATGACAAAATAATTGTTTAATAAATTTGTGAGGAAATAAAAGTTTTCGAAGGGGTTAGCTACATTTTTTGGGATAACTTGAAAATTCCATGTTCTTGTTTTAAATGTATAGTTGTATCAACCTTGGGTATATGGTAACATGATTGAATATTAATTGGTCCTAAGTAACCCTGATTATTAAAAATATTGGAGATTTCAGAGGGGCTAGCAGCCGATTTAAGGTGTATTTGGAATTTTATTTGATTACTTGTTAACAAATGAAGAAACATACTGATGACATCAAAACTAGCTTAGATAACATTAATATAGATCTTGAACACGATTTTCTATTCTAAAATGGATTAAAAGTATAAAATGAATAGTTTACTAGATTTAACAAGGCAAATCGAGATTTTCGTAGGGGTTAGCCCACAGATTCTAGGATAATTTTGAAAATTTTCAATTCTTGTTTTAATGTATAGTTGTAGCCACCTACGGTATGAAAATACAATAGAAGATAATTTGGTGCCTACATAACCCCGATTTATAATAAATCGAGATCTCATAGGGGTTAGTCCACTCATTTAGGATGTATCTGGAGTTTAATTATATTACTTGTTAAAAAAATTAAGAAACATGTTTCATGACCATCAAAACAAGTTTAGTGAACATTAACATAGATCTTGGATGTGGTTTGTGATTTTTAAAATGGATGAAAGATGACAAAAATATTTGTTTAATAAATTTATTGAGGAAAATTAAGGTTTTCGAAGAGGTTATCCTACATATTTTGGAATAACTTTGAAAAATTCAATGTTCTTGTTTTAATGTATAGTTGTATCAACCTTGGGTATAAGAACATGATGGAATATAATTTGGTCCCTAAGTAAGCCTGATTATTTAAATATTGGAGATTTCAGAGGGGCTAGCACGACGATTTAAGGTGTATTTAAACTTTTATTAGATTACTCGTTAAAAAAAGAAGAAACATACCCGATGACCAACAAAACTAGCTTAGATAACATTAATATGGATCTTGGATACGATTTTCTATTTTAAATTGGATTAAAGGTAAAAAATTAATAGTTTACTAGATTTAACAAGGAAAATCGAGTTTTTGTAGTGGTTAGCCCACATATTCATGGATAATTTTGAAAATTTTCAATTCTTGTTTTAATGTGTAGGTTTAGCCACCTAGGGTATGAAAATACAACAGAAGGTAATTTGGTCTCTACATAACCCCGATTTACACTAAATCGAGATCTCATAGGTATTAGTCCACTCATTTCGGATGTATCTGGAGTTTTATTATATTACTTGTTAAAAAATTAAGAAACATGTTTCATGACCATCAAATTAAGTTTAGTGAACATTGATATAGATCTAGGATGTGGTTTGTGATTTTTAAATTGGATGAAAGATGATAAAAATAATTGTTTCATTAATTTATTGAGGAAAATCAAGGTTTTCGAAGGGGTTAGTCTACATATTTTGGGATAACTTTGAAAAATTCCATGTTCTTTTTTTAATGTATAGTTGTATCAACCTTGGGTATAGGAACATGATGGAATATAATTTGGTCCCTAAGTAACCCTGATTATTAAAATATTGTTGATTTCAGAGGGTCTAGAACAGGTGTATTTGGAATGTTATTAAATTACTTGTTAAAAAATGAAGAAACATACCCGATAACCATCAAAACTAGCTTAGATAACATTAATATAGATTTTGGATACGATTTTCTATTCTAAATTGGATTAAATGTACAAAATTAATGGTTTACTAGATTTAAAAGGAAAATCGAGATTTTGTAGTGGTTAGCCCACATATTCTAGGATAATTTTAAAAATTTTCAATTCTTGTTTTAATGTGTAGTTTTTGCCACCTAGGGTATGAAAATACAACAGAAGGTAATTTGGTCTCTACATAACCCCGATTTAAACTAAATCGAGATCTCATAGGTATTAGTCCACTCATTTAGGATGTATCTTAAGTTTTATTATATTACTTGTTAAAAAAATAAATTAAGAAACATGTTTCATGACCATCAAAACAAGTTTAGTGAACATTGATATAGATCTAGGATGTGGTTTGTGATTTTTAAAATGGATGAAAGATGAGAAAAATAATTGTTTAATAAGTTTATTGAGGAAAATTAAGGTTTTCGAAGGGGTTATCCTACATATTTTAGGATAACTTTGAAAAATTTCAAATTCTTTTTTTAATGTATAATTGTATCATCCTTGGGTATAGGAACATGATGGAATATAATTTGGTTCCTAAGTAACCCTGATTATTAAAATATTGGAGATTTCAGAGGGGCTAGCACGCCGATTTAAGGTGTATTTAGAATTTTATTAGGTTATTTGTTAACAAATGAAGAACCATACCTGATGACCATCAAAACTAGCTTCGATAACATTAATATAGATCTTGAACATGATTTTCTATTCTAAAATTGATTAAAGCTACAAAATTAATAGTTTACTAGATTTAACAAGGAAAATCGAGATTTTCGTAGAGGTTAGCCCACAGATTCTAGAATAATTTTGAAATTTTTCAATTCTTGTATTAATGTATATTTGTAGCCACATAGGGTACGAAAATACAATAGAAGATAATTTGGTCCCTACATAACCCCGATTTACAATAAATCGAGATCTCATAGGGATTAGTCCACTCCTTTAGGATGTATCTGGAGTTTAATTATATTACTTGTTAAAAAATTAAGAAAAATGTTTCATGACCATCAAAACAGGTTTTGTGAACATTAATATAGATTTAGGATGTGGTTTGTGATTTTTAAAATGGATGAAAGATGTCAAAAAAAATTGTTTAATAAATTTATTGAAGAAAATCAAGGTTTTCGAAGGGGTTATCCTACATATTTTGGGATAACTTTGAAAAATTTTCATATTCTTGTTTTAATGTATAGTTGTATCAATCTTGGGTATAGAAACAGGATGGAATATAATTTGGTCCCTAAGTAACCCTGATTATTAAAATATTAGAGATTTCATAGGGGCTAGCACGCCGATTTAAGGTGTATTTGGAATTTTATTAGATTACTTGATAACAAATGAAGAAACATACCTGTTGACCATCAAAATTAGCTTAGATAACATTAATATAGATCTTGGATACGATTTTCTATTCTAAAATGGATTAAAGATACAGAATTAATAGTTTACTAGATTTAACAAGGAAAATCGAGATTTTCGTAGGGGTTAGCCCACAGATTCTAGGATAACTTTGAAAATTATTAATTCTTGTTTTAATGTATAGTTGTAACCACATAGGGTATGAAAATAAAATAGAGATAATTTGGTCCCTACATAACCCCGATTTACAATAAATCGAGATCTCAGAGGGATTAATCCACTCATTTATGGTGTATCTGGAGTTTAATGATATTACTTGTTAAACAAATTGAGAAAAATGTTTCATGACCATCTAAACTGGTTTAGTGAACATTAATATAGATTTAGGATGTGGTTTGTGATTTTGAAAATGGATGAAAGATGTCAAAAATAATTGTTTAATAAATTTGTTGAAGAAAATCAAAGTTTTCGAAAGGGTTATCCTAAATATTTTGGGATAACTTTGAAAAATTCCATGTTCTTGTTTTAATGTATAGTTGTATCAATCTTGGGTATAGGAACATGATGGAATATAATTTGGTCCCTAAGTAATCCTGATTATTAAAATATTAGAGATTTCATAGGAGGTAGCACGCCGATTGAAGGTGTATTTGGAATTTTATTAGATTACTTTTTAACAAATGAAGAAACAAACTTGATGACCATCAAAACAAGCTTAGATAATATTATCATAGATCTTGGATACGATTTTCTATTCTAAAATGGATTAAAGATACAGAATTAATAGTTTACTAGATTTAACAAGGAAAATCGAGATTTTCGTAGGGGTTAGCCCACAGATTCTAGGATAACTTTGAAAATTATTAATTCTTGTTTTAATGTATAGTTGTAACCACATAGGGTATGAAAATAAAATAGAGATAATTTGGTCCCTACATAACCCCGATTTACAATAAATCGAGATCTCAGAGGGATTAATCCACTCATTTATGGTGTATCTGGAGTTTAATGATATTACTTGTTAAACAAATTGAGAAAAATGTTTCATGACCATCTAAACTGGTTTAGTGAACATTAATATAGATTTAGGATGTGGTTTGTGATTTTGAAAATGGATGAAAGATGTCAAAAATAATTGTTTAATAAATTTGTTGAAGAAAATCAAAGTTTTCGAAAGGGTTATCCTAAATATTTTGGGATAACTTTGAAAAATTCCATGTTCTTGTTTTAATGTATAGTTGTATCAATCTTGGGTATAGGAACATGATGGAATATAATTTGGTCCCTAAGTAATCCTGATTATTAAAATATTAGAGATTTCATAGGAGGTAGCACGCCGATTGAAGGTGTATTTGGAATTTTATTAGATTACTTTTTAACAAATGAAGAAACAAACTTGATGACCATCAAAACAAGCTTAGATAATATTATCATAGATCTTGGATACGATTTTCTATTCTAAAATGGATTAAAGATACAGAATTAATAGTTTACTAGATTTAACAAGGAAAATCGAGATTTTCGTAGGGGTTAGCCCACAGATTCTAGGATAACTTTGAAAATTATTAATTCTTGTTTTAATGTATAGTTGTAACCACATAGGGTATGAAAATAAAATAGAGATAATTTGGTCCCTACATAACCCCGATTTACAATAAATCGAGATCTCAGAGGGATTAATCCACTCATTTATGGTGTATCTGGAGTTTAATGATATTACTTGTTAAACAAATTGAGAAAAATGTTTCATGACCATCTAAACTGGTTTAGTGAACATTAATATAGATTTAGGATGTGGTTTGTGATTTTGAAAATGGATGAAAGATGTCAAAAATAATTGTTTAATAAATTTGTTGAAGAAAATCAAGGTTTTCGAAAGGGTTAACCTAAATATTTTGGGATAACTTTGAAAAATTCCATGTTCTTGTTTTAATGTATAGTTGTATCAATCTTGGGTATAGGAACATGATGGAATATAATTTGGTCCCTAAGTAACCCTGATTATTAAAATATTAGAGATTTTTATGGGGTAGCACGCTATTTAAGGTGTATTTTGGAATTTTTATAGATTACTTTGTAACCAAATGAAGAAACATACCTGATGACATCAAAATAGCTTAGATAATTATATAAATCTTGGATACGATTTTTATCTAAAATGGATTAAAGGTAAAAAATTAATAGTTTACTATTTTTAACAAGAAAAATCGAGATTTTCGTAGGGCGGTTAAGCCCAATATTCTAGGATAATTTGAAAATTTTCATATTCTTGTTTTAATGTATAGTTTTTTTGCACATAGGGTATTAGCCCACATAACCCCGTATTTACAATAAATCGAGATCTCATAGTGGAAATTGTCCATCATTTAGGATGTTATCTGGATTTATTATATTTACTTGTTAAAAATTATAAAACATGTTTCATGACCATTCAAAACAAGTTTAGTGAAATTAATATAGATTAGGATGTGGTTTGTGATTTTTAAAATAGATGATAATTTGAGAAAATATTATATGTTAATAAATTTATTAGGAAAATCAAGGTTTCGAAGGTGGTTATCCTACATATTTGGGATAACTTTGAAAATTTTCAATTTCTTGTTTAATTATATTTTTGTATACACTTGGGTATGAAATGGAATATAATTTGGTCCTAAGTAACCTGATTATTAAAATATTGAAGATTTCAGAGGGGTTAGCGCCGATTTAAGTGTGTATTTGGAATTTATTAGATTACTTGTTAACAAATGAAGAAACATACTGATGACACATCAAAACTAGCTTAGATAACATTAATATAGATCTGTAACATGATTCTATACTATTAAAATGTTAAAGTTACAATTAATAGTTTACTAGATTTAACAAGGAAATAGAGATTTTTGTAGGGATTAACCCCAGATTTCTAGGATAATTTTGAAAATTTTTAATTCTTGTTTATAATGTATAGTTGTAGCCACATAGGGTTGAAAATACAATAGCAGTTATTTGTCCTCACTAACCCCGATATACAATAATCAGATCTAATGGGATTAATACTCATTTAGATGTATCTGGAGTTTAACTATATTACTTGTTAAAAAATTAAGAAATCATGTTTCGTGACCATTCTAAACAAGTTTAGTGAACATTAATATAGATCTTGGATGTTGTTTGTGATTTTAAAATAGATGAAAGATGACAAAAATAATTGTTTAATAAATTATTTGAGAATATATTCTAAGGTTTTCGAAGTGTTTTGTTATCATATTTGGGATAACATTGAAAATTCAAGTTCTTGTTTATATTGTAATTTTGTATCAATTGTAAAGAACACTATGATTATATTTGGTCCTAAGTAACCTGATAATTATAATATTTGGAGATTTCAGAGGGATAGCACGCCGATTTAAGGTGTATTTGGAATTTTTTATTTATTATTTAAACATTCAAAACTAGTTTAGATAACATTAATTAGATATTTAATACGATTTCTATATAAATAGATTAAAGTATATAAATTAATTTAGTTTACTAGATTTAACAGAAAATCGGATTTTCGGGGTTAGCCCACAGATTCTAGGATATTTAGAAAATTTTCAATTTCTGTTTTAATGTATAGTTGTAGCCACATAGGGTATGAAACTACAATAAAGATATTTGGTCCCTACAGACCCCGATTTACAATAAATCGAGATCATAAGAGATTATGTCACATCATTTAGGATGTATCTGGATTTAATTATATTATTTGTTAAAAATTAAAGAACATGTTTCATGACCATCAAAACAAGTTTAGTGAACATAATATAGATCTAGGATGTAGTTTGGTGATTTTTAAAATGGATGAAAGATGACAAAAAATAAGTTTAATAAATTTATTGAGGAAAATCATGGTTTCGATGGGTAGCCTACATATTTTGGATAACTTTGAAAAATTCCATGTTCTTGTTTTAATGTATAGTTGTATCAACCTTG
Source organism: Crucihimalaya himalaica (assembly GCA_004349715.1). NCBI lineage: Eukaryota > Viridiplantae > Streptophyta > Magnoliopsida > Brassicales > Brassicaceae > Crucihimalaya > Crucihimalaya himalaica. The sequence continues at coordinate 97,064 of SMJT01000185.1, forward strand.
GGTATAGGAACATGATGAAGATAATTTGGCCTCTAAGTAACCCTGATTATAAAAATATTAGAGATTTTATGGGGCTAGCACAGCCGATTTAAAGGTGTATTTGGAATTTTATTAGATATCTTGTTAACAAATGAAGAAACATACGTGTGACCATCACAATAGCTTAGATAACATTAATATAGACTTGGATACGATTTTCTATTCTAAAATGGATTAAAGGTACAAAATAATATTTACTAGATTTAACAAGGAAAATCAAGATTTTCGTAGGGGTCAGCTACGATTCAGGATTTTTTGAAAATTTTTAATTCTTGTTTTAATGTATAGTTGTAGCCACATAGGGTATGAAAATACAATATAAGATAATTTGGTCCCTACATAACCCCGATTTACAATAAATCAAGATCTCATAGGGAGTAGTCCACTCATTTAGGATGTATATGGAGTTTAATTATATTATTTGTTAAACAATTAAGAAACATGTTTCATGACCATTAAAACAAGTTTAGTGAACATTAATATATATCTAGGATGTGGTTTGTGATTTTTAAAATTGATGAAATTTGACAAAAATAATTGTTTAATAAATTTATTGATTAAAATCAAGGTTTTCGAATGGGTTATCGTACATATTTTGGGATAACTTTTGAAAATTCCAAGTTCTTGTTTTAATGTATAGTTGTTTCAACCTTGGGTATAGGAACATGATGGAATATAATTTGATCTCTAAGTAACCCTGATAATTATAATATTAGAGATTTCATAGGGGCTAGCACGCCGATTTAAGGTGTTTTTTGAATTTTATTATATTACTTGTTAACAAATGATGAAACATACTTGATGACCATCAAAACTAGCTTAGATAACATTAATATAGATCTTGAATATGATATTCTATTATAAATAGATTAAAGGTATAAAATTAATAGTTTACTAGATTTAACAAGAAAAATCGAGATTTTCGTAGGGGTTAGCCCACAGATTCTAGGATAATTTTAAAAATTTTTAATTCTTGTTTTAATGTATAGTTGTAGCCACATAGGATATGAAAATACAATAGAAGATAATTTGGTCCCTACATAACTCCGATTTACAATAAATCGAGATCTCATACGGATTAGTCCATTCATTTAGGATGTATCTGGAGTTTAATTATATTACTTGTTAAAACATTAAGAAACATGTTTCATGACCATCAAAACAAGTTTAGTGAACATTAATATAGATCTAGGATGTGGTTTGTGATTTTTAAAATAGACGAAAGATGACTAAAATAATTGTTTAATAAATTTATTGAGGAAAATCAAGGTTTTCGAAAGGGTTAGCCTACATATTTTGGGATAACTTTGAAATATTCCATGTTCTTGTTTTAATGTATAGTTGTATCAACCTTGGGTATAGGAACATGATGGAATATAATTTGGTTCCTAAGTAACCATGATTATTAAAATATTAGAGATTTCATAGGGGTTAGCACGCCGATTTAAGGTATATTTGGAATTTTATTAGATTACATGTTAACGAATGAAGAAATAAACCTGATGACCATCAAAACTAACTTAGATAACATTAATATAGTTCTTGGATACGATTCTCTATTCTAAAACGGATTAAAGGTACAAAATTAATAGTTTACTAAATTTAACAAGGAAAATCGAGATTTTCTTAGGGGTTAGTTAGCCCATTAATTCTAAAATAATTTTAAAAATTTTTAATTCTTGTTTTAATGTATAGTTGTAGCCACATACGGTATGAAAATACAATAAAAGATAATTTGGTCCCTACATAACCCCGATTTACAACCCCGATTTGATCCCTAAAATTTTAAAATTTCAAACTTATATCTATTAAATTATAATAGTAAATAGTATTAACGCCGAGATCCAGCGACGGAGCTGGTGAAGATTTTAGTTAAAATCTCACTGGAGACGAGTACAAGCATTAGCAACAATGATGAATTCGAGCTTCATTTCCAAATATCCGAGACACAACTAGTAATTTAATTTATTATTTGTTTTTTCTATTTTTTTTAATTGTAATAACAAAAAAAAAATATTAAACAAATGTTAACTATTTTGTTGATAGAAGTTACTTTCCATTTAATGTTCAGTCAACTTTTTTGATGGAGTAAACAAATACCTTAATTTGGAGGTTTAGAATGTTAATAAAATTGATTTGAAGGTTTAGACTTTAGAGTGTTAGTATAATTTTTTTGAGGTTTAAAGTAAGATTTTAAATATTAAAAATGCGATTTTCTCAATCAAAAAAAAATTATAAACACAAAAAAAAAAGATTACTCGATGATAGTTTTAGTATTTTTAGTGGTTCTTAATCTAGTAATTAATAGATTTTAGTTTTAAAACTTCTATGAGGAAATACAAAAACGAATATACAATTAAATTTTTCTAAGATATTCAGACACGATATGAAGAAAACCCGAAAAGAGTAACAAAGAACATTTTCTTTTTATCCTATTTTTACATATAATCCGAGAATAATTCCTTAATCCTCTATATCTTTCCTAAAAAGAGTATTCTAAGCCGTAATCTAATCATATTCTTCCGGTGGTTGTGGCGGCACTGTTTACAACCCAAGAGAGATCAAAACTCGCCGGAGCCGAGTTCCCGGAAAAGCTATCTCCGGCTGCGAATTCCTCCAACCCATCGAAGAAATCATCGCTCACCACCGTATCCGACAAAGATAACAGATCCTCATCTCCTTCGAGACCTTCCACTGCTAAATCCTCCACCGGCAAAACAAAATCGTCAGCTGACGTCACCGGAGACGATGAATACGTAGCAATCGTGGTCGTCGGAGATTTAGTTGTCATCGGTTGATCAGATGGTTTCTGACGTGTGCTTCCGGCGAGAGAATTACGGTGAGTGGGAGCTGGATGGTTATGCTCCGCCGTGTAAGTGACGATGAACATCTTCGGGTCGGATCTATTTCGCTCCACTTGTTTACGGGCTAAACATCCTTTTGATGTACTACATCTGTAATATCCTCTGTTTTTTTTTTAATGAAAAGAGAAATAATATTATTACCAAAATTGAAACAGAGATAATTTAACAAACTAAAAGCAGACAGAATCACAAAAACAGACAAGTTTCTTTTGTCTTGAAAGAATACAAACATTTATAAGTCAATAAATGAATTGTAAATAAATTTTACCTTGGATATGGTGAACCTTTGATGGGTTTTTGTCCGTACTTTCGCCATGCCCAGACATCGGAGTTTAAAGCCTCTGCTGCTACATGGCACACTTTCTTATGCTGTATCTTTCTGTAACAAGAAAAGAGACTTTTTTAGCCTTCTTGATTGATACAAACAAATTCGAATTTCGATTTTATATTTGATGGGTTCAAATAAAAAACCAATCTTTCCCATTTGTTAATTACTTTCTTGATGGGTTCGACATAATTGAGACTTTTAACCACCTCTTTACAGCAAAATTCGAAAATTTGATTGGTTCAACAAAAAATAAGCTTGATGGGTTTGACAAAAGGTTTAAACTTTATAAGTTGTTGTTAAACAAAGATTTGTGAAAAAATCGAACCTTCTTTTAGATCTTGAGGTATTGGAGCCTGTGGGTTTGCTAGTGACGCTACCGGAAGAAGCAGAGAGAGAAAGAGGACGTTTCTGGTTCTGTGTCTTTTTGGGTTCTTCTGGGTAGTTCAGACATGAAAACGAAGATACCACAGATTCGTGTGTGAACGGCGTGTAGAGATCTCGAATCTCTCCGAAAGAAACGGCATTACTCTGTCTTCCGACGGTGAAAGTAGGGTTCGTATGAGATGAAACGCCGCCGGAAAATACGGTGGTTGTTGAGGTAGTTGCTGATGAGCTCACGGCTGAACAGCCTCTGACTACGGCGTGGAGATCCCAATCGTCGGCCATTGATTTGGTAACTCAGGGGAGACAAAAGCTTCGAATCTCTGAGGAGAGAAGAGATAGCAGAGGAGACAAAAGAGAGCGCTGACTTTTGAAGGGTAGAGAGAGATGTTTATATAAAGAGAGTGAGAGGACGAAAATTATAAAAGGGTTGAAAAAATGGAAGATGTATTTTATTATTATATTATTGATGATAATATACAGTGTAAAATACAATTTTGTTTTGTTCTCCTTTTTTTTTTTTTTTTTTTACATTGCAATTATTCCACATGTGAACACTTTTATATATCTCGCATAGATTAGTTTATTAGTATCATAACAAATAAATTTATAAGTTACAAAGAATGAGCTGAAAAAAAATTCTTGTGAGAGTCACAACTTGTGTCTATAAAAATAGATTAACTAAAAATAAATTTGGTGTACGGATGGTAGTACTTGGTAAACATATTGAATCATTTGTATATAAAACAGGAAATTAAGAACATGCGACGATTGCTCAAAACTAATATGAGATGTTGTAATTAGCAAACATCTTTGGATTCTAACATAAATTAGGAATCCTCTAAAACCGATTCCATTTTTGCACAAACATGCGGTTCCAAATTTTCTAATTCTCTTAGTTTATTTGACTGAAAGCATATCATATATTGCATATGGTCATGGGACGTAAGTTTACTTTGCCATTAAAATTAGAGATTAACTAAATTAACATTTCTTGTTTTAAAAGCAAATAAGTATGAACACACTTGAAAAGATGAACAGTGTCGGAATCATAATGCGTGTATATAATACGTATTTTAAACCTTTATTATATGAATATATATATATAGAGAGAGAGAGGAATTGTCTCATTGGGATTTTTAAAATAAATCTAGAAAGAGAGAAAGTATGTGCTTGGAGATGGTATCTCGATGCTTATCCTGTCTTTGTCGCCTAGTGCTGGAGACTAAGACCAGAAGTGGTTTCTGGTTTCTTGTATTTGGTTGACTTTGATTAATTGTCAAAGGTTTGAATAATCTTTAAACTCTTCTTTTGTCAACCTCACACTCTTTTGGACATTTCCACGCGTCTTTCACACGCGCTTTTTGGGATTAAGTTAAATAGTGGGAAACCATACTTTCGTAGTAGTGCCTACTTTTGATCGATGCGCACAACAAGTTAAATAAATTGTTAAATCTTTTACCCTTTTTTTTGTTTTAACATCTACGATTATGGAATTGTAAATTGTTCAGATTAATGTAAAGGGATAACAAAAAATAAAGTTTTGAATTTTTTCCTTTTCCAGATCATTGTGAGCTTTCGACATTACAATAGTTAATCCAACAGCTGATATTAAAAAGAGAAAAATTCATGGATAACATATGTAATCCATTTATATATACTGTTGAAAATATGCATCAATGTGTATAAAAAGTAATGTACATACAGATAGAAAGATAGTGATTGTCACTTAGCACCATAGTTGAGCTGATCCCTCTGCCGCATACTCTAACCATACATTACTATTGTTTCATTCATTGTACCTTTTTAAGAATCACAACAAAGCACATGTAAATAGTTTCATTAAAAAAAATATGAGTGGTGTGTTTGAAAGTGTTTTGATATCTGATAATAGCGCTCATTCAGACAATTTATTCTACAAATTATTGTTTTCTTCTTTATTTTTTTTCTTTCAAATTCACAACTCTTTTTAATTTAAGTTTTAAACAGTAACATGCCAATTAATTGTAAAAAAAAAAAAAAAATTAAAATAATAACAAAACGTATAAATATATACTTCCTCTGTTTCAAAATAAGTGATGTTTTAGAAAAAAACATTTATCTTAAAATATTTGATTTTTTCGCAATTATATGCTTAACTTATATTAATTTAATAGTTTGTAACTATTTGAATTCTGCCGTATTTTTTTTTCTTAGTTAAATTTTTATAAATAAAAAAATATTTATTATTTTTTAAAATATGTATTTTTATCCAAAACATCACTTCTTTTTAAAATGAAAAGAATATTTTTTAATTATTAATCGCAACATGCGAGATAATTGCCATTGGGCTGTATACAGGTTTCGAATACTCACCATATTCACCCAGAAAGAATTGACCAGTGTAGCAGACTGAGGCACACGTGCCGGACGAGGAGAGCGCGTGATCTCCGCGAGTAAAAAAAAAAAAAGGTTGACAAAATCATAAAAAAAGATGAACGGTTCACACGGAGAGTAAGATAAGATGAGGTGGAGTTGCTACAGCTGTCCCAATGGCCCCTCCTTCGTAAAATGCTTTTATGCCGTTACCATTATCTCTCGCCTCGTGATGTTGATTCCTCTTTCTCAACTCAATCGTACGGCTTATAACGGATCACTTAGCCATTCATCCTACGGTCATATCTCAACTTTTAGCTTTCTATTTGCTTCTTAACTCAATCAACGGTCGAGATTCTCCTGACCCAGTCAGGGTTGCATGAGCCACGTGATACCTTCGAGGACGGGTTTTTTCACAAAATTGCTACAAGTGGCCTGCACGAGGAGCCATAGTATCAAAGCGCGTGGACCCACCCTTTTTAGTATAATTTAATAAAAATATTACTAAACCGAGTAAAGTCAACATTAATTTAAACATTATGTTTGACTAATGAAATTTTTAATTTTATCTAAATCAAGTTAAATGGGATTTATTTATTCTTGTTGTTTGGTAGTTACTTTAATAATTGAGAATAATTAATAAATGTGTAATTCACGGATCTATATTGTTGATATATAATAAATTAATAACCGATTGGGCTTAATGGGTCATTAGTTAAAAATATTTTGGGCCTATACAAGCCACTTTGGTTATCATATTATTCTCACGTGACTTACTCGTGCGTTCCTTGCCCAAAATTTCGCGGTTCCTCAGAAATTTCAACTTTTCTCCCCGCGCCATTTTTTGCTCTGATATTTTCTCGAGAAAAAATGATGACTGAAGGTGTGGGAACCGACTAGCCGCGGATTGCTGGAGAGATGTCCATGGACGAAGAAAACGTGGCGGGGAATGCTATTTGTTCAATCTGTTACGAAGATCTCAAACCGGTTGTTGAGAATCTGCAATCAATCTCAGCTTGTGGCCACGTTTTTCACGAACTATGGTTAGTACGGCACAATCAAACATCTTCTCAAGGTTCCAAGCTCCGAAATTTTATAGATTTATGTGTTAATCGATAATTTCGGAAACCCTAGTTTGCAGCAATGGTTTGAGTACTGCCCGAGTACGAACAAGCGAAATTGCCCGATTTGCAAGCAGAAGTGCTCTCTAAAGGATCCATGTCGACTTTATTTTCAGTCTTCTGGGAATCAAATTGATTCGATTGCCTCTAAGAAGATAGTTGAAATCGAGGAAGATCCGGTCTTACTGAGAGGTGAAGTGAAGCGTCTCCAAGGGAAGATACAGAATCTCTCTTCGGCTCTGGAGAAGCAGAAAAAGGACAATGCTGAAGTCTCCGATAAGGTAATTTGTGAATTCGTGCTCTTTTTTTTTTTGAATCCTTAAGAAGATTGTGTGAATTTTTTTTTTTTTTTTTGCTTCTTCTCAGTTGCATCAATGCAATGAACAATTGAAGGAGGATAAAGTAAAAAGGTGGGAGGCTTTGCAAGAAATATCAACGACTCAGCACTTGCTTAAGTTAAAATCTGAGGTTTTGATTAAACTAAACATCCTTAGATATTAGATGCTTTTTGTTTCTACTTATCCTCTACAGAAGATTTTGGTGTTGCGTTTCTTATTATGTTTGTTACAGGAATGTATCCAGCTTACTTCACAGCGTGTTAAGCTACAGGAGAGAACTATGGCTCTTGCCAAGGAGCTAGCAGCGCTTAAATTGTGCGGAAAATCTTTGATATTTGCTCGTTTAGTCTTTTCAGATTGTGATATAATCATTCAATCTTTTGGTTAAACCTTTCTGAGTGTATATCTTGTTTTGCCTCCAGGGTTTCTGATTTAAGCTTGGAGGAAGATGATGTCCTGAAGCTAGCCTTGTTGGGGAATAACGCTAAGACAAAAGATACAATAGACACATTAGTCAAGTCCTTGGTTATCCGAAATAGGTAGACACATTAGTCAAGTCCTTATTCATGCAGAGTAGAGTGCTTTGTTTGGTTACTTGTCTCTTATGACAACTTGTTAAACTGAAATTTTGAAATTCCATTAGCAAGTAGATATGGTCAAGAAGTTTAGGAAAGGGCAATTGTAAATTGTGTTTCGTTTCTCTAAGGTCTTCTAATTTTCTTTTATGGAGTATCTAAAACAAAACATTCTTGCATATGTATCCTCTGACAGGAGTTATAAGGAATTGCTAGCCAAGTGCAATCAGCTGGGCAGAGGCGAAGCTCGATCTTCTGAGAAACTAGAAAAAGCTTTGGAAAAGATAGATAAATTAAAGGTTTGTCTTTTGCTGTTGCACTCGATCTTGTTTGGTTCTTCTATATCTGGCTCTTATTATATTTATTCTATGAGCAGAAGCAAATGAGGGAACTTGAGATGATAAGTGAAGAGAGAGAGAACAGAGCTTTAAGGAATATAAAAGCTTCAAAGAATTGCAGTGAGAGAGAAGTTTACGAGCCTCCAACTGAGAGCCTGGCTTCGTTTAGAATGCTTCCATCAGACAACATAGTGGAGAACATCTCTACACCATTAAGTAAATTAGAGAAAAATGATGGCTTCACTAATCACGGATCATGCTTAAGTGGAAGAGAAGGCTCCTTTATTTGCAGAACGGACTCGGTTATCGACGTAGATGATGTTCCTGAAACCACCACTTCTGGCATCAGACATTCGGATACTAATGTTGAAGAGAAATGTGATAATCCCACGGTGAATGATATAAAGTTCAACATCAGAGAAAACCTGACATCATCACTCTCACCTCACAGCAATGGTACTACTACTTTCGTTGTACATCATCATTTCAAGTCCCCCGTGTGGTAGATTTGAAGATTGTCCAAAACTAAATGCAGGTGCTAGAAATATTTGGTTGTCAAGTTGTAGATGGAGCAAACATGGAGAAAGAAACGAAGCAACTCCATCACTAGGAGGTTGTGTTCCAAGCAAAGATGATCTGATCTCTATTGGACCTGATGGTAAAGGTGGAAGGATCAAAGTGCTGAGATCTAAACCCCAAATATCTGTGAGTTTTGCATTCTTCATCTCATTATGTTACTTTATTCATAACAAAATCTGGATTTTAAACTTTTGAATTTCTACATTTTCCTTTATCTTGCCTATTGTGTTGATCTCTGTTGCATTCAATAGAATGCTAATCCAAGCTCAGGAAGTGGCAAGAGATTCAAGCTTGGAACTAAAACAAGTGGCTCGTCCTCTCAAGGTTGTCTGCAGATCGAACACTATTTTGGAAAACCTAATCGCTAATTTTTTACATCTGTTTGAGAATCTTAGCACCTCGATATGCTTTGCATACAACTCTGATTATCATGTACAATTAATTACTCCATTGGTTTCTAATGTAAATTTTTTGTTGTGGCGTGTAAATTTCTGTTGTGGCTAATAAATAAACACTTGAACCGTAGGCGTTTTGTTTATAACATTACGGTAGGTACTAGTTTTTCGGTTAGTTTCGGTTAAGGGAAAAATAAGTAAAATATGGGAGATGGTCTAACAATTACATATTGAAGTAATGAGCTTGATTAAAATCTGAAAATACATTTTTTTTTTTTGTTTCTTGCATCGATTACAATATTCATTATGTTAACGTATTCGATAACAATATTTAAATAGAGTAGATTTGGGTATTCGGTTCGAGTTTGGATAGGTTCTTTCAGTATTTGAGGTCGGTCGAATTCAGATATCTTAAAAATTCGGGTTGGGTTCGGTTTGTGTACCTCTCATATTCCAGTTGGTTCGGATCGTCACATAAAAAATCGAAAAATACTCGATTTTTCAGTTATGGAGTATGATTTATCTGGAGGTACTCGAACCTATTCAAAAGTATTTGAAAATTCAAAAAATTCGAGTACTTTTTTTTCGAATCTACCTAAATTACTCGATATTATCCAAAATAACTAAAAATTTTGAGTATTTTTTATCCGAATCTATTCAAACTATTCAAAAATATTCGTAATACTCAGAAGTTTAATATATACACATATATATATACTAGAATCCGAAAATATATCTATTTCACAAATTATACTAATATATTATTAATATATATTTATATTTCTGTATGTTTGGATATCTGTTCGGATTCGAATTTTCGGATTTTGAAATTTAAAATTCGTTTGGATATTTTAACATTTAAGATTCAAATTCGCGGATTTTTTGGTTCGAATTCGGCTTGGATCTTCGAATCCGGGTATTAACCAAAAATAAGATAGAGGATTAGAGATATATCTTTCCTCCTAAAAAAATTAAAAAATGGCTAATAATGCACTGGAGCCTAGAAGAATTTAACGGCCAAACACGTGAGTTTCTCCGTCCTCGAGATTGTCTACGTACGATCCCTTTTTAGCCGTGGATTGTTTAAGTGATAATACTACTTTTTAACGGCGTCAGTGGTAGGATGTGAAGAGCAACAAGATCCTAACACGTGTAATGCTATTAAAAGTACGATTCTACCCTTATATTCTTCTCCTCACATTTATAAGCCACAGAAAGATCAAATATTTTGGTGATGTGAAATGACCTTTGGAACTTAGAAGAAGAATTGCGAAACGCAATTTTTTTTATCACCAAGCGAATCTGAAACGCAAAGCAAATCGCGATTTCGAAGCTCTATGGTGTCTGTAAACCCTAGACCTAAGGGTTTTCCAATTTTCGATCCGTTGAATATGAATTTACAGAGCTCCTCCGATGGGTTTGGTTCGTTTCCTGAAGATCAGACGACGAAGATTCGAAAGCCGTACACAATCAAGAAATCGAGAGAGAACTGGACAGAGCAAGAACACGATAGATTTATAGAAGCTCTTCACTTGTACGTAATTGAAATTTTGATTGTGAGAAATATTTACAAGTCTCGATTAATTTCGTTTGATTACAGATTCGATCGAGATTGGAAGAAAATAGAAGCATTTGTTGGATCAAAAACAGTGGTACAGGTAAAATTTGAAGAAGAATGAATCTTTACTATGTATGTTCTCTGTTTGACAATGATTGTGTTAAATGTTTGATATTGGCAGATACGTAGCCATGCTCAGAAATACTTTCTCAAAGTTCAGAAGAGTGGTGCTAATGAACACCTTCCACCTCCTCGACCAAAGAGGAAAGCGACTCGTCCTTATCCTCAAAAGGCTCCTAAAAATGGTGACTTTTGATCTTCTTCTCAGCTTCTTCTTCTTTTATCATTTTTGTCTGATGATTTTGTTATGCTGCAGTTGCTTTTACGTCTCACGTTGTTGGATCCATCCCGTCATCGAGCACACCGTTGCTTGAACCTGGTTACTTGTACAGCTCACAGTCATTGATGGGAAATCAGGCTGTCTGTGCATCTAGCTCTTCTTCTTCCTGGAATCATGAATCAACCAGTCTGCCAAAACCGGTTATTGAAGGTAAATCTATGTGTGTTTTTGCTTTTGATTGATGACAGTTTGAGTTAGTTGTATCTGTGAACGGTGTTAACAATGTGGTGTAATGAATTTGTGACAGTAGAGGAACCAGGAGTCTCGGCCACAGCTCTCCCTAAGAATATTTGCAGTAAGGAAGATACACGGAGGGTACGAGTATTGACAAAACCTAGTGAAGAAGAAACTTGTGAAAAGCCACATCGAGGTACAACTTTTTACATTATGTGTTTTACTATTTTACATCTTTGAGATTTACCCTGACAATGAGTTGTTCGGTGGCGGGTTCATTGCAGTGATGCCGAATTTCGCTGAAGTTTACAGCTTCATTGGAAGTGTCTTCGATCCCAACACCTCAGGCCACCTCCAGAGATTAAAGCAGATGGATCCAATAGATATGGAAACGGTATGAGACACGTTTAATCAGACTCAATGCCTACTCAGAGCCTTTTTGAAATATTTAATCCTGATTACAATAGAGAAGCTTAAATGGTATATTTCTTTTTGGTACATCAGGTTCTTTTACTAATGAGAAACCTATCTGTAAATCTGAGAAGTCCCGAGTTTGCAGAGCAAGTAAGTAGTAAATTCATTTGACACTCTTAATGAAATACTGGAAGGGTAATACTTTCTTGGTGGGTACTCAAGTAATTACGTATTTATTAATTTGGTGCTTTGGTATGTAGAGGAGGTTGATATCATCGTATAGCGCAAAAGCTTTGAAATAGAGATAGGAAAAACAGCATTGTACCTTATGTGAGAGCAAGAGACATTCATCCAAGGTATGCATTCCCTGGCTCCAGGGCCTCGAGTTCCCATTACCCGAGCAGAACCAATAGCAAGGACTCTTAGATGGCTACTGAGTTGTGGTTTTTATGTCTCCGCTGTGGACCACACGTGTTTGTCCTGTCGTGTATCTGTTTATAGATAATAGAGGGTTTCGTAGAGTTATATAAGGTCAGGTAAAAGTAAGTTTGGATCAATCTTAAGTCTGAAGAGACTTTGTGTGATATTGGTTTGTCAGTCAGCTCAGTACTCAGCATAAGTGTTTTCTTAAGTGCAGATCCAGTGAGTGACAACACGGTTGAAAAGAGGGCAAGGTTAAAGTTTTCGTTTTAAAAAAATTGTATACTATTTTTTTCAAAAAAAATTGTATGCTCAAAAGGACGATTTACAAAAAAATAAAATAAAAATCAAACATGAATGTATACTGTATTTATATATCTTCGGAATGTAAAATAAAAATCTGTCCGATACTATTTTTAACCTAAATAAAGGTCCAATGCTGTTTCCTTCTCAAATGCTTCAAAAATTCAAAAAAACTACCTGAACTCTTATATATATGCGTAAATCACAGTTGTTCTCTCTATGATCATTCCTTTCTGATTTTTAAAAAGGTTGTGCTAGAATATATTGGTCAATGTGCTGCAGACAAATAATTAACAAAGATGTCATGAGAAGGCGATTGACCTTGTCATTTTAATGACACACAAGGTAATATGAAAGCAGCGAAAGAGACAACAAGAGGTATAAGAGAAAGTATAGAAACAGGTTTGATTGTGTTGTAGGCAAATATTGTATAAAGCAGCACTTAAACCATTGAAGCTCACCGTGAGAGAAGGTGCAAGTGATCTGTTTGCATGGGAAGTTTACGTTTGGTGGAAAGTGATCTGTTTGCAAGTGATCTATGTTTACTTGGAACTTAGGTTGGTAGTTTATGAGATCTTCCTACAAAAGGAGACTTAAGTCTTTCTTAGTTTCACTTTGATTTTAAGTTACTCTCTGTTTTTGGTTCCCCCTCCTCCTGTAAAAGTTATCTTTTACCATTCCACTGATTCTGAGAATTTCACTCAACCCATGTAGATCCAAATGAAATTTTAACCCTACAGTCTATAGTCGGAAATTCTGAATGAACTTGATTATCCACCTCTACTTCTTCCCACTACAAAGCCCTTTCTTTCTATTTGCAACGCCTAGAGAATAAGAAGCAAGACTTGTCACTGTTGATTAAGAACGTGGGATATTTGATTTGGCTTCCTCTTGTATTTTTTCCTCTCATCTTATATTTGTATTGCCTATTACGACATCGATCTAACGAAAACAACCACACGCTCATCTGTTACCTTTCAACACAGACCCCTAGGGACTTTATCTACGGTTTAAGATAAAAACCAAAACCTAAAAACCAACACAGAACCTTAATTAAAAGCATCCTCATATCTCACAAACAGCAAGAAACGAGAGTTCATAGAGACAGTATATGTTCTTTTCTTTTTTTTCTTTTTTTTTCCTTCTTAAAAAAATATCACAAATGGTAAATTTGATGACTTGCACATCACAAAGCAACTTACTGTTAGGTAGACACACCTCTTAGGGTGTTAAGAGGACTGTTGCCAGAGCAGAATTACCTGTAGCCAAACCCAAGGTCGAGTTCATGACCCATAGAGCCTTGACGATTAGGACCACCCGCTTGACCCACTATCTGCTTGGATGGGTCCATCCTCTGCTGAATCCCCAAGAGTGTCTGCAGTGAAGCTGGATGCTCTCCTCTGTTGACTTGAGTACCTAAAGAGCCAAAAAAGGATAGCAGACTCAAAATCAACTAGTCCCTACATTACCCGACATAATATCAGGGTCCCTAGAGCAGCAGACTCAAGTCCCCACCAGAACTTGAATCTGACGTCAAAAATGAGTGAAAGTCGAATGTACAGTTGTTATACCTGGTGGTGGCATACCGTAGTTGGGCTGGCGATGGGCAAAGGGAAAGCCTTGTGACGGGTCAGGAATGAGACCCGGCATTTGGTTGTTTACATGAGGAGAGTGATTGTATTGTGGACCACCACCGGGGAAACCTTGCATTAGATGATGGTGTTGCAGGTGGTCTTGCATATGCATCTTCTGCATCATATGTGGAGGAAGACGATCAAACTCGGGATGTCCACTAGTTGTTGTATGATGGAAAGGTGGACGATGAATCATGTTTGGTGGAAAGAGGTGATTTGGTGGAGGATCATGATGTTGAGCTATGATGCTTCCTGGTCCCATGAAATCGAGCTGAGGTTTTACATGAGCATGTCGTGAATCAAACGTATGGAATACTGGCCCTGAACCATTCAAGTGAGAAGAGGGGTCGGTTGCGTATTGTTGGGGATGTTGGTGAAGAAAAGGACCATCTTGACCTCCCATTGTTGGTCTTTCGTTCCTTGGACCAGAGCTTAAGGCAGCTAACTTGTCAGAGCTGTTGAAAGCTACTTCAGGCTCTTGATTCTGAGATCCTGGAAAAGACATGTATTTTTGTGACTTTTCATCGCCAACTGCAAGTAAGTTACTATCTTCTGCAAAGGCTATTATCCCTCCGGGGAGACCGTCAGGTCTGATTTGGTTTCTTTGGCTCAGTTCACCAATAGACCTGTCTGATCGAAGAGGGACCCCAGGAGGATCAGAACCCATAGCTCTTCCAGAGACTGGTTCTCCAATTGACTGCAGTTCGTTCATAAAGGCACTCCCAAACAGATTCTCAAGAGTCAAAGATTTCCCTGGATCTGCTTCTCCAGCTGTACTTGGTTTCATAGATGGTGGTGGTGGTCTCCTCTCTGTTACTGAAGGTAGCTGCGTATCTTGACTTTTTGGGTCTGCACCTCTCTGTAATAAAGAAAGAAGGTGCAGCGAAGCCTGGTCATCAACAGATGTTTTCCCTTGTATAGTCTTCTTTACTGAAGTAACACTCGAGTTTTGGTCAACTAGCGGTGGAGGTGGATGATAGCTTTCGCTAACTTCTGACAGAATAGACTGCTCAAGGTCTTCACAAGTGAGAACAGGTAGAACAGCTGTTACTGATTTACTTATGAAAGTGTTGCTTAACTGATCAGTGCTTTTAGTGGCATGGCCTTGTAAAGGATAATCCATTGAAAGTTCACCCTTGGCATTTTTGTCAAAGGTTTGCATTTTATCTGCACCTTGAAGCAGTGACAGTAAGCCTCGTGGTGGGCTGCTGGACGGGTGATCTTCAACTGGTTTGTTATCTGCACCAAAAAAAAAGGATGTTAAGACTCTTGTCATTGTACGGAAAACGTTACAATTCTAGCATAACAGCAAATGGATTACCTTCTTCAAGAAATAGATGTGCAAACTTGGAGGAGTATTGAATGGTCTGGCTCCGTTTGTTTTCTACTTTTTCGACATTTTTCTACAAGGATTTGGAAAAATGTCAGGTCAATTGAGATTCTTCAAATTCCACACAGAATATATGATGCATGCACAAGAACATGTGCACCATATCATGTAACAGACAAACAGTCATTTCCTAAGGACAACACATTTGATTTTATTTCTGTAACACATGGACCACCATTTGCTTACTATGAGAAGAAACAAACTATGTTATCCATCATTTTTCATGATTAATACAAAACATAAGAAAAAGCCTCATTTACGACTGGTTAAAGGAAACAACAGCAGAAAGAAAGATGCATCATTTGGACCAAAAATGAAGTGCATATCGATAACAGATTCATGAGGATTAGCATATATGGAAGACCTATCATGCGAGTATAATTTGAAGTTCCAGGGATTCACGAGCTAATGGAAATACATTAGAAAAAACTCACCTCAGTAATATTAGAGGAGTCACCACTATTCAAATTTATAGCGGTGTTGAATATCTTATCCAGAATTGATGGCCCATCTGAATTTTCCAAGCTTTTCTTCTTGTCCAACGTCATTGTAGCTTGCTCGTTTTTTCGAGGATACCCCTGTGTTTCAGCAGGAGTTGAGATGGAGGCAAGCTTTTCATAGCTTTTATCATTGTTAACTGTATCTGTAGATATTCCAAGAAATGAAGAGATATTAACAGCCCGTTCACTTGCATCAGTGGAGGAGACACGAACATCTTCACCTTCTATCATCATTTCACTTGAGCCTATCTTGATTCCAAACGGGTTTTCCCCATTATCAACAGATGTTTCATTCACCATATTAATGCCTTTGGAATTTATTGGACTACGCTCATGTTGAGAAGTTTCAATCTGCAAATGGTGTGATAACCAGTAAATAACAGGTGCGACCAAAGATAGTGGAAAGCTTAGTAAATCAAAGAAATAATTAGAGTATACATTAAAACAAAACATTTACGAAGAAAAGATAAACCAAAACAAAAAGAGCAACCACACTTGAACTTCAACCCTCACTGATTAGCAGTAAGCGTATGATGTCCAGTGAAAGTGATAGATCACGCGCCACAGCCTTGGAATGCATAAACCCAAAGGAGTGAACTGGTTTCTTCTAGGAAATAATATTAAAGAAGGAAGGTTTCAGCATGTATCATGGGTTTTTTTGTGAGAATTTGTGAGTTAGGTCATTATTTCTATTTTCCTAGTTTGCATGTTCGTAAGAGAAAGAGGGGGTAAAGTTAGCTATTCCTCCATTCCCTTACTCTGCACGACATACCCTCTCTAAAATAAATCTAAAAGCTACGTTCAAAGCTTGTCACTTGTCAAAACTAGGAATAAGCTTTTCCTTGGACTTAACTGTCATGAATTGCTGAATTCATTCTATCAGGATTTACATAATTCTAGTAACATATTCCCCTCTCCAGCTATTTCTATAAGAAAGCCATATCTAAATTTTGTACCTTAAATTTGTGAGAAGATTCGATATTATCCTAACGTACCCTTTATATTTGATTATTTTTCAGGGATATCGCTAGCTTTAGGACGTTAACAATCAATATACAAACAAAAGTAAAATTTCATGGAACACATATATTAGGTATGGATGAGGGTCTCAGAAAGATAGGGACTTACTTGAGGTTTTTCCCCTTGCTTCTTTTCCAAAATTATGCTTGCAAAACCAGGAGGTACAAGCGGTCTGGGTGCATTACTTTGAGAAGGAAAAGAGGCGTAATTAGAACCAGGAATTGTTGGAGTGTTATTGACTTCATCGCTTCTACTTGGACGCCCTTTTTCATCTTTGGACTCCCCAAGAAGTTCAGTAAAATCAAAGTCGTTTTTACGCAAGTCTGGGTTTAATTTTTGCCTTTCCTGGAATGCTTTTTGATGTTCCTTCCTCAACAATTCAAAAGAAGCTGACGAAGAGTTGAAAATGACAATTAAAGATCGACACATAAAGAAATTCATGGATAAAATGAAAGAAGTTCACAAACTGGCAGAGAGCTAAGTTTCGGACAGGGTAAAGTCAACTGATTCCCTGTACCTCTTCTCTTTCTTTCTTCTTCTGCTCTATCTTCACTTGTAGAATCAGAAGAACCAAATGTTTCATCATTGAATGAGTCTCTAGTGTCACGTCGAGTGTAAGGTGGCGCCTACAAATGTACAGGAGAGATTTAGGAATCTGTGCCGTTAAGCAGTTGAAATATATTCAATCACACCTCACGAACCAGCTGATGACACCCAGCAACGTGATAGAGCAGCATTTAACAACCAATAGTGCCAGAGACTATTCAAGATGATTACAACATAAAAGTGAGTACTTAACCTTGTACGGTCGAGGAGGATGATAAGGTTCATTGGTTCTACTCAGCTGATACGAGTCATTAACTTGAGGTCTGGGGCCAGATGTTCCTGCACCAAATCCAGAAGGCTTCGGGAAAGAACCTTTCCCCAGAAGTCCATCATGCTCAGGTGCTTGCCAAGGCCTCCGAGATGGCATACCAGAACGCCTTCCAGGCTCTCCTAACAAGAAAATACAGTTCAATATCAACTATAATACACCCAAATTCCACAATTATTCTCTATGGCCTTCATTTCATGTTCACTAGACAAGCAGGTTTCATGCCATTGCTTTAGTAAAAATGTGAAAATCTACATTTACACACATCGAACAGCCAGCTGGATAGAGTTGAAATCATAATAATGAACACTTTATTGCAAAAAGAAATAATTCGTAACAGTCTTTATGGAGACAGCAGGTACTATTCAGAGTACTAGTCCACCTTGTTACTGTAGTAACATCATCATACAACATTTAAAGGATGGGATACAAATAAGTCCATTCTACCTGAGTCTCGGTCTGACTGTGAATCACTATCTTTATCATTCCATCCACCTGAGCGCCCTTCCCATTTTCCATGGAAACCTCGAGAGTTGCCACCTAATTCACCCCTGGTGGGAGGTGATGAACTATAATCATTCCGCCTGAAACCATGAGATGAAAAATCGCCGGAAATTCTCACTCGTTCAGGTGAAGGATCTTCGGAGTCACTGCTCAAATAAAGAGTATACAGATCAAGACATCTCACTCTAAACCGGATAGTGTAGAAGATAAAATGACTATATGATCAAACACATTTACACAGTTTCTAGAAAATAGAAAGTAAAAAAGTAATCTCAAATAGAGTCTCACAGCAACAGTGCTTCATCAAATTCACTGGGAAGATTTGGCAGCTTCTTACAAAGGTCTTTCTCGCTCAAGGATAAAAGAAACTTTCTCGTGTATGAAATTCTAGATTTCCTGATTCAATGCGAAAAACAATTACAACTGCAGCTGAAACGTACAGTGAGATGCAAAACAATGACATGATTTACATAAAAAAAAACAGATAAACATACTTTTTCGATTCATCATTGGTTTCGACAAGTTGATCCATGGCAAATTGTTGTTCATTTGCTCTACTCATTATAACAAGGCAGTCGATACACAATACCTTAGCTGCTCAAGGCCAAGAAACACCAGTATCTGTTCTCAACGTCTTAATAATAAAGTTACTCTACAGTAGTTGTCTATATTAAATAGCCCCAAAACGCAAATCTTCTTACAATTCGGTAAAACCGTGTATCTGATCTTCGATATTACAGCTCCTAAAAGATTCTCAGCTCTCTCTCTCTCTAGTAGCCACCAATAATACTCAGCATGATCCCAACTAGCAAAACTTAACCCCACGATTCACCAGCAGCAACTTCATCAACTCGTCGTCACGATCGAGCTATATGTACAGTACGGAATCTAAGATTGTATTTCTAAGATTTTTCGCCCAGAACTGATAAAAAAATCAAGACAAATTACAGCTCAAAACCAAAAAAAAAAAACTAGCTCATCCTAAAGTCAGAAGGCTAATCTCGTATCGGACCTCGCAATTCTCCCCCAACAAATCAAAAACTCGAATCCAAAAAACCTCAAATCGGGATAGGATGAAACAGACTATAGTTTTCTGCAGTAATCTAAGGTCTTCGACAGCTAGGGTTTTTAGCGCTAATGAGGGATTAGAAGGATTCCAGAATCCATCTGAAAAGATATGTAGAAAGAAAAGAAAAAAGAGTCGCGGATTCTAGAAAGAAGGAGAACAGAGAAAAAAAGGAAGTTAGGGTTTCGATCTGCAGAAAGATATTTGAGCTTCTTGCTGTGTTTTGATCGATTGATGAAAAAAAGAAAAGATCGAATGAAGTCTTACAAAGAAGAGAGAGACGAGACAAAGAGAGAGATTTCTCTCAATGAGGAAGGTAAAATTGACAATCCACGCGCTAGATTTTCACGTAAACTCACGCGCTTAATGTTTTTGCATAATTCCAAATGTTCCCACGAACTTTCAAGAATTACATAAAGAACCGTAATATCTTTTACGATGCTATTTTTACCCATATAGGAAAGTCCCAAAACAACAAGATCCCTGATACTTTTATCATCAAATTAACTCAAATTTAAGGGAACAAAGCATGCAACAAAAAAAGAGCGGGTTTTCTGAAAACATGAAATGGTTACAGAAGACAACAATACATACAGTTGGCAGCTATGTTCATCTCTTTCCCTTTCCTTTTGCTTTAGCATCAAAATGATGAGACTTTAGTTTCTTCTTCCGCACTATCACCCCTGTGTTGCCACCACCTCCTTCCCTAAATGGCATTCCCATCAGAGCCAATAGTTTCTGTCCTTCTTGATCGCTTTTAGCCGTCGTGCTGATGCATACATCCATTCCTCTCGTTTTTCCAACGGCATCAAATCTTAAGTGTAATAACCAACCAACATAGAGTTTAGTTTTTCGGTTGTAACCAAAGACCCGACTAAAGGGAACCCACACTTGATCTTGACGAACCAGTGTATAAGAAGTTTCACGCATTTGTTAGTAATTTTGATTTCGAAGGTAGATACAATAGAACTAACCTGATTTCAGGGAATACACCTTGGTCTTTCACACCAATACTGTAGTTTCCGTTCCCATCAAAGCTACTGGGACTCACACCTTGGAAATCTCGAGTTCTTGGAAGGGCTAAATTGATAAGACGATCCAAGAAGGAGTACATTACCTGCCACAATAGTCAAAATCACAAATGTCTAAGACATAAAGAACTCAATAGGAAAGTTTATTAAGTCAAGATTCAAGAATGAGCAAGAGAAATGAGCTCACGTCTCCTCTGAGAGTGACAGCAATACCAAGCGGTTGATCTTCCCTGATCTTGAAAGTAGCAATGGAAGCTCTAGCTCGTGTCTTCACAGGTTTCTGCCCTGTAATAAGCGCGATATCTTTCATTGCAGCCTCCAAACCCTTGTCGTTCTGCGCGGCATCTCCAATACCACAATTCACTACAATCTTCTGAACCTTTGGAACCTGGTAGGGGAAGATGTCCAAGCAGATATACATCAAAGATGAGATTGACAATGGCACTTCACATTTGAAAATGGCACTTCCAAAGAGCACAATATGATCAGACTTCAAGTTGAAATATGGAACAAGACACAAAATTTAACCGTAATATCTCAATAAGTACCTATCATCAACAGAACAAGCTTAATCTAGGCTGCTTCACTACATTAATCAATCCAAAAACCCACAAATATTTCCCGGAAAGGCAAATTTATGAATAACTCATCTGAAACGTATACGAACCCATCAGATATCTTCAGATACGACATTCACAAAACCCAGTCTAACATTCCCTCAAAAAATCCAAATTCACCGAGAATTAGACTTAAACAACATAAGGAATCGCAACAAAACAAAAACTAGGTTTGGCACAGAGGGAAGAATTTGGAGTTACCTGGTGAATATTAACGTACTTGAACTCTTCTTTGAGCGCAGGAATGATTCTCTCGAGGTAAGCGGTTTTGAGCCGATGAGTTTTCTCGGCCTCAGATTTCTCAACCAGCACAGTTCCAGACGCCGAGACTTTCACCACGTTTCTGAGCGGCGGAGAGAGCATCCGTGCGGAGGATGGAGCCGCTAATTTAGGAAAACGGCCGTGAAACGAAGAAGCAGAAGACTGCAGAAGCGAAGGAGACGCCATGGTCGAGGCTCTCAAGTGGATAAAGTTGCAGGAGAAGAGTGAACTCTATCTAGGCGTTCGTTGTTGTGATAACCAGTGGCACCTTCTGTAATTTGTTGATGGTGTGAGGATAAGGATTTTGTTTGCTTAGCCCACAGAAAACAGAGTATTTCCATTAAGGCCCCCCAATATTTGTAATTATGAAATGAACCGGGGGAGTTATAACGATAAATAATATATTTGGGGTTACAAGAGATTTCAAAATAAAATATGGGGGGTTGTTTGATATGGGCCCAAAGCCCAGACCGTATATTATTTGGGCTATTCAAATTTAAATAACCCGTACCCGTATTTTTGTCGTTTAACAAATCACACCACACCGACCCGAGGGAGAGTCAAAAACCTCTCTCTCTCTCTGCCTGGTCGCTGCACTTTGTCTCTTCTTTCTTCGATTTCCATCTCTTTCTTCGCAGCTCAGGTCACTCGTTCTGTCAGCCATGGCGATTCCTTATATGGAAACCGTCGTGGGTAAGCTTCAATACCTTCTCCGAAACATTCTACTGTCCTGTTTCGCTCGTCGCATTTCATTTTTGTTTGTGTTTTGCTTTCTTTGTTGTGTGTGTTGAGATTCCATGACTGGTTTTATACACCATCGTCTCTGCTTCTCGTTTCTAAATTTGGTTCTTTTCAAATATTGCGTGTCTTGATCTGAGGTTTTATTAGTCCAACTGTTTCTCCTCTTACTCTTGCGATTGATCTGAGGTTCCGTGATATCACCTCGTCCTCGTATTAGAGTATACGGAGCCTTATTTGCTTCTCTGTTCAACGATATTTAGGGTTTTGGGAAGAAAAGTCAGAGTCTTTTTTCCTCACTCCTGATTTGAAATTGAGAATCTTGGAGTTTAATACAGCTACAGCTTTTTTGGGCAGATCTTTTGGGTTTTCTTTTTAGGGTACTGTGTTCTTGGGAGAAACTGGGGTTTTGTAGAATTGTTTTGAAATGGATTGTGTTGTGGAACCGTTTTTGAATGTGGATAGGTGTATCAAACTATTTTCAATGCTCCAATATCTTCATTATTACAAGAGATCCATATTGCAAGAGGCTTTGATGTACACACAGATATAGATCGCTTAGTGAAATATATTCAAACGTATCTAAAAACATTTAAATATTATTTGATCTGTTTACGTCTGGTTGATCGAAAAGTAGAAGATGTTATTGAAATTTAAGGGATGGAGTTTTTGTCGCTGTGGCATATGTATCAGATTCATATTCATCTTCTGTGTTCTTTCTTACAGGTTTTATGATAGTGATGTACATTTTCGAGACATATTTGGATCTGAGGCAACTCACTGCTCTCAAGCTTCCAACTCTCCCGAAAACCTTGGTTGGAGTTATTAGCCAAGAGAAGTTTGAGAAATCTCGAGCATACAGTCTTGACAAAAGGTTTCTTCTTATTATATATCGTGTTAGTTTCTTACAATTGCCATGGCTATTATCTCTGAGGATGTTTCATTTTTGTCAGCTATTTCCACTTTGTTCATGAGTTTGTGACTATACTTATGGACTCTGCAATTTTGTTCTTTGGGATCTTGCCTTGGTTTTGGAAGGTACATATCTGGTTTCACTTTTAGTATATAGTATCTCCTTTTGAATATAGAATTGTTATATTAAAATTGTTAATATTCATTTTTACCTTAGATTTCTGGAGCTGTTCTACCGAGGTTGGGCCTCGATCCAGAGAATGAAATACTGCATACTCTTTCATTCTTGGCTGGTGTTATGACATGGTCACAGGTTTTTCAAATTAACCCCTTCATATAGTCTTAAACTTTTACGAGCAAAATATTTATTATCTTAAGATAGTAAAATTTCTTTTATATTCTTATGCAGATCACTGACTTGCCGTTTTCTTTGTACTCAACTTTCGTGATCGAGTCTCGGCATGGGTTCAACAAAGTATGTCGTATTTCCAACACTACCTTGTGACTTAGCGTTTCTTTATTAAAAATGTGGATTAAATTGGCTTCTAAATTCTGTTTACAGCAAACAATATGGATGTTCATTAGGGACATGATCAAAGGAACACTTCTCTCTGTCATACTAGGCCCACCCATTGTTGCTGCGATAATTTTTATAGTCCAGGTTTGGTGCCTCTAGATTCATCTTATTTCTGCGCTTTTCACATAGATGACTATTCTCCTATGAGTGTGAGCATGAAATTTTAGTTTTCGTGTTAAAAAGTTCATAATTTACTTCTCTGAGCATGAAATTTTAATCTTTTCCCAGAAAGGAGGTCCTTATCTTGCCATCTATCTGTGGGCATTCATGTTTATCCTGTCTCTAACGATGATGACTATATACCCGGTCTTGATAGCACCACTTTTCAACAAATTCACTCCTGTGAGTATTTCTGTCATGGCCAATTTACAAAATCAGTGATATTTTACACTATTATCAGAAAACTTAATCTTCCACTCTATATTGGTATAGCTTCCAGAAGGAGCTCTCCGGGAGAAAATTGAGAAACTTGCTTCTTCTCTAAAGTTTCCCCTGAAGAAGCTGTTTGTTGTCGATGGATCTACAAGGTCAAGCCATAGCAATGTGAGGAATTTAAAGGCTTGAGATCTCTTCATGCCTACTTTTCTAGATTACCATTAGAAGCTCACGTTTTTTGTACACCTCACAGGCTTACATGTATGGTTTCTTCAAGAACAAAAGGATTGTTCTATATGATACATTGATTCAGCAGGTACTGCGACTCTCAATGCTTCAAGCAAGCTATACTCACAATCTGATTCCGGTTCTGAAACATAACATAATCTTATTTTGTGCAGTGCAAGAATGAGGATGAAATTGTGGCTGTTATTGCACACGAGCTTGGACATTGGAAACTGAATCACACTACATACTCGTTCATTGCAGTTCAAGTGAGCCTCAACCGACAGTTCAAAATCCTATTTATTCATATCTACAATTCACTTAAGAAATCATGTCCTCTGACCCTCTCTCTCAATGTTTCTATTGCAGATCCTTGCCTTCTTGCAATTCGGAGGATACACTCTTGTCAGAAACTCCACTGATCTCTTCAGGAGTTTTGGATTTGATACACAGCCGGTTCTCATTGGTTTGATCATATTTCAGGTTTGTTAATTTTGCTTTTGGACACCAAACTCATGAATCAAGAAGGAATTAACAAAAACCAAAAAACTTCAAAACTTATAATTTTATCTCCTGTCTGATTATTGCAGCACACCGTAATACCACTACAACATCTAGTAAGTTTTGGCCTCAACCTCGTTAGTCGAGCGTTTGAGTTTCAGGTAAAATCTTACAATCCTTCAAGATCCAATCATGGTTTTTTTTCTTTCAATGCCTGCCTCATCACTAATCTGAGTTAATGTTCGTTTTGCAGGCTGATGCTTTTGCTGTGAAGCTTGGTTATGCAAAAGATCTTCGTCCTGCTCTAGTGAAACTACAGGTGAGAGAAGAAAACAGCCGAAACACAGACTGTTTCCTCAAACTTTTGTTCAAACTTTAATGGTTTTTTTTCTGTTGGGATTTTACAGGAAGAGAACTTATCGGCAATGAACACTGATCCATTGTACTCAGCTTATCATTACTCACATCCTCCTCTTGTTGAAAGGCTTCGAGCCATCGATGGAGAAGACAAGAAGACAGATTAAGTCCTTATATTTTGTCTCTTGTACGGATTGATGACTAAGTCTAAACAAAAAGTGAAAAACCATATAGGCACAGGCCTCTTTTGTTTGTTCTTACTTTTACAGTGGGTTTTGCTTAGTCACTTGTACTAGTTTTGTGTTTTTAAAAGTTGTTTCATATGATCAGTCCAACCCATCATCAACCATTTTTGGCCTGCTTGTTCTTTTTCTCCCCTAATTTGAATCAATATTTGTTTTGAAAGTGATATAGGTTATGGTTGGTGTTACTACTACATGTTAGAAAATCGTGTACATAAGTAATACAGAATTTTTGAACAAGGCAGAATTTTTTTATTTTTTTTTAATAATAAATCAACATAATGGAACATCGAAATCAGTAGTAATACGGAATTTGACCAAAACATTCACTAAGAAAATTGCGAAATGATAAATGAAAAATGCCATAAGTAACAAATCAACCATTTTTTTGGTAAAAATGATACGTTTCTTGCTATGATGGTGCAATAATGGATTTCTCTTTTCTCCCCAACCTTATCTTTTTTTAATTATTATTATTATTCTCATATAATATATATATTTTTCCTATAAAGCAACTTTCGCGAACATGAATTAAAATCTATGATATCATCATTCATCACCGGTTCAAAAGTTAGGAAAATTTTAATCTCAAAACTTTGTTTTGGTGAACAGATCATTCAACCATAAAATTTAAAATTTAGCTTATAATTGTATCTCTTCGTCTTGACATAGACACGTGATTCCAAAACTACACTAAAACTATAAAAACTTACGGTCATGGGTCTTTCACGCATACAATTTTAAATTGGTTAAAGTTTGATACCTTTTGATCCACCTAATTTACTCATTGTCATAAAATGATTTACTGTATTAATTAATGAAATAAAGAAGAAAAATATTAGTATCTTTTTCTTGTCAAATGGAATACTGATCTGGCAACTCTACATCATCTTCCGTCTAGCCTCTCATGGTCTCATCCTTATCTACTCGTCTATTGATATTAAAACAAAATATATTATATACACTTACACTTATACAGTATGGCCTTTATTAGGAAAAAGTCAATTGAAAAAAACAAAATTATAAAGTAAAATCCAAATTCGGAATTATACATGGCATTTAATAAAATAAACGAATGTTATTAATGCACTCTCTTAGTGACTAGTCTCTTCGATTTAATAAGCGAGATTTCTTTTTTCCAAAAAAAACTAATTCAATATTAACGCCTTTATCCTTAAAAATAAATTTAATATGTTCTGTAAATTTAATAATAACGGTCAAAGCATGATTTAATGATATCAAACAAATTAATTAAGAAAATTCGGATCTAAATAATGTACACCTCGAGAATACGTAGGTACCATTACACTTAACACAGTAGAGAGAGAGAGAGAGAATCAGACAGCTCATCCAAACACTGGAGAGTCATAATCTCTCTCTATCAGATTTTACACTGAGAGCTTTTTCTTTAAATTCCTTCACTTTTGTAAATTCTTTTTTGTAATAATTTATTATTCGATTGAATATTTGAGTTTATTCGTCTCTTTGTTTTTTACTCAATCCTCTGTTTTCGGCTCTGTTCGATTCTTCTATCTCTCTCTCTGTTTTTTTCGTCATTTTGCCTAAAGCCACATGCAACGGTGATTAACTGATTATTTATCCATATCCATTGATTCGCCGGTAAAGCTTATTCTTTTCCGACGAGATATGCGAAATATTCGAAAACCCATTTAATCGAAATCCTTCAGTTCTATGACGATCTCTATATTCAATCCTGATTCCATCAATAACGAGCTATCGAAACCAACATCGATCTTTGGTCTTAAGCTTTGGGTCGTCATCGGAATTTTACTAGGATCTCTTATAGTCATCGCTCTCTTCTTTCTCTCCCTTTGTTTAACCTCTCGCCGCAGACATCGCAAGCGACGTCACTCCGATTTCGCATCACCCGCCGTAGCTACGCCGCCGATTTCTAAGGAGATTCAAGAGATCGTTAGACCTCCGCCGGCGCATGACCATTACCATCCGACGCAGCCCGTTGCGGCGGAGATCCAAGTCGATATTGGGAAGACCGAGCACCGTGTGGTGTTCTCGGATCGAGTCTCGAGTGGTGAAAGCAGAGGGACAGTGAGTGCTAGTGAAACTGCGTCGTTTTCAGGTAGTGGTTGTGTTGGACCGGAGGTTTCTCATCTTGGTTGGGGAAGATGGTATACTCTGAGAGAGCTCGAAGCTGCTACGAATGGATTGTGTGAAGAGAATGTGATCGGAGAAGGAGGTTATGGGATTGTGTATAGAGGGATTTTAACTGATGGAACTAAAGTCGCTGTCAAGAATCTGCTTAACAACAGGTACTTGATAAAGTTTTGATTTTTACATTACAATTCTGGATATTTCCGTTGTCAAGTTTGATCCTTTACTCGTATTTGGATAAGGGTTTTAGGAACTATGAATTGGGTTCATGTATTTTCTCGGATTTGTGAAGATTGTGTCTGATCAAGATAACAAAGGAATAATTTAGTGTTCTTTGTATTTGGATGGGTTCCGGAGTTTATTTGAGCATACAATGTCTTGTTTTGGGAAGAATGTGGTCCTGGGAAGGTGTTTGTTGTGTCATTAATGGGTCCTTTTGTGTTTTGATGTGTAAGGATAACTTCTTTGCTGATCATTAGTCTTTAATTATGTTGGAAGGGGTCAAGCTGAGAAGGAGTTTAGAGTGGAAGTGGAAGCCATAGGGCGTGTACGGCACAAGAATCTCATTAGGCTTTTAGGGTACTGCGTTGAAGGTGCATACAGGTAAACAAAAGAAACCCGCACGCTTGATACGGACTTTGATCTAATGTTTTTGGATTTCCACCTGTGAAATTAGGATGCTTGTGTATGACTACGTCGATAATGGCAACTTGGAGCAATGGCTTCATGGTGATGTTGGTGACAAAAGTCCTCTGACTTGGGATATCCGTATGAACATAATACTTGGCATGGCGAAAGGGTACACTTCCAAGACCGGATTGATAACTTTCAATTTTGAATTCTTCTTTTTCTATATGCAAATTCTTTCTTGGTGTTCCCGCAGATTGGCGTATCTACATGAGGGTCTTGAACCGAAAGTTGTTCATCGGGACATAAAATCCAGTAATATCTTACTTGATCGTCAGTGGAATGCTAAGGTATCGGATTTTGGACTCGCTAAGTTGTTGTGCTCTGAGAGCAGTTACGTGACAACTCGTGTAATGGGGACTTTCGGGTAAATTGTTTAGTTTGCTTATAATTATGATTCTTGGATTCTAAAATTCTTGAAACACATCTAATTTTTCCTTGATTGGTTTGTTATGTAGATATGTTGCACCTGAGTATGCTTGCACGGGAATGCTGACCGAAAAGAGTGATATCTATAGTTTTGGGATATTAATCATGGAGATAATCACCGGAAGAAACCCTGTCGATTATAGTCGACCTCAAGGAGAGGTTATTTTTCTTTTAATAAACCCGGCTTTCATCTAGCGATCTAAGGTTTCAAAACCGTGTGCTTGTTTCTTCTACCAGTTCTTGATTGTCTCATTTTGTTAGGTGAATTTGGTTGAGTGGTTGAAATCAATGGTTGGAGACCGGAGGTCTGAAGAAGTAGTCGATCCGAAAATACCCGAACCGCCAACTTCAAAAGCTCTTAAGCGAGTGTTGCTCGTTGCGTTGCGTTGTGTGGATCCGGATGTGAATAAAAGACCTAAAATGGGTCATATTATACACATGCTTGAAGCTGAAGACTTGTTCTATCGTGACGTAAGTATTATAATCACAGTAAATATTTGAAGTAAATCGTTTATTTGCTCACAGAATATCGTTTAGCAGAAACAACGAGCCACAAGGGAGCATGCAAGCCGCGGTTATAACCAGCAACAGACTGAAGTTTCAGCGGCTGTGGCTGAGACGAGCGAAAGTGACAGTTTTAGAGACCGAAGATAAAAGATGTATGAAGAGAACTGATAATTTTCCGACATTTAGGTTTTCATTTTTTTTTTTTGTTTGTTTAATTAATTTCTTATTATATTTTACTGAAATATTATTTTTATTCTTTTTTGTTAGGCTTATTTCTCACTGAGTAAATCGAGGGTTCTAATATATTCAGTTCATGGCAATGGTTAAATTGTTACGGCTAGCTTTAGAGCAGTTCCAATGGGAAGATTAAAAAATTAGGATTAAAAAGATAAATGTAAGAGTATCTCCAACAACAAATTCAAATTTTCAAATATATGTTTTATAGATATTTATAAAAGTTTTATGAACTTAGTTAATTATGATCAATATAAGGAGTATAATGCAAAATTCTAAAATTTGAAATTTTATAATTTGAAGTTTATCATTGGAGAAGAATACACCCAAATTTCATATATGAAGTTTCCCAAACTTCAAAAATGAAGTTGTTGTTAGAGATGCTCTAAGAACCTGTTTTTCACTAAGAACTTTTGATATCCTAATAAGAACCAATTTCTCTAGACATTTGTCAATTTATTAGAGATTCAATATATCTCATTTGTTTTATAATCCATTTAATAGTTTATATGTTGATATTTTAAATTTTATATTTTTCTTATAAATCCTAAAATAAAATTATCTATCAATTGAGTTCTATTATTCATAAGTTTTAAAAGATACTAATAATATTTTAATTCATATTATCAAACTAGTTAAAAAATATGAAATTAGTATTATTAATATATAAAACTTAAATTCTCTAATTTTCTTGTATTAATTAGAAAATACTAATTTTATTATAATTATAACTAGGAAGCTACCCTGCACCATGTGCGGTAAAAAAAATAGTAGCAGATGATGATATTTTTGTTTCTATAGTAATGTGATATCTTAAGTATGTTTTATTGTTGATTATTTATCCGTAATTTATAAAAATTAAAAGGTCTGAAAAACTGTTTTATTGATTCTAATTTTTGGAAGTTATTTTGGTTCCAATATTATAAATGTTGTCCAGGATCCTTCATATATGGTATAATCGTTATTGAATATTGTTTCATATGTTATTATCTTGATAATTTAAAATATGTTATAATTTGAAGATAACAACAACTATACATTATAATTATCTCCACACGATTTTTTTTTTGTTTTTATTAGTAATTGACTTTTTTTGATTTTTTTTTTAGTTAAAATTTTTTATAGCATTTATTTTCTCTTAATATATTCAAAATTTTAGAAAATATTCTTTTGTAAAAATTTAATTTTTACTCTATTTTTTGTATGTTTTACGGATTTTTTAAAAAAAATCTGAGTAATTTAACTTTTCGATTGTTTTGAAAAATTTAATTTTCTTAGTAAATCTTTCTTTTTAACAAAACGAATTTTCAAAAAAAAGATAGATATTCCCCTGATAGGAAGAAGACAGAGTGCAGTTAGCAACTCAGAACACAGATTCGGATTAGTGCAAATAGAACTAGCTAAATTCAAGCGGTGAGTAATCCGAGTCCTTCTTGCTTGAAAGGAGTTGGCTTCTCTAGAAGCCTACTAATAATAGTATGAGGTTAAGTACCAGCTAGCATTCCGGAGATTGCCGGGGGTATTTGACCGCGGCGGGATAGTCTTTTCCTTCTACGATTCCGAACGGCTGCTATTGCAAACCAAGAGAGCTACTAGCTAGGCAACAGGCGCTACCGGTGCTATAAGTGCTTAATGGCAGAAAAGACTCAGGTTGTGGTAAACCTGTCTTCCTTTTTAGATGCCCGGCTTATATACCAAGCCGGAAAGCCATAAGAGGAGGGAAGATCCTTTCTAGTGCTTTGCAACATATGAAGCAACCGTCGTATTTATATCATTCGTTGGGTGCTGCTAACTCCCCTTGAGGTAACTGGATAATTTTCCACGGTAAAAAGGGCTCCTGACCAGTTAGAAACAAAAATAAATAAAAACAGGGTTCCAATAAAGGGAACCCATGGACCATATTCTTCTCCAATCTGCGTTTTACTCACGTCTCGAAATGAATTCAAGGAACAAATTCAAAGAAATTTTGCCGTCAGTTGGAATGGTTTGTGGACCCCCTCTCTTACCGTACGTGCGACTCTCACCGCATACGGCTCGCACAAAGACTCCTAAATCCATCCCGAGCCTTTTCTTCCCACCTCTCCTTTCAGTCGAGTTACTAAAGTACCTCTCCAATCCTCGATCAAACTTGCCCAGGCGCTATTAAATAATGGGGGTCTTTCCTTCGCCCTATCGTATATTGTATGTATCGGCTTGGCTTCGTCCAAAACTAAAACAAGGAGGCATTCTTTGTGGAAAATTCTAACAACATCATGGCATGCTCAATTATCTCTTAACCTAGCTATGTTAGGCTCTTTAACCATTGTTGTAGCTCACCATATGTATTCGATGCCCCCTTATCCATATCTAGCTACTGACTATGCTACACAACTGTCATTGTTCACACATCACATGTGGATTGGTGGATTTCTCATAGTTGGTGCTGCTGCGCATGCAGCCATTTTTATGGTAAGAGACTATGATCCAACTAATCGATACAACGATTTATTAGATCGTGTCCTGAGGTTTTTTATGTAATCATATCACATCTCAATTGGGTATGTATATTTATAGGCTTCCACAGTTTTGGTTTGTATATTCATAATGATACCATGAGTGCTTTAGGGCGTCCACAAGATATGTTTTAAGATACTGCTATACAATTACAACCAGTCTTTGCTCAATGGATACAACACATATCTTTATAATAATTTAACTTTTATTCGATTTTTAAATAAATTTTAAAAAGTTAAATGACAAATATTTAAATAAATAAATTTATTGCAGACAAAGTCATAATAAAATAAATGTGAGTATTCTGTATTTTTTTTTTTAAAAAATATTTAAGATGGTTAGATACTAATATTAACCGATGAATATACTATATGGTTAACAATTTTCGTTGACTTAAGTGGAAATTAAATATTAAAAAAAGTCGTAGAAAACCCCAATTTCGTTGACTTTTTTTAATTAAATATTTCGTTAAAAATTAAAAAAAGTCGTAGAAAAGGCCCTGGCCTACGGCTCATATAAGAAAAAATTGGAAGGCCCGTATTTTTTTTTAGAGTCGCCGTCTTCTCCTCGGGAAAAACCAAATATATGAAACCATTTTTTAGAGTCGCCGTCTTCTCCTCGTGAAAAAACAAATATATGAACCCTGAACGGAGTAGCCGTCTTCTCCTTGTTCATCAACGACGATGATTTGCATTATATGCCAGAACGATTCTTTTGACGATTGTAAAGATGGGTTTACTTATTGTAAAAAATGCGGTAGTAA
The DNA here is from genome assembly GCA_004349715.1 of Crucihimalaya himalaica. NCBI lineage: Eukaryota > Viridiplantae > Streptophyta > Magnoliopsida > Brassicales > Brassicaceae > Crucihimalaya > Crucihimalaya himalaica. The sequence continues at coordinate 129,713 of SMJT01000185.1, forward strand.
GGTGGATGGTATTCTCGATACAGCCGGCGAAGATTATCGACAAAAAGACAGACGCCGCCCAGAAGTACGACCAAACACAAACACAGAGCCAGTCAATTTGAGTTATGAGGATTATTACAAGGAGACCAGGGATAGATACGTCAAAGGTTTACTGATGATGATAACTTATCAGTGCGATGCGTTGGTGGAGAAATTCAATGTGACGCCATTGATTATTGGTTTGGTCGGACCCATCTGCTTACGGTTTGTGTCTCTCTCTCACGTCTTCAGTGATGGTTGGGCTGATAAGGCGATTGAAGACTCCGAGCGCCAATCAAAGGGAGAAGTGCCAGAGATTAAGCGGTGTAAAAGCGAAGAACCTCACAACGTATATGGTAAAAGAGCAGTAACGATATGGTTAAGTCTACTTAAAAAGTCTCTGCCTTTATCGTCTTCCCTGGCTATATCTTTCCTTGCTTGTCACAAAGCAGGATCACCAATTCTACCCACGGACATAGTGAGCTGGGCACGCCAAGGAAAGATTCCGTATCTTTCTTCTTTTCTCAAGATTCGAAAGCACATGGGAGACAAATCAGCTGCTTGTCATGTGTCTGCAAGTGTAATGTTTAGGCCTATTTAGATTGTTTCTGCTCAGAGATTAGAAGCTCAAGCCGCTTCCATTGCCGATTTCATTGGTTTGCCTTTGCCTCCTGTGAATTTCTATGGTATAGCTTCAAACTATCTAAAGCGGTTGTCTATTCCCCAGGAGAAGGTTCTTGATCTGGTGTGTCTCTTACAGAACTGGTCAATGCCTTCGGATTTGTATCTATCTAAGAACGAGCTTAGGCTTCCCACTCGTGCTTGTGTCATGTCTATTATTATTGTAGCTATTCGGATGCTTTATAATATCAATGGTTTTGGTGTATGGGAACGGAGTTTGGGTTTGCTTGATGCTACTAGTAATGAGGCGGATGCATCAGATGTCACCAAAGCAACTGAATTTGATACTGAGGAGCTTTTGAAAAACCTTGAAACTGAATATTACAAGGTCGCTGCTGCTCAAACCGTTGGTAAGTTCCTTTACCGACCCATACCAACCCGTGAATGTTGGTCTCTCTAGATCCTAACCTTTATATTTTGCAGAATATGAAAAGGATCTTTTGTCATATTTATTGCACGGGAAAAACGAGATCTTTGCTGGCTTTGAAGAAGAATCAGCTGATGACACTTACAAAACTGTTGATAATCTGTGGAATCTTTACCCGAAAGATGAGGTGAAACCTGTTTATTGTTCTATGTTTTAAAACTGAGAGGGTTGTTCTTAATTATAAACCATCTCTGTTACGCGCATTTTGTAGGAACTTGAACGGTTTGGGGTTTCATCCAAGAGGGGAAGAGACTGGGAAGATGATTTATCACTTAACCAGTTGTCCTTGAACAATGACAAGTTGAGGGATAGAAACAACCCTTGTAGCAGTTGTTCAATGGATTGTGATGAGCCATCTTTGGAATGTGTTTCATCACAAGATAACCATAATCACGAAGAGATATCCAAAGAGAAAGCGCTAAGAAGACTAATAACAGACATGGGGGACAATTTGTTCCGATACATGCCGCCTCGCATGAAAGTAAAGAGACTAGACTATCTTCAATATGTGAGGAAAAAAGATGATGGAGCATTGATATGTGCAGCTCACGCCGATTACTACATTCTTTTACGGGCTTGCGCTATGGTAGCTGAGATTGATGCAAGGAATATGCATAGAAGTGTGTTGAGCTTTGAAAGAAGATTGGCTTGGATCGAGAAAAATATAGATCATGTTTTGCATCTAACTCCACTTTCTATCCCTAGTTCAGATACGAAGACACATTTGGATTAGCTGAGCTTAGAGATGAAGTATAACCACATCGATCTGGCTATTAGAGATATTAGAGATGAAGTAGTTCAGGAGTAGAAGGTTCATAAACGTGAGTGTTTTTGTAAACAGTATGCTTATGGTCTTGAATTGATATTCTTTTAATTTAATTTATATTCCAAGGTTGGTATTATGTATTTTTTTTCTTCATTATTAATTCTGGTATAATTGAATTATCTCATTCAATATTAATAATGTAATATTTGTTATAAAAAACCGAATAAAACTTTTTGATTATCAACTGATTTAAATTTAATAGGTTAAAATATGTTATACATACAATATTACTATAGTGTCGAACCAAGTTAAGTACTATAATGCAAGAACAAAAATTAGTAAATGGGCTAATGTGTAATAAGCTTACTTCTTTCTGAATATGCTTAGATCAGAGAATATATCAAAATCACTTTGTTGTTCTAAGAAAAGCCCAACGCGGTCCAGTGAAATGGGCTTGGAGCGTAATGGAATGACAAATATACCCCCAGAATAAACAATCAATTACACGAAGAAACCAGAAGTTTCTAGCCCTTGGATTGAAACATAATCTGGCGGCTATACTATAACCACTTTTTCTTATTAGTGGTATACTGACAAATGTCAACGATTGAGTAAGAGTGACTATAATATAACGCAGACACCATAAGCGTACACGTGTGATTTTGTCTCCATCCTTCGTCACTGCCGCGTAGCAGTCCTTTACAACTAGCAAAACCCAACGCGTGAGAGTTAAAGTTGTTTCCTTTGTGATTTGCGTTGATCTGCAGAAGAACACGGCAAGTTTCGTTGATTCCTATAAGAACACGTTTCAAGTCTTTGCGTTTCCTCGACATTTCGAATCTCTAACCCATCTCCTATTTATACGTTCTTTTCTCTACAAAGTTAGACTAAGTTTTGTTTTCTCTCCTTCATTTCTTCCGTCGTTGAAGTACACCAACAACATTGCCGAAGAATCTCTCTCTTTAGGTGAGTTTTCGTTAATGTCAATTTGGATGTGAAATCTCTGGGATTCGGATTTTAAGACCTGGTTCTTGTTTGGTTTACTGAAAGTTATGTTTTTTATTTGTTGTCTGCGCATTCTTGAGGCTTATTGGTTTTAAGATCTGGTTCTTGTTTGGTTTACTGAATATTTATATGAAATTCAACCTCGATGAGCATTTTTTTAAAAAAAAATTTGGATTCAGAACAATGTTATTGGTTTGTTCATTGTTTCAGACTACTAACTAAGTCTCTTCTTTGCATGTATTTCAGTTAATATGAGCCAACATTGTAAACATGATCCTCCTCTCCGGTTCTTCCGCTGTAGAACTAGAAACCCGTTCAAGATTCTATTTTCCAAGAACAAGAATACTAGATTATCGCCAAAGCTTCTCTCACTGTTGAACAATTTCGAGACAAACTTGACGGTGTCGATTAGAGAACTTATAACAAAGGATAAGAATGATATCATTAGTGTTTCTTGGATGATACAAGCCATGCAATCTCTTTGTGAGACACACAAGAGTATCAGCACACTCGTGACTGATCTAGAGCTTTCTCTATCGGACTTGGAAGAAAATTTGATTTATATGCACTCAAGTGTTAGCTCGAAGCTGCTTGAACTCTGCAACACCGTCACCTCAGAGCTCAACCATCTTGACCATGGAAACCTAATGCTCAAGATTGCTTTTAGTAAGCTGGAGACAAACAATTGTTGCAAGGTACTCCAGTTAATCGACAGTTGGAATCAGCACATGGTTTCCAAAAACCCGAGAATCGAAAACTGGGACGCTGTTTTGAGTAGGCTTGTTGAATCGATGGATCATCACTATCTCTTTAAGAAGGCTAACAAGAAACACTCTGAGAAAGGAAAAGTCCTCTTACGAGCTGTATACGGTGTAGAGGTCAAGACTTTATACATATTCAGTGTGTTTGCTGCTGCATTTACGGGTTCTTCCAAGAATCTCTTCTATCTAACAGTTCCAAAGGAGATGAAGGAGCTTCCATGGGCACAAGCTTTCATGGAATTGCAGAACGAGGTTAACTCAGAGATCAAAAACACATTCTTATCAGACCGATTCATTGTTATTAAAGATCTCGAGGCTGTTGAAACCAGTGTGAAGAAGCTTTACACAGCGGTACAAGAAGGGTCGGTTCCTAGTTTGTTGTTGGAGCCATTGAAGAAGTCAGTGATAGAACTTTCAGAAAGGTTTGATCTTGTCTCCAGTGAAATACGTTGCTTGTCGAATATTGTGATCTCTGCTCGAAACGCATTGTCCGAAAGCCTCTGGACGAAATATGAAGAAGAGTTGGGAGTGACATTGCCAATGATGATTAAGAGTGTCAAGACTTGTTTGTGAATAAAAGAAACTATGTAATTGTGGTGCTTTCATTGATGTTCAGTAATAACAAATGCAAATAAGAAAATAAGATTTTAAAACTAAACAAAGTACCTAAAAAAGTGATTCGACTATTGCTAACTCAACCTCTCTTTCGACCATTGAGTTCTTGTTGGACTGCCCTGAACGGCTTAGTCCATACTCAGTTGGTAATAATCACACGCATAATGGACAAGTGATGGGTTTGCTTGAGGCCCATTATAAGACAGTAGACAATAAAACCAGTGTCATTATCAACCAAATTAGATGTGAACAAGCTTATCAATAAACCAATGCACCAACATTTTAGAAAACTCTTTGGCAGACATATACATTGACTAGTACACCTACCTATTCCACCAAGTCGTATTCCCTCAAACACTGATCGTAGAAAAAGTTCATTTAAATTCTTGTAATATTATTTTTATATGATATCAAGAACATTCCCACATGAAGTCACTAACTTGTATCATTCTATAAAATTCAAATCAATTAATTTAGAACAATCCAACTAGATACCATAAAAAAAAAATACAAAAATTGAAATTGACTTTAAACCCGGTTAAAGGGTTCACGGGTCGCCCGAGTGGAGCCTTTCACCCTTTGCTGTTCAATAAAAAAAAGGTCCAAACTTTGTTTAACACGTATTTGTTGAAATGTCAACACCATTCTCAAGTACCCATCTCCTCCTCTATTAGTTTCTCTCTTGGATTCCTCAATTTCTCTGTGCTCTTTGGGATTTTTCCGATGTCGGCGGAGAGTTGTTTCGGTAGTTCAGGTGATCAAAGCAGCAAAGGAGTGCCTACTCATGGTGGTAGCTATGTTCAGTATAATGTCTATGGCAATCTATTCGAAGTTTCTAGAAAATATGTTCCTCCTCTACGTCCCATCGGTAGAGGCGCTTATGGAATCGTCTGGTGAGTTTTTGAAATTTGGGATATCTCATGGTTTTGTTTTTAATTTTCAATAGGGTTTACGAGGTTTTGCTACTTTGGGTTGCTCTAATTTGGAATATTTTTCTGCGGATTTCGGTTTTGTAACTTCTGGGTTCCTTGATCTTCATTTACGTTCTTGGGGATTGTTCTTAGTAAAGAAAAATATTCAATTTTTGCCCATTTTTGTTTTGTTTTCTCTTCAGTCTTTTGAAACTGTGGAATTAGGGTTTTTTTGGAGCTATAGGCTAAATCTTACTGATCATCTGACAATTTCGAATCTCTCTTCTTTAACTTCTTCTGTTCATATTTGATCAGTGCTGCTATAAACTCAGAGACTGGAGAAGAGGTTGCTATCAAGAAGATTGGTAATGCTTTTGACAACATTATCGACGCTAAAAGAACTTTGAGAGAGATTAAGCTGCTAAAGCATATGGATCATGAAAATGTACTGACTCCATTCATCTCTGGATTTTGTTTTCTACTCATTTTTTCCTTATCTGCAATATCTATTTTTTGTGAATCTTATATGTATTTACTGCGCAGGTTATTGCTGTAAAGGATATAATAAGACCACCTCAGAGAGAGAACTTCAATGATGTTTACATTGTTTATGAGCTAATGGACACTGATCTCCACCAAATTATACGCTCAAACCAACCGTTAACTGATGATCATTGTCGGGTATGCATCATCATTCATGTTGCTTATATGTTGCAGATGAATCTTCTCTTTCTAATTTAGAAGTTACTTAGTTCAGGAAGCTAGAGCATTCAGTAACAACAGTGATAGTCAGTATTGCTTGATGCTTATGTCTAGAACATCCATTTATTTCTTTGTTCTCTTTCATTGGTTTGTTTTCTTGGGAGTTGAGCTTGTTGGTGTTAAGTAATTAGTTTCGATTTTTTTGTTTGTAGTTCTTTCTGTATCAGTTGTTGCGTGGGCTCAAGTACGTTCATTCAGCTAATGTATTGCATCGAGATTTAAAACCCAGCAATTTACTCCTGAATGCAAACTGTGATCTAAAGCTTGGGGATTTCGGGCTTGCGAGGACCAAATCCGAGACAGACTTCATGACTGAATATGTTGTTACACGTTGGTACCGAGCTCCAGAGTTGCTCCTTAATTGCTCAGAATATACAGCAGCAATTGATATTTGGTCTGTCGGTTGTATACTCGGTGAAACGATGACACGGGAGCCGTTGTTTCCTGGTAAAGATTATGTTCATCAGCTTAGACTCATCACTGAGGTAATCTAGTTTAATTTGTTTCAGCCATAGAGTCACTACTTAGCGTTTCTTCTTGGTATCATCTGCGTTTGTTGATGATCTCTGAAAAACAGCTTATAGGATCGCCTGATGACTCAAGCTTGGGATTCTTAAGGAGTGACAACGCTAGAAGATACGTTAGACAGCTTCCACAGTACCCGAGACAGAACTTTGCTGCTAGATTCCCAAACATGTCGGCTGGTGCAGTCGATTTACTGGAGAGAATGCTCGTCTTTGATCCAAGCAGACGCATCACAGGTGAGTTATATTTATATATCTGCTTCTTCTCTGTTTTGGGGTTTTTTTTGTGTCTAAAAAAGTTTCTTTGTGTGTAGTTGATGAGGCGTTGTGCCACCCGTATCTGGCGCCACTGCACGATATAAACGAAGAACCGGTGTGTGTGAGGCCGTTCAATTTCGATTTTGAGCAACCTTCTTTGACAGAAGAGAACATTAAGGAGCTTATATATCGTGAAACAGTCAAGTTCAATCCTCAAGACTCACAGTGAGAGAGAGAGAGAGAGAGAGAGAGGCCTTAAAAGGAAACTCATCAAAATGCTTGTTTTGTTATGCTCTGTTGTTGTTATTGAATCTCCGATAAGTTTGATTATGTTTGTAATATGAACAACATCCTGCGAAATTGATTAAAGAACAACCTTTGAGCTGTGTTATGCAGAATCAGTCAGCTTCTTTCTGTTTTTTCCTCCTACAGATCCACTGTTACGTACACATAAGACTTCATTAACCACTAGAAGAAATATGCAGATCGGAGATTCATGAGGAGCAAGAACTTCAAAACCTGTATTTGATTGATCTGTGTTATATAACATGATCTTGAGAGAAAATATTGGAAGAACAAAAGTGAAATTGTCTAAGTAGTTTTTCTTCATATAAATGAATAGAATCTGATACATCAGTACAGAAAACAACAACTAAACAAACTTAGGTCTTTACGAGACTAGGAAAAACAGAGAAAGACTGTAATTACAACCACTAAACTCCGATTAGCTAATCTCAAACCACATATATACGAATACTTAGTGATGGTGGTGGGGTATGAAAGGGCGTAACCACGTCGTGAGGCGGTCCATAGCTGACAAATCCATCTTCTTGGGAACATTGGGGAAAGTAACGGGTCCGACTACGACTCGAAGCTTGAGCCTAGCCTCGCAGTGACCCGTCTCTGAGCTAATGAAATAGTGAGCTCCTGGTTTTGGTGAGCGTGAGGAGATCGTGGCCCGTCTTGTGCACTGGCTACGGGAGAAGTCGGGTCGCAGGATATGAATTCAAGGTCAGCGCGGATCTCTAAGACGTCGTTTGATTCGTTGTCGTATTCTAAAAGTAGATTGTCTCCGAGATGAAACAGTTTATCCTCAGTCCACTTATTATTGTAGTCACTCTCTTCAGGAACGCTCCATAATTCAGAGTCACCGACCTTGTAGTTTCTTCTGGTAGGAAGAATCTTGCTCGGTGGTGGTGGAGGAATGGGACGTGACCGGTCATGAACGTCAAGAATGTGGAGCCTCTGTTCCAGTGCGCATTGAGCAAGGTTTGAGCTGATGAAGTAGTGGTATCCTGGTTCCGTGAAGGTTACGACATCGTGTCCTGTGTTGTAGACTTCTTTAGGAGAAGAAGAGTCGCAGAATTCGTATTCTAAAGAGCCGGAGACTTGAGTAACGTCGTTGAAGTTGCGATCAAAGACAAAAGAATCTCCCACGTAGAACACCTTATCCATGGCACCGGAGTCTCCAACTTCGTAGACAGTTGCCGAATAAGGACTCAAGAGAACCATAAAGGTTGAACCAAATTGAGAAGTGAAGAAGAGAGATCTCGAACCAGCTGAATGAGAGAGAGAGAGAGTTGTGTTTTCTTGACGAATGACGAGTATGAAGAGATTACGTAGCTTGAGCCAATGAAGCAGTGTTGTCTTTGAGCTAATGAAGTAGTGAACTCCTTGTTTGGTGAGCGTGACGAGATCGTGGCCCGTCTTGTGGACGGCTACGGGAGAAGCAGGGTCGCAGGATATGAATTCAAGGTCACTGCCGATCTCTATGACGTCGTTTACTTCTTCATTGTTGTATTCGAAAAGAAGACTCTCTCCAACATTAAACTGCTTCTTCTTACTCCACGTGTATTCGAAGACCAAAGAATCTCCCACGTAGAACACCTTACCCTCCCAATCGTAATAGACGTCTTCTTCGTAGACAGTCGGCGAACAAGGACTTAAGAGAACCGTGAAGGCTGTTATCACCAGCAGCAGGAAGCCGAAGATCTTCATTGTTGTGGCCATGATTAGACGGACAAATTGAGAAGGGAAGAAGAGAGATCTCAAACTAGCTGAATGAGAGAGAGACAGAGTTGTGTTGTCTTGATGAATGATGAGTATGAAGAGATTACGTAGCTTGAGCCAATGAAGCAGTGTTGTCTTTGAGCTAATGAAGTAGTGGACTCCTGGTTTGGTGAGCGTGACGAGATCGTGGCCCGTCTTGTGGACGGCTACGGGAGAAGCAGGGTCGCAGGATATGTATTCAAGGTCACTGCTAATCTCTAAGACGTCGTTGACTTCTTCGTTGTTGTATTCGAAAAGAAGATTGTCTCCGAGATGAAACAATTTATCCCCAGCCCACTTATTGTAGTGTGAAGGATGTTCTTCGGAAGAGTAATCCGAAAACTCTCCTAATTCGTCTTTGTAAGCCAATCCATTTGAAGTCATTTCAGAATATTTCTTGAGGATTACTTCTCTGCTAGATTCATCTAAAGGAACAAGAGATCCATCAGCAAGCTGTGCAGAAGAACTTCTATCGAGTATACTCTCAGCTGCACCCTGTAAAGAAGAAAAAGGGAAGATTCACAATAACGTTTTTAGCTAAAAAGAAGCTAGAGAAGAAAATATGGTATTTACCTTAACAAGAAGCCTGTTTTGTTCATTTGGTTCGCGTACAATAACACTCATGGACTTACAGACTCGATCAAACTCCAATGTCGCTACCTTTTTCGATCTTTTGTTCCACCAATCGCAAATAGCTTGTGCAGCAAGAATGGAGAAAAGATCAATCAACAACAAGCTTGTGAGTATAGTTCTGTGGTTTACCAATCATACAATGTAATAGTGTGAAACATTCTAAAACTTACCTAGCTTCACTGAACTAATGAAGTAGTGGACTCCTGGTTTGGTGAGCGTGACGAGATCGTTGCCCGTCTTGTGGTCGGCTACAGAAGAAGCAGAGTCGCAGTATATGAATTCAAGGTCACTGCTGATCTCTAAGACGTCGGTTACTTCGTTGCCGTATTCGAAAACTAGATTGTCTCCGAGATGAGACAATTTATCCTCAGCCAACTTATTATAGTAGTCATGATTCACTTCAGGAACGCCGCTCCATACTTTGGATTCACAAACTCTGTAGATCTTTCCAAAAGGATAGTTCTTGCTCGGTGGTGGTGCAGGAATGGGACGTCGATCTTCTGTCCGGATGCGCACTGAGCAAGGTTTGAGCTGATGAAGTAGTGATATCCTGGTTCCGTGAAGGTTACGACATCGTGTCCTGTGTTGTAGACGGCTTTAGGAGAAGAGGACTCGCAGAATTCGTACTCCAAGGCGCCAGAGACTTGAGTAACGTCGTTGAGGTTACGATCGTATTTGAAGACCAAAGAATCTCCCACGTAGAACACCTTATCCATGGCCCAATCGTAATAGACGTCTTCTTTGGCAATCCATCCTTCTGCTTCGCCAACTTTGTAGATAGCCGCCGAACAAGAACCCAAGAGAACAGTCAATATCACGAGCACGAAGATCTTCGTAGTTGTAGCCATGTTTGGATGGTATACACGAAGAAGAAAATTGAGAATCGATGAAGAAAGATGATGAGAACTTTAACTCGCTGTATAATATTCGAAGAGTTTCGATAAGTTGCGAGTTATAAAAAAGGGAGGGAGGACACTAACAATCCTTATATAAGGTTTTACGAAACCTAATCCTTATATTATCTTGTACTTTATATCCTTTTTACTAAATTAATCGAAGCTTCTTTTTTTCCTTTTCTACGATAACTTTGTATTATCTACTCATTTCTACGATAACTTTGTATTATCTACTCATTTCTACGATAACTTTGTATTATCTACACAATTTTATATAACTAAATTTTAATAATCCACAAATTTTCATGAACTTTTTTTATTTGTAAGTATTGTCCGTGCTTAAATGATAAAATGGCTCAATAAAAACATAGATATAATTATATATGTTTATTATTTATTGTATAATTATATGTTTATGTAAATTCATTGATTATTTTGTACAATTTGTTCCACACTAACCGTATTTATGTATAATGTCACATTAACCGTGTTTATGTATAATGTGTTTCTCTCCAAAACCACATTTAAATCGCAACGCACTATTCAGTCTATGTGTTCCGCACCGACGGATCTGTTGTCACCATTAAGAATCATTTCGCAAGTTTTTATTTCCTTTATATTTTCGTTTCTATTTTACCATTCTCGTCCAATAGTACATGTATTATTAATTTTTGTCAACAAAATAACGTAAAATCTTTAATTAGGCCATTTGTTCTATACACAATGGGCTTCATGACACCGAAACACAAAATGGGCTTGATAAGATGATATAAATGAGCCCATTAAATTTTATAAATTCAGTAACTGTAGCGAAAAAATAGAAACCTACATCGGAGCTTCCAGGTAGAAGAGAGCGGTCTAACAACGTCTCCGACTTATTTCCCTCGTTTTTTTTTTTTTTTTTTTTTTTTTTTTTTTTTTTTTTTTTTTTTTTTCTTGTATAACTTTGACTATCGGAGGTTTTCAATTCTCTCTTCACAATTTCTCAGTGATTCTCATATCCTTCGGCTTCTATTTAGATAGGCTTTGAATTGATTTAGGGTTTTTATTTGGAAAGCTGCGATCGCGAATCGGCGCTTACTGCCTGCGATGAACCCATGTTCTATTTTTATTATTTGAAATTTCTTCTCTGTTTCTGTTACTTATTCGTTTAGCATGAATTCAATTTTTTAGCTCGTTCATGGTTTATCTGCTGTATAGTGTAGCAATTGATCTATATGCAAAGACATAAAAGCACATTGTTTCTCCTACAAATTAGAGATAAACAGAAGTGTTTGTTTTAGAGGTGAAATTTACACTGTATTATTCGTTTGCTTCATTCTTACAAAAACTGAGCTTTTAGATCAAGCTCTAAACAAAACTGTCTTGCCTGCTAATTTCTAAAGCTTATATAACTTATGTCACCTGAGTGAGTTTGATAGCTACATTTATCTCCCTTTATCAGGTTTCTTGACCAAGATAGTGCCAACTTATGCTTTAGAATCTGGTTCATACAGCTTGTATTAGGTTGTGTCTGATTCATCTGGCGAGTAGAACTTAAGCTTCGATGTTGCTTTTTGCCATGTTTAGGTGACTGGAATCAGCATTGGTAAAGCGCAGTTAAAGTTTCATCCATTAACAGGCTGAAGAGTCCATCCTCTATTTGCACGGCCACCTCTTCGTGCTCCTCCTTCATCCGCTTCTCATTCCAGTCTCGTCTTTCGATTTCTCTAGCACATGCTTGTCTCCTCTGCTCACCTGTTCCGCGTTCAAGCTCTGATTCTCTCTGTCCCTGTAACCATCCTTTTGCCTCGCTCACCAATTGGTCCTCAAAGTGTTGAGTTTCGTGGAATGAGTTTGTCCTTTGCATCAATTCATCTCTGAAATAGTCCATTATTAGATGCTCTTCGTGGATCCAAATTGCATGTCTTTCTTTGACCTGGTTCCATAGCTTTGCTGCCTTCTCTTCAATCTCATCACCGTCTTCATCTTCAGTCTCTCTATCAACAGTGTCACAATTCTCATCATCATCATATTTGATATCTGTCTCTTGTCCTCCTTCCATGCAAGATTCTTCATCCATTGAGGCCCATTCGTCCAAAGTGAAAGGACTAATGTTGGCCAAAGTCTCAAACCGTTGAATCGTTTGCATGAGCTTTTGTTTGGTTCCTGCAAAATCATTACATAGGGTATGTTTCAGAACTTTGAAGTCTAAAAACTCTAAGAAAACTTGCTTTGATTACAATGAAGGAAATCTATACGCACTTTCCACATTGTCAAGGCATTGACTGAAAGAAGAGTCCGATGCTTCGTCATATTCCTCATGTTGAATCTCGAACACTGAGACAGGGCTGTTCTGCTCCTTTTCACACTGTAAGTCCTCCTGACCATGGTCATTGCATATTAGGCCAACCAAATCATCCAACTATTAAAGTGGATAGCGTAATAATTTGAGTGTATTAAATGTTGATGCGGAGCTACTCTTATAGGATCCATTCCATAAACTGTTAGATTTGTAATCACAATAGAAGTAATGGGTATTGTACATGCTATTCTACATATCTTTACCAAGGACGAAGCCAGCTTCTGTTTTGTCTTCATGTGAATTTATATTAACAAACAGCCGCACGTGCATTTAGAGAAAAGCATGGGCGACCTTATGGTTGAAGCAAAGTCAACCCATAAGATCTTAAATCACATTGTCACTTTATTTTGATTTGATTCTGTTTTCTTTTTATTTATGCATGTAATAGTTAAACTATGTGATTAATTAATGTTATAAGTACGAGTTTCTGTTTCTCTTAATATAGTATTCTTACCTCAGCCTCAGGTCCCACTTCAGTGTCGGCGACTGTTACTGCTGTGCAAGAATCTTCGCCGACACAGTGTAAGTTATTTTCAACACACTCTTTTTTACCACACTCCTCAACATTACTTCCCCATGATGATGGTAAAAACTCCGATGTAAAATCCGAGTCGCACCAACTGCTGCAGGACGAGCCGCTGGTGGTGGAGGATCCCGTGGCTGTTGTCGTTGTCTTGGTTGTGTACTGATGAGGTGGAGACAGTTCGAAATGCGATATGTCCTCATGCAGGTCCTTAGACGAACTCCACCGCACGATGTCTTTGACCCGAACAACGGCGATGCTTGCTTGGTTTTCTGCTTTGTTCTTGGATGTTAACCGCCGAGAGAGGGTCCTTGGTAAGATCCCCAATGGAGTGGATTTAACGGTGTTGGAACGGAGGTTCTTGACGGCGTTAATCACAGCCTGCAATGCATTGGACTGTTTCCTCTTTGGTATCATTGCGTAAGGGTTGAGAGGAGGTCGTCTGGTAATCGATTTGAAACCGTTTGAGGAACAGGAATTGGAATCTTCCAAGAGGCAGTCTTTGAGCATTCTCGGCCTTAGTTCCATCCTGAAACACTCTTTGGCTCAGGTACGCAGCTAAACTTGAAAAACACTGAACTGACGATAAGAAAGTGTCTTAAACAAAATGAAAATATCTTGAACTATGAAAGGTGGCTAGTGAAATGCTTAGGAGTGTTAAGATGTATTTATGTGTGGCTGATGTGAGTTTATGGAAAGAGAGAGGCAGCTTCTTTATGAAAATCTCAAGATGATGACAGGCTGAGAGAAAGAAAGGAACAGAGTTTTTTGCTTAATATAATTAAGTTAGTTGGTAGAGAATAAGACAAAATATGTGGGACCTAGGATGTTTCGCTCTACGTGTAGCAAGATTTGGAGCTTCTGCTTATGTGCTTATTAGTTTATCATTTTATAATGGAAACTCAAAAGGTTTGTTGGAGCGTTGCTATACTCAGTTTATGTGTCTAGTCACAAAGTCCAGTGACCTGCGATGTCTATTGTAGTCAGTACTGCTAAAGAAAAGTTACTTATTTTTATTAAAAAAATATCAGAATTGGTAAAATGAGCTTTCGTTTTCTTTAGTTTTGTTGATAAACCTGTTAAAAACTTTTGTTTTACCCTATTTGTCTCTCCATGTTCAGTAAATTTCTGGTGTTTCTGTACTCGGCTAAACAGTGAAGGCCATGTGAATACTCCTTTTACTTCTGACAGGATGCCTCCTCTTTGGGGCTAAGGGTGTTATCAAGGCTACATTGTTGTTTGTGCTCAGGTTCCCATCACTGATACCCGAAAGGTTTATCCAGATGCTTGTGTTTATGCGTTTTCTATTTGACTGCAATTGTTTCTCCCAGACAACTTTATTTCGTGAGAGATACCAATAAATGTGTTGAGATACTTCGTGCAGACTGGAGGATATGGGCACAAGCTTTTGTGGTAGTCGTGGCCAGCCAGCAGAATCATGGGCTGGTTGAAGGGAAAGAGGCTGTTGAATAATTGGATGGACTAAATGAACCTTAGGTTCATGATCGAGATGTTATGTTGACTGTTTGTGAATGAGATGAATGCAGAGGACTTAATCAGTCTGTCTTCTAAGGTGACGCTGAGTGATTACTGGTGAAAAGGTAACAGTTTTATTCAGTTTTTCTTTTAGCCTTTTGGCCCTGTAATTCTAACTTTGCCTCCTAGGTTATTGTTTAGCTATAAGTGTGAGCATGAATCCTTAACCAACCTCACATGTATATACTCATCCAGCCATTTCTACAATGGCATATCTTCAGCATATTCACAGGGAACACGCACTGCACAGCATATACACAGGGAACACGCACTGCCCGCCAAAGCTCTGATGTCTCAAAAATAGTTAGCTTTTAGAATGGGCTTGCGACACCGATGACATGAGCCCATTCTGAAAGCTAACTATGCTTGACTCATCACCATAGTTATGCTCAAATGCGAGAATCAAAAATGAAAAAATGTCGCAAGCTTGAAATTATATTGAACGAGCTCTTCATCTTTGCACTCAATTTCTGGTTTCTTAAGAGGTCTTTGCACAATTTATACTCGGGAGTTGTCTTCAAAGCTTTGTTTACTAATACATTTCAGCTTTTTTTTTATTAAACGAACTCTCAAGTGTCTCATTGATTAAAGTTCTTACTACATAAGCAAGATTTATTTGTTTGACTGATTGATTTCCAGTCTGTCCTATCTTGCATGAACTTAATATCATATTCTTTGATTGCATCTTTGACCAATAAAAGAACCGGAGACTGCTTTGAGTCCGTGGGATGAACACGTTTATTGGTACTTTCATTTCAATGGCTACCTCTGTAGGTTCTTAAATGATTTAATGATTCTGATTAGAATCTGTTGCAACGCAGCGCATGGTTAAACGTGGAGGCTCGCTGTTGCATTTATGAAGCGTATCCAGGTCCAGATTTAGTTCTCGATACCTGTTTTGCGAATTTCATTTTAGAATTTAAACACTTTAGATTGCCTTTCCCCTCATTCTTGTTCTTTCCGCTTATAAAAGTCGCTTTGCGTGTATTTTTAAGCGATTAATTCTCTCGTCTTATCTACTTCTATGAGGCTTCTGACTATTAAGCATTAATTTTATTGTTATCAATCATGAACAGGGAAGAGGATTTTCATATGGAAAATACCAAAGTAACAGAGAGATTCTCAGATGATATTTGTTTTTTGCTATTGGACAGCGATGCGACATGTCTGGCGAATCTGTCAGAGATGATGCGCAAATGTGGATATCAAGGTATTTCAAGACCCAATATTTGGTTAAACCATCTCGCAATTTTTTGTTATTGAGCACCTCTACTGGTTTCTGTCCTGGAATGTTTAATTTTATCTCACAGTTGTGGCTACTACAAGAGCTGATGATATGCTGCTTATCATCAATAACAAAGATAAAAAGATTGATCTTGTACTGGCAGAGTTCCGCTTGATTGAGATGAACACGAACTTCTTGAGAAAATTAGTTTAATTTGTGAGATTCCGGTTGTTGGTAAGCCAAACATGTCCCTAATCTATGCTTCTGGTCGTTAATGTTTTCATGCGAAGTCTGACAACTTAAATTAATCCTTGCTTGGATCGTGAATGTTTTCATGAAAAGTTTGAGACCTTAACTTTATCCATGTTTTACATGACAACTCTGATGAGATCTTTAAATTATCCTTGCTTCTGGATCCTTGATGTTTTCATGACAAGTCTGAGAGATGCTTGCTTTAAATCATTGTTCTGCTCTATATGTTAACAGTTTTGGGTGCATATGTGAAAGATGCCATTGTAGAATGTCTGTGCAGAGGTGCCAAATTTTGTCTGAAGAAGCCGCTCATGAAAGACGATTTAGAAAATCTGTGGCAGTTTACATTCAGAAGTACAGTCAGGAGACAGCAAGACGTTCTTAGTCAAATTGACATCAACCCACCTGGGAAAATTTATTCAATCACCCACAGTCAATCTCGTGGAGATGAGCTTAAGAAAAATAACAAGTACAATGACGTTAAAACAGAAGATCTTGATGAGTACAAAGGTGAGAATTTTGAGTCGGGAGACCAGAAGAAGCCAGAACTTATATGCCCAGAAATGCAGAATGAATTCAGAGAAACAGATGGTGAAAATCTCCACTTCATCTCCTGATGGTTTTCGTTCGCTATTTTGTGTATTAAAACTTTGTTTTATGCAGATGAACTCAGCCAAGGTAAAAAGAAAAAGGGAAGAGCAGATACGGACACTGGAGAGCATACAGAAAAGGATTGTGGCGCTGATTTAGGACACCAAAAAAAGCAAAAACTCATTTGTGCAGATGACCTACAGAGCAAAACTTTAGAAGCTGTCACAAATATAGGTGAGTTTCACTGTTCTATCTCCTTTTTTGGTAACTTACATCTACCGATGTGCAAACTCTTATGATTTATTCAGAAGAAGTGAACAATGAAAGAAAGGAGCCAACAGAGATAAAAAAGAAGCCAGAACCGGTTTGTATGGAGGAATTAGAAAAATGGTTCACTCAACCTGTCACCGATTTTGCTGCTTATGGTGAGCCTCACAGATCTCAAATAATATTGGATTGATTGCAATATCTTGGAAGTTATTTATGCATTTGTTTTAGGCGACTTAAGATTTAGGTTCTGCTTTGTCATAGGTGATCTTTGAGATATGGTATTAATTATCTGAAACTTCTTGGTTTTTTTTAATGCTATTCTTGGTCTATATGGTATTTACTTGACGTAACCAAATTTGGTCTTGGACAAGTGGAATATGAATTCCAAGACCGAAGTTTGCAGCCTTTGGATAGCGTTGGGGAGTCTGTGGGACCTCATGGAATTCCATCGAGTCCCCGAGAGTCCTCAAACAAGAATGTTGCTGCTCAGCCACAAGTGCAGGCACATGGAGCGTTAGATGAAGAACTGATGCAGGACGGAATCAGCCTCTCTGACCTCGAATTTGATCTGCAGGAGGGGACAGGGTTCAAATCAGGAGCTTTTCAATAAGATTTTCATTGATCTTGCCGATGACCTTAAACCTTAAATTATGAAGATCTGCATTGCTCTGGCTGTCTCCTGAATAATGAGTATGAGATGTTCGTCTTAGGATTTTAGCGTCTTTCTCGCGTTGAAGTCATTACATGTTTGAACTTGAACTTGTGTGGTTCATCAGTAGTCGTCTTTATATGTCTTAAGTTAATTTTTTGAAAATTTTCAATAAAACTCCTATCTTCCTTCAATATTCCTTTGTTTTGCGTACAATTATTTTTTCCGAAATTTGACAATCTTTACAACACAAAAAGAGAAGAGAGAGCCAAAATGGCTGTTAACTATCTGTTAATGTCTGTAACACACACTGCTCTTTTGATAAAAGATGAGATCATAAATAAATAAAAAGCGAGCCAAAAGGGCTGGAGAAGAAGCTTTTAAAACCCCTCACAAAAGATGGAAAGACATCTAAAGATTCTTTTGAAAGTAGTAACTGGAAGTAGAAATTTGGTAACTAAACCTCATCGTCTGATTCAGCATACTCGTTGTCCGACTCAGGCAAAACATAGTCGACGACATCGAGAGGGTGCCTGTGCAAGAAATTCAAGAGCTGTTCAAGGTTTCTCATCTGCCCAAACGGACCTTGCTCCGCCTCTGCATTCATCTCAACCTCCTCTGCATCCATCTCAACCTCCTCTGCATCCATCGGAACCATTTCTTTTGGATCACTATAACTCAAAACCGTCAGTCCAAATTTTCCACTGTCATCCACATTCTCCACTCGAAACGATTGTCCTAGTGATCTTCCCATCACTCTAACATGCGACACGCTGCAAAAACAAACAACAGAAACTACTTTCACATTGCAGAAGTTGTAAGGTTTTTAAACAAATCTAGAAAAATAGGGAGAGAAGCTGTACCATATATAGTATTGGCCATCCATTTCTTGTGTCTGAACTCGACCTAGAAACTCGACCAGCACATACCCACCAATACAAAGAACAGGTTCAGGAAGCTTAAAGATCTGCAATCGATTTTCCTACTCATAGAAACAATCATCGGTTATCAACAGTTCAGGAACAAGCTGTATATTATACTAAAAGAAGACAATAACTTGTAACACACCTGAGCCATCGGAAATTCTTGTGAAGTGTAAGTCCATACATAGTTGCTTTCAACTGAACTCTTTCCTGGCTCACCTTTTTTATCCTGTGAATTGTTGTACTGGGGTGAATTGTCATTTTTGTGGTGACCCAACCGGAAACGAACATAATGTGATGAGTATATCGGATGACCGCGCTGAAAAAAAGCTACAGAAAATGGGTAACAGTTAAGCAACAAAAGTCAATTAGAGACGCAAAGAAACATTGACACAAGGATTGCATTGGTACCTTGAAAAGGCTGAACTTTGATTTCGGTAATGACACACAAATCACTCATCAACTTGTAAAGCAGTGTTTCGGGCACGGAAGTTCTGTGTTGCCCTGTGCTCGACCAATATGAAGGGGTTTGACCAATCCGATCACTTTCTTCGAGTGTGTTTAAGATGCTTTCTGCAGGGTAGTTATCAGTACTAGAAGCTATAATGGCATCAGCAATACAGCTTTGGATAACGGACGATGTACATCCTCTAGCCAATAAGGCATAAGCCCGGTGCTCTTTTTCAAGTAGCCTTGTATCCATAAGACTGCTTGACCCGGCTTCAGAGGACTCTTCATTTCTATCATTACTTGTTTCTATAATATGACCCACATTAGATAGCTGATGAAACAACCTCAAGCATAGATTCTTGGAGAGATTGTAATTAATCACTGCAAATGCAAACCCATTCTCAAAACATGAACAGCTGTTTTAAGGAAACGAGAGGTAAAATTCTAATCCAGTATAAATAACCATTCAAGAGGAGGTCTGAGCTAACCAAAATCTCGCCACGAGCGAGAGACAGCGCTAGCACGGACAATATCTGCTGGATCATCGAGACAAGAAAGAATTGATAGCGACGTGTCGGAATCAAGATTGTTTACGAAATCCATCAAACTCAATTCACCCTACAAAAAAGATTCAAACTTTCAGAATCAACAACGAAATTACACTGACTTTTCGGTTTCACATCACAAACGAAGGACGCAATTACTTGAGCATTGACACAAAAACGAACAGAAATCTGGTAAAAGCCCGATGAATAAGCGGTGGAATCACAAGCAGAGACGGTTCAGATTGAATGAAGAAGAAACTCAAATCTATGTATCAAAAAGGAAGAGTTTGGAGAATGTTGATAAAAAAAAACAATGATGAGATTGGAAAAGACAAAAGCTGCGAAATACACGCAACCGGAGGAAACCAACGCCGCAGAAACAACAACAAAAAAAAAAAAAGATGGCCGGAATGTAGAATCCGATGAGCAAAAACGAGATGAAGAACGAAATTATTCACCTAATTTCTTATCGGTAATCAGATAGAGCGATGGTGACCCTAGGAATTGAATCGGTGATTATAGGATTAGATTAAGACATGACATGACATGATTCAAACAACCGACATACACAAATTATTTTTGTCTTTTTTACCCTTAAAAAATTATCTGCTCTTTTTCCTTTTTTAACTCATTTTAATTTCCAATAATATATATTTTATTGAAGTGATTTAATATCTTTTTTGCAGTTAAAAACAGATTTGAACGAGAAAATAATCGTAAGGAATAAAAAACAGATTTTGATACCTAGTGTATTAATAATTAAATTTATATGTTACTAACTTACTACATATATACTTCTTGTTCTTTGTTAAAAACTTGGTTGTATTTTTGACCCAAAAAATTACATATTAACCTCTTTATTTGTTAAAAAAAATTGTGAAAGATCTGACTAAGTAAAACTGAATTGTGATTCATTCATGTCAAGTAATGACATGCCGACATCATAAACTTCAAGGTTAGGTTAGTAATGTCATTTGCGTCGCAAAATATATTTTTAAAAATAATAATATTTAAGTCACTTTTCTTAATTTGATACTTTTTTAATTGGTAAAAATCCTATTAAAAACTTAAAAATGATTCACAACTTAAATGTTTAATTTTTTTTTTTTAGTTAAAATTTTGAACTATTGAATTTTTCCAAATAAAACATTCAATTCTTAATATTTGTGCTTGGAGTTAAATATATTAACGGTCAACGTTTACAGTTTATCGTTACCGTTAGTAATTTTATATGTGTTTCTTCTTCATTCAATCTGAACCGTCTCTGCTTGTGATAAACTTAATTTCGGACAAATATATTAAAAATTGAAGGTTTTATTTGGAAAAGTTTAATAGTTCAAAGTTTTAATTGAAAACAAAAAAGAATTGAAGATATAAGTTAGAAATCATTTGCAATATGAACATTTTTAAAGAGATTTTCTCTTTTTATAGTTAAAAAATTAGACTTGGAAGAGAAAAAATATTGTTTGATACTGAGATAAATGTAATACGTAATGTATTTGATAATTATTTCAGCAATAAGAAAATAACATAATAAAAGTTGATGATAAATCCAAATAGAACTTGTGCATCTTTGACAGTAAAATATTATTTATTTATCTCTTTTACTTTATAAATATATTTGGTAGTCTTCCTCTTATTTGACTTCAATATCATTTTTTGTCAGCCGACGGCTAAGCATATGGAACTACATTTTTAGATACAAGATTTTTCAATTTTCGAGTATTTAGGTAAACTCGAATCTGACCCAAATTCAAAGTGAAAAATTCGGATTCGTTTATATATTTGAATAGATTACAAAAATCTAAATCTGAAAATTTTAAAAAAAATCATATTGAACTCAATAATAGAATTAGAGAAATATCTCCAAAGACATTATTCATTGAGACAACTTGACAGAGTAAATTAGTTATGTCTCTTTTTTTTAATTTTAAATAGTTTCTTGTCTTTTTTCAAATATAAATATTGTCACTTTTTCTTATTCTCAAATATTTTTCATGATGATTTGATAATTTTTTTGCAACTAGAATTGCAAAAGAAAAAAATGTTAGATAGTTATGAATATAAAACATAATGTATATAATAATTATTCCAACACTAAAAATTTAAGAGGATCAAAGGTTAAAGATGAATATGAATAAAACCTTTGTTGCATCTTTGACCCAAAAAAAAAACAGATATTTACCTCTTAAAAAAAAAAAGTTTGAAAGACTTGGATAAGTAGGAACCGAATTGGAGAGAATTATACTACTTCCGTTTCTGAAAAATTGATTTTTTGAGTGTTTCACACTAATTTAAAAACATTAAAAATTTATTTTAACTATTTTTTTTTAAAAAAAATTTTAGTTATTTTAGTAACAACTTTCATTCATTGGTTGTTTTACCACTAATTTTTAGATATTTTTTTTTCAATGTTTATATTTAATTAGTTTTGCAATTAATGAATCTAGAAAATTAATCTTTTAGGAACAAGAAAAAAAATCTAGAAAATCAATCTTTCAGAAACAGGGAGAATATGATTTAAAGAGACTTTCGAAAACTATGATTCATTAATGTAAAGTTCTTGAGATCATAAACAACAAAGTTAATATTATAATTGTCATCACTAAAATCATTTTATGTCTTTTTTTCAAAAACAATATCTAAGTGAGTTTTTCTTACTCCAAAAAATATTTTATGGTGATTTAATACTTTTTGCAATTAGAAAATTATAGTTACACAAAAAAATAGTTAGATATATAATTAATTTAATACAAAATATATTTGATAAATTATTCTCGCACAATAGAAAGTAAAAATATAAAATAATGATGAGTATTTAAGAAAAATATGTTGCATCTTTACAAAAAAAAAAAACTTATTATTACCTTTTTGTTAAAAATAATAATAAAAAAAAGTACGGAAGGCTTGAATTATGTGGTCTCTTTACTAGAGCTATGGTAAAGTTGGGAAACAATAAAATAAGAAAAATTGAAATGTTTTTTTTTTATATATATCAATTATCGTTTTAGCAATATCTTTTTAATGAATATTATCTTAGAATGTTAATATCAATTTTGAAAAAATAAAGAGAATCAAATATTAAAAACTAATTTAATATTCTTTACTTATATGAAGTTTTAGAAAATAAATATACAGAAATGGAAGAGTGTTAATTTAAAGTTTATAAGTAATTGGGGATGAGAAATTGGCTCAGATTTAAGATTTTTTTTTTTTAACTGATTAAGTCACCGTTGTGGCGACTCATCACCGTCGGTTCGAATCAGTTGAACTAATCTTTGCTTAACAAAGCAGATACATATTAGAACGCCGCTGCTTCCATAATTTCCGGCGAACTCGTTATTCTCGGACCGACAGCCACCGATTTCTCCGGCGAAGATGGTGAGTCCGACGAGAGACGCTATCCAGTCTTATATGACCATCACTGGCGCGTCCGAGTCACTCGCGATTCAGAGACTTGAGGTTCGTTCTTTTCTTTCTCCGTCAAATCTTTTTTTCTGAGAGGACATTACTGGCAATTTCGTGGAATGCCTTCTGCCAAGATTGATTTTGTTATCACACAATTGAGAAGATATGGTTAGTTCTATGATCAAATGTGAAAATGCTGCTGATAGATTTGAATTGTCATGGAATCGGGAGTGTTAGGGTTTTAGGTTCTGCTAAATCACATTCAGTATCGAACTCGTTTGTATAGGATCCACAGAGCGATTTTGTTAGACTATCCGTGTAGATCTATGAATCGTTGCGTTTTTTGTGCTACTATAAGTTAAATTTTCTGTAAAATATGACCAGGAACATGGCAATAATCTCCCTGAAGCGATCAATGGCCACTTTAGAGATGTGGAAAGAAGCATGTATGTTTCTCAATTTCTTTAAGAGTTTTGAGTTTTCTCTTCTATGATTTTGTTTTTTTCAAGGTGTAAGCTGTTTATTTTGTTGCCTTTCTTTTATTGGATTGTCCTTCCAGTTATGATGATTCAAGCTTAGACAGTCGTTCAGACTACAACGTTTTGGAAGATAACAATCACTCTCGTGGTAGCGAGTCTAGGCCAGTCAGCGAGTCTAGGCCAGTCCCAGGGGCACTTCCATCTATCCTCTCTGCTGCTCGGGCTTTTAGACCTTCGTTGCTTCTAGATCCCAATTACAGAAGAAATTTCTTTAGGCAGCTTAGTGGCTCTGCCCTCTCTGGAAGTCCTTCTCCATCATCTCACACAGGAGAAGTCACAGGGTTCCCTGCTCACTCTACCTGGGGAAATGATCAGACTCATCCTCCTGGACTTGGAGAGGTTGGAGACGGTTATGCTAGACATTCGCCAAGCTACGGACCCCAGGTCCATGGTGGGACACATAGGAATGGTGAATCACCCGTTTATAGCAACGATGCAGAAGAAGAAATGATGAGAGCTGCCATTGAGGCCTCGCAGAAGGATTTTCAAGAGGGTCGTCACAACGCAAGATATAGTTTGGAAAATGTATAGTATTCAAGCTTCACACAGTCTAGCTTCTGTTATGCATGAGCCTCACATATTTTTTCTATTGATGCAGGATCCATCTAGCGTTTTATCTCCAAGAGAGGTTATTAAGCGGGAAGATGAGGACATTGCCCGTGCAATTTCGATGTCCTTAGAGGTAGGCATTGATAGATATTTCATCTGCTATGTACGATGTAGGCGATGTCTCATCTTCGCATAAATGGCTTTCAGATGGAAGAGCATGAAAGTGCGTTCCGAGACCAACTAGCTGAATTTATGCCTCAGTCCATGGAGCATCACGACCCATGTCAATCTAATACAAATGAAAGTGGCAGATATCAGGTGTGAAATTAAATTTCTCTTCACCTCTAATAAGCCTCAATCCTCCAGCCTTCTGGTTCATAAGCTATCGAATAATATATATGCATGCTCATAAGTATATTTTGGGATGCTTCCCTTTATAGTTTTCACCAGTTTAGTTGGTGGACATCCATGTTACATACTAAGTTAGCCACACTTTTATAAGTTTCTCCTTAATATAATGTGTTGAAACTCTTTAAGCTATCTTGCTAACTGAAGCCTTTGTACTTACAGCCTGGGAGCTCTTCAGTGCAAGACAAGCGTGAAGACATGAAACAAAAGCAGCCAATTAATACCAGCTCTCAGCACAGACATGATCTCCAGAATGTTGAAGCTTCTTATCCTGCAGAGGTAAATTATTCGAAAAATGTTCGATTATTCTTATATTCTTATCAGTGAAAGTAGCCAGTCAAGAAAAAATTAACATTTTCTTAGTGACTAGCTTCTAGTTGATCATGTGTTCTTCTTACCTTGTTTTCACCTCCTGTTGCTTGACCGCTACTAGTGGGGTGGCATTCCGTCAAAAGAGCTACAGGAGGCAATAATGCTGGAAAATGCACTCTTTAATGGAGTAGCTAAAGAAAGTGCTTCACATAATAATCAACCTGAAATTCATAAGGAATCACAATCTCCCGATAAGAGGGTTGTTGGAGAGGTAATCCGATTTTCTTGTGAGGCATTCATAAATTGGAACATGAAAGTTGACATGAACATAATCCAGGCTGAACAACTCCTCTGCCGTAAATCCATGGTAGAAGTCAGTTTACAAAAATAGGGCTTGTAATCATAGTGAACCCGTAGATTTTCAGTCATCGACGAATTTAGTATACTTGGTCAGTAGATGATCATAGTGAATCTTAAAGCAAAATGGTTGTGAAATGTGGTTAACATTGATTCTATGACTAGAGATCCATCTCTAGGTATCCTTTATATTTTGGGTTGTAATGCCCTCTCCAGTGAAAGCTGATATTCCTTTGGTTCTCTAATTTTATTGTTTAATTCTCATTTTCACTATTTTGGGTACCTCACTTGTGGCAGGAACATGAGAGATCTTCCACTACGAGGAAGGCAGCGCTTCCCATCGAGCCATCAGTCGAAAATGAAGATGCGATCACTCTACTTGTTAGAATGCCAGATAGCAGCCGTCATGGTCGTCGCTTTCTCAAATCAGACAAGCTTAAGGTGAAGTTCGTGAGTCTCAATTGATTAGTGAGGTAAACATTCTTCGTATTCAAGCTTCCCTAACTGTTGTTCTATGCAGTTCCTTTTTGACTTCATAGATGCTGCTGGATTAGTCAAACCTGGCACATATAGAGTGGTAAGCCCTGTGATGTGTGGTAAATATTCTCCTGCATTATCTCAATGTAACTTCTAAGGATTCAAGTTTTTTCATCCCTCGCATCTTGGTTTATATTTTCTGGTACAACAAGCTTTATAAGTAGGGTGTGAATGTTGTTGGTAAACAGGTTAGACCATATCCTCGACGTGCTTTCAGCCTTCAAGACGGTGCCTTAACTTTTGAGGAACTTAGTCTCACCAACAAACAAGAAGCGTTGTTTCTGGAACTACTGGTGTAGCAATGTAACCTGAGATGATGATAGCAGAAACTAATTGAGTTCAGTGTACTGTAAGTCTGTAAGCGCTTTATTTGCTAACTGCATAGTCACACACTTTGTAGTTACTCTCTAGTTCATTTGCTCACAATGAATCTCCGGTTTGAAACAAGTGATCTGGTGTTTGTTTCTTCATTCCCCCAAGTCTATTTGTGTGCACAAGATATTTGAAGGAAAAAAATGGAGCTACGAATTTTATGAATTATTCCAAGCTTGATCGAGGATCTGATGACTGATCAGGCGCAGGTGCGGTCCAGTACTCCTTTACAAGAAACAAAATCTTCTCCCTTTCAAGAGGTCCATTCTCATGATCTCCTATTCTCCCTTCCCATTGCATCGCGTCTGTTATCTTCTTCACTTTGGTTAACACATCAATGTCGTCTCTGATGATCACGCTTCCCTTTGGTCTTAGAATCCTGTCCATTTCTAGCAAGATATCTTCCATGTCACATCTGTCTTTGTACAGACTAAACACTGAATCGGCATGGATGAAATCGTACGTTCTTGGGTAAGTTGACATCGCTTCACACCTGTTTAAGAGTTAATGAATTTGAAAAAAATGGAAACTTCCCAAAAGAATGCATATTCGGCTATTAGGAATAGGAACCTTACCAGTTTTGATACGTTCCGATCAACCCACGCTCATAGATAACTCCAAGGGTGCTGACACTGGCCTCCATGGGGACAACATTCATGACCCAGACAGGATCATCGACTAAGGCTGAGGCAAAACCCCCAAGATGAGCGTTCATGTCTAGTAAGTTTCTGTATCTTCCCGTCTCAGCGAGCTGCTGGTCAAAGCGCTTGTAGTAAGACACTCTTCTCTGCCATGTCTCTGTGTTGCTGATAAAGTCATCCTCAGTGATCCCTTCCAAGCTTCCACTTTTGATCCTCGGAGGAACAGCATTTAATCTCTCAGGCCATCTTGCCAACTTTCCACCCGCTACTTCTTTGATCTCAGATCCTGTTACTTCTGGCAACGGCGTCAAACATGTTTCAAGCTTAGTGTACCTGAAAATCCAAAACAGAGCAAACCATGATCTAGTCAAATACAAATCTTCCTTTCTAGTGAGATCATCTCTTCTTGTCTAGTAATCAAATATACCAGGCCTGGTCGGGTAGTGTCCGGTGGCAGAAGGGCGGGCGTCGTAGAGCTATCCGATTGCGCTTACAGTGAATATGGTTGGTGGGTTTCTGCCATACAGCAAGATCCTCTCTCTGCACCAATTTCTTCCAACACAAGCTCCTAGCGACTCTCTCGATCTGAGACTGCTCCGAGTTGAGATCGTCTCTGGTTCTTTCCCAACCCTTCCAATGTCTCTGCCAGTTAATCGGTGGTCCCGACAGAATCCAATACCCGCCCGGTCTCAGTACCCTATCCACCTCTATCAGATACGTCCCATCTGCTCACACCAAACCAAACAGTAGTCAAAACACACAACACATATAAGAAACCAAATGCAAAATGAAAATGAAAATGTGACTTGAGAGGGTAAGCGTAAAATCACTGTATTGGCCCCAAGGGATGAGACATCGAGAGCAATGAGCAATGTCGAAGGCTCTAGCCGGAAATGGGAGCCTAATAGAGGCTAAGACTCCAATAATGGCAGGGACTCCTCTCTCAAGTGCGAACTGAACCTGAGCTTCGTGTGTGTCTCTTGGTGCAAACGACATCGTCACTATGTTCCTCGACATTAGATACGCGCCAAAGCTCGCTACCTATTACCATAATTAGTTTAGACGGTCGATAAATTAATTTTCTTCGCATAACCTATGATCGTAAACTTAAGAATTAAATTGCCCATTGACATGTATAAGACAAAAACAGTTTTTAAAAATCTTTTGACCACTTTACTTCCATATGAAGATTGAAACTATCGATGCTAAGAAATCCATAGTTTCTATCTGGTGGCTCTCTCACCAGCATTTGCTTAGCTGTACTACAATTTAATTACTTGTTGGGATTAAAAGGTAGTAATAAAGTATTACAGCCTGATTATACAATAAATGAAAAAATAGAAAGTTCTTAATCGTTGCCAGTAAGAGAAACATAAAATTAGGAAAACTTAACAAATTGTTTCTAGTTTTGATCCTATTGATTTTTTATCTACTTTTGACTTCAATATTATTTCCATA
The DNA here is from genome assembly GCA_004349715.1 of Crucihimalaya himalaica. Classification (NCBI taxonomy): domain Eukaryota; kingdom Viridiplantae; phylum Streptophyta; class Magnoliopsida; order Brassicales; family Brassicaceae; genus Crucihimalaya; species Crucihimalaya himalaica. The sequence continues at coordinate 157,908 of SMJT01000185.1, forward strand.
TTACGACAATCCTATCTATCATTCTCACTCTGCTGTGTCAGAACATTCTCTTGTCATAAATTGCACAGCTGATTTTGCTGACCAAAATTCTTATATTTTTAATTTTTAATTTACAATTAACAAATACTATAAAACTAACTTCATAAATCTAATTAGGTATTGCAAGCGAAATTGGAAATACATTTCTCTGATGTGACCTAAATCAACTAATATAGTATAGTACAACACACGTCTTTGCATTAATCTATGAACAAAGGGAACATCAATAGATGGTTTCAATGTAATTGCACAATCATCAATTAGTTTGACATGTATCTACATCTAATTTATGACTAGTTCCACGAAATCTAACTCCATAACCCAAAACAAATGACCAAATAAATACTGTATGAGACATAAATTTCAAAACAATCAGAAAAACTCAAAATGTATGACATCACAAGCATGGGATGAACATGGTAACATGAAAGAGAGCCAAAAAAAACAGAGACATCACATGAATAGTACAAAGAAACAAAATCAAGAAGACAAAAAAGAGAGTAATGTTAACTTACCCCACATCCAGTATCAATGGCTGTCCGAATCGAACCATCTTTGAGATTTATCAACCGTCCGATCTCGTCGATGTAAGCATCAGCTCCACGTGGAAACATCGTACCACCACCAGGAAATAAAAACCTATCCTTCTCATACCTCACCCAGTTCTGATTCTTCTTCTCCACCGTTAGTTCTGTGTGCGGCACGTTAGCAAACCACGCCACGTCACGGCTCTCCGGCCACCGGAAAGGTACAGTGTAACCGTACGGTGCTGGAATCCGGCACCGGAGCATCTCGTGTTTTTTCGGACAGTGTCTCTCTCTGTATATAAGCCTCTCTCTTGGGAAAGTTAAAGACCGATTTACGAACTCGCACGGCGTGTACTCCGAGAATTCGACGCCGCACGATGGAATTTGAATCACACGCTCCACTGTTGCCGTCGGAGGAGGGTCAGGGGATGTGTGACGGGCAGCGAAGTTGAGAATCGGTGTGGTTTGAAGAGGAAACGTGCAGGACACGGACGTGAGCTCATGGTTTGAAAGGGAAGAGCGTGAGATTGATCCGCCGGAGTGTTGCCATACTCCGACAAAGTAAGAGGCGGCGCAGAGGATAGCGATTAGAATCACGCGGGATAGATTCGTGTGTTTTGCTCTGAGTGATAGCTTTGACGGCCACCGATAGTTCGCCATGACTGGCCGGAGAAAAATAAACTTTCACAAAATATATGATTTTTAATTTTATTTTCTTGGTTGCATGTGTAAGTAAGATGACTGCTTTTATTTATATGAGGCGACGATGCGAGTGTGAGTGAGCTTTTCCATATATCGTCCCACCTACGTTGATATTAATTTTATCGAGAAAATGCTAATTTTCCATTTCATTGGATATTATGAAAAACATCTTTAATAAGTGATACACTTAAAAAATCTTTCAATAAAGAATAAATTAAGGGTTAAGCTTTTAGACCTTATTGTTTTAAATTTGAGTATTTTATTAATTAAAAAAATATAGACTATTTTTGTAGTTTTTATATAAAACTTAAAACTATTATATAATTTTATAAAATTCATTGACACAGTAACTTACATCATACGACAGTGGTCTTCGTTGTTTTGTAAAGTGGCACTGCTTTAAAAGTTAATATAATTCCAAGTAATTTAGATTCTTGTATTAAATAAAATCTATATAAATTGTTTTTATGACCAAGTTAAGAAGTCAATATACATTTAAGACAACGCTTAGTCACTTTTGATAGTATTAAAATCACCTAAACACGCGTATCACTACAGTTGATTAATTACTCGTCTTACCATTAAGAGATACACTTAAAATAGAAATCTAAATTATTTTTCAATTTCAGTGATACTAAATTTTGTTTACCCGACTTATCAAACCGACGCTCCGATGACACGTAGCACGTGAATTGAATTTATTACAACGTTGTACATTAGGAATGTGGTTTACTGTTGTGTAAATTGTTATATTATATGCTCTTCACAAAGCAATATACAATTTGACAAACCAAAAAAATACTGTAACTCATATTTACTGATATCTTATAGTTTAAGTAATCACCAAAATAAAGTTAAAAATTTTTTGACCGGCTTGATTTAAAATGATTGGCAGATTATTATTATTGATTCACTGAATTGTTATATTGTCTTGGTCTTATCTTATCTAATGTGACCTATTACTGAATGTTATAGTCATATTATGTTGGACCGTGAAAAGGATCACCCACTAATATATATAACAAGGCCCAAAGGCTCAAATACAATAGCCCACAAAGAAAAAAAACACTATAATTAGCGACCATTAAATAATCTTAAATCAGTTTTATGTACATTGAAAGAGCCCAGCAGTGCCGTATTCACCAGACACTAGAGACCGCTACTAAAGCACTGAGAGATCAAACTCAAACGTATGAGATTTGATCACACTCGCACTCACACTCACACAAAGGACTATGAATTAGTAATATTTTAATCGCCGACAAATTCTTCAGATCTTCAAAATTTTAATATAAACCCTAAGATTTGCATCTGATCTGGTCTCCGAAGCGAAGCTATGGGGCACCTGAATCTACCTGCTTCGAAGCGTAATCCTCGTCAATGGCGTATCCTCGACATCGTTACCGCTGCGTTTTTTGGTATCGTACTTCTCTTCTTCATCCTTTTATTTACTCCTCTTGGCGATTCCATGGCGGCGTCTGGTAGGCAAACGCTGCTTCTCTCGACGGCGTCAGATCCGAGGCAACGCCAGCGATTGGTGACTTTGGTTGAAGCTGGTCAGCATTTGCAGCCGATCGAGTATTGTCCCCCGGAAGCTGTTGCTCATATGCCTTGTGAGGATCCCAGGAGGAATAGTCAGCTTAGTAGAGAGATGAATTTCTATCGGGAGAGACATTGTCCCTTGCCTGAAGAGACTCCGCTCTGCTTGATTCCTCCGCCTTCTGGTTATAAAATTCCTGTTCCGTGGCCTGAGAGCCTTCACAAGGTGATTTTCTTGTTGGATTCGAGCTTCTCTAGTTATATTATCAGGATTGTGTTAGGTGTATCGATCATTGTCTACGATTGAACTTAGATTCGAATTAGTAGCCTTAGTTACAGGCCCTGTTCTTGGAATTGTTATGAGCTAGTTTGATTTATTTGGTGATGTATGGTTTTGCATTGTTAGAAACTTGTCTCTTGGGGTTAGCTCAACTGTTAATACTGCTTGTCTAAACTTTGTAGATCTGGCATGCAAACATGCCATATAATAAAATTGCTGACCGGAAGGGTCACCAAGGATGGATGAAAAGGGAAGGGGAATACTTCACTTTCCCAGGCGGTGGCACGATGTTTCCTGGCGGAGCAGGCCAATACATTGAGAAACTTGCGCAGTATATTCCGCTTAATGGTGGAACTCTGAGAACTGCCCTTGACATGGGATGCGGGGTAACAATCATTATAAGTCTTTTTTATTCATGTTTGCTCTGTGTAACATTCATTACAATACTGTTGTATACATTTGCAGGTAGCAAGTTTCGGAGGCACGCTACTATCTCAAGGCATTCTAGCCCTCTCATTTGCTCCAAGAGATTCACATAAATCGCAAATTCAATTCGCCTTGGAAAGAGGAATTCCTGCATTTGTTGCCATGCTTGGCACTCGTAGACTCCCCTTTCCTGCATACTCCTTTGACCTGATGCATTGTTCCCGATGCCTGATTCCTTTCACCGCTTACAGTGAGTCCCTTGGGTTATACAACTCTTCATATCTCGTATGTGTTGCCATTTGTAGCAGCAATTATTCTTATCTTGCTTGGTGATTTGTCTATAGATGCAACTTACTTCATCGAAGTAGATAGGCTACTGCGCCCTGGAGGATATCTTGTTATCTCTGGCCCACCTGTACAATGGCCTAAACAAGACAAAGAATGGGCTGATCTTCAGGCGGTAGCTAGAGCTTTGTGCTATGAGCTAATTGCGGTTGATGGAAACACTGTCATCTGGAAGAAGCCTGTTGGAGATTCATGTCTGCCCAGCCAGAATGAGTTTGGGCTAGAGTTGTGTGATGAGTCTGTTCCGCCAAGTGATGCATGGTGAGATATTATTGTCGTGTAATTTTTGTGGATATGACTTTTGACCTGTAACGAAATCATGTGAAGGTAAAAATTGAAATCTTTGTTTTTTTCTCCTTATTTCAGGTATTATAAATTGAAGAAGTGTGTTACTAGGCCATTGTCCGTCAAAGGAGAATTTGCTTTGGGAACTATTTCCAAGTGGCCGGAAAGGCTTACTAAAGTTCCTTCTAGGGCAATTGTCATGAAAAACGGTTTGGATGTGTTTGAAGCAGATGCAAGGCGGTGGGCAAGACGAGTTGCTTATTACAAGGATTCTCTGGACTTGAAGCTAAAATCTCCAGCTGTCCGCAATGTCATGGACATGAATGCATTCTTCGGAGGCTTTGCCGCAACCCTTGCATCTGAATCTGTGTGGGTTATGAATGTCATTCCAGCTCGGAAGCCATTAACTCTTGACGTGATTTATGACAGAGGTCTCATCGGTGTTTACCATGACTGGTTAGTCACTTTTGTTGTTTATATATTTGATCTAAGCAAAGACTTAATATGTTCTCTTTGTTCTGCCTTTGCCAGCATCGAGGATTGAAACAATCTTATATACCACATTTTTAGATTTAAAACCCTATTATTTGGTTCTTGCAGGTGTGAACCCTTTTCAACGTATCCTCGTACGTATGATTTCATCCACGTATCAGGAATTGAATCACTAATAAAACGACAAGACTCAAGCAAATCAAGGTATAACTAAATGTAAAACCTTTCTCGATTGCTAGCACGGTCCCTGGCTTATCTGCTTTACCTAAACTGAGTTATCTTATATGCATACAGGTGTAGCCTAGTTGATCTAATGGTAGAGATGGACAGAATATTGCGTCCAGAAGGAAAGGTTGTGATCCGAGACTCTCCGGAGGTGCTAGACAAAGTCGCACAAATGGCTCATGCTGTAAGATGGTCTTCTTCAATACATGAGAAAGAACCCGAATCCCATGGAAGAGAGAAGATTCTTATTGCAACCAAATCTCTCTGGAAATTGCCATCAAACTCCCACTGAAGACACGCAGAAAAGGAGAAGAAGAAGCTCTTCTCAGTCTTGTAGGTACAGTCACTTTCTCTACAGCCCCCATCTGTCTGTCTGTCTCTAAGACACCAACCAGATGATATACATTTTTGTGTTCGTGACATTGCCTCTATATGTATTACAATCGTATAATGTCCTGATAATGGTAATTCTTGATCACACGTGGTTGTGTCAGCGATTTATGTGCGGGGTCTACCTTTTAGAAGCAACTTGTGACCTACATGAGTAAAGTATGCATGTGACTCTGCGTCTAGTTTTTGTACTGGAGACAATGTATTAGGTGCACGTCCTGGATACGTATTTATGTATTGAATACCCCAACTTTACTGACAATTCCTATGAATTCAATGTTTTGGTAAAAAAATAAAATGATTTTGGATGAGAAACAGACACAATAGAAGAAGACTTCTCTTTTTCAGTACTTGAATTCAGGTGGGGAGACATTTTGGTAAAAATCCTGAGAGAGCAAGAAGGGCTCCAGTTGGATTGGAAAAAAAAAAAGGTTGAGAGGACATTAATGCAACAAAGGTTTGGTCGTCCTCTTTTGAACCATATTTGTTGTCTCAATAATTGATCTTATTGCTATAACCTTCCAAGACAATCTGATAGTTTATTGTCTGTTTGAACGTAACATCATCGACACGCTAGAGGATTCAATTAGATGTGACTCTTGATAGAATTGTCATGTTAGAAAAGTCTAGTAGTCTTTGCTATGTTTCTTAAGGTCTTTGATTTGTTTCTATGTCCAATTACGTTATATTAATGGTAAATACGCAGATACTTAGAAGCGCTATAGTTCTTCTTTCTCTTGTTATCGTATTTTATTTTGAGGTTGAAATATCCACATGAACATGGTCGGTAGTCTGGTCATTTAATTTTGATGTTAACATTCACATAAAACTTCAAAGTTTGAATCTCCTTTTTGTATGGCTCTGGCAAAAATGGGTTTTTTTTCATTTATCTTTTTGTGAGCTCTGGTTCACTGGAGTCCGATTATACTCGAGCTATGGCAGAATTTTGATCCAATTCTACTAGTTGAAGTCGAATGGTTTATGGTAACTACCAAATTTAACCCAACAATGAAAATGACGTTGTTCTTTATATCATCAAACAGGCCAACAGGGGAATGAGTATTCCTCTTTGCTTTCAACCTTTTTTATTCACCAAACCAATTGCTTCATTTCTTTTCACACCAATAAGAGAAGCCAAAGGACTTTTTTTATTTTTTGTAAATTAGTTGCCGCTTTCATATGTATATATTTTACAAGAAAATAATTGAAAAAATGGAAGAAAGAAAAAGTCTACCTGAAATGATAAAAAGAAAAGTTGAGTGTGTAATTGTATTGAGCACTTGCTGGTCGGTTATTCTGTGGAACCGACATTCACATGTGCTCTTAACCAAACCGAACCAAACCAATATGATCCACTACTTCCCTTATTCCTTTATAATTGTTTTCCATGATTTTGTTATTTTTCATTACTTTTAGTGCGATGATCCATATATTCGGTTCAATTAATTCTGGCTTATTAAACACTAAGCTCAGCTTTTGCATGTTATTTTTTCTGTCTTACAGTTTTTGTATGTTTAAACCAGCATGATTTTTTAAATACATATAACAATAGTTGAGCGATTTTGTTGGATCACTTAAGTATTTACATTTGATGTTGTTGGGATGAAGTTTCGGTGACATGTCACCTAGAAGTCATATGTGGACACCGCTATGACGTAGCTATTCACGAAAAAGTCGACTCCTTTTTTCGAACAAACTTCATCTAAAGGGTTCAATGCTTTGTCTGCTAACGAAGAACTCAGGGAGTTCCAATATTGGGTTCACATCCCGTGCCATTTCTGGCATGCGGACAATGGTCACAACCATAGGTTCGGTCTTTTGTCAGAGTTACAGTTTTGTTGATTCATCTCTTAGCAAAATCTCCAAGCAAGAGTAGTTTATTCAAACGTACCAGCATTCTAGATTGTTCCAACCGAAGCTACAACTAAACCCATATTTCTTTTTACCCTAACAATATAATCTTCTAACTAGTCATGTTGACCTTGACCATGTTGTTGTCTTAAGACGACATTTTCAGGCAGCAGTCAGAAAACAACCAAGTGAGACTAAGTTTTCAATTTTTTTTGTTTGGTTTGAAAATCATCACTTCGCCATTATTCAATATTTTTTTGTAGTTAGTATATATACCAATTTCTAAATGAAATATGTACTTTCCGTTACACAAAACATATATATACATATATATATTAAATCAAGAAGTAATTAGGAACCAAAATATTTTGGATATTTTTCGGTTTCAATTCTAAAATACCCTAATAATTCAAAAATTTCAAATATTTTTTCGGTCATATTTTTTTTATTTCGAATATTTCGAGTATTCAAGGTTATTTCGGTTTGGGTCCGTTCGTTTCCAATTTGATAATTCAAATAATTTTTGGTTATTCGATACAAAAATAACTCATATTTGTAGATGTACAATAGTATTTCGGATACCAGAAATATTTTGGTTCGGGTGTTATTTAGTTCTTGAATTTAGAATCCATTTCAAATATTTACTCGGTTTTGATTCGTTTTGATTTCTCTTTTTTGGTTCGGTTCCATTTCGATATTTTTGGTTCATGTATTTTTTCCAAGGCCAACACAAAATCCTAAGTAAACAATGGCAAAGCACACAATAGCATGACTACTATTCCCTAAAAGCTATATGTGCAGACTACAAGGAAGTAACATTTAATCAGTGCTAAGTTTTCTCAATTATCAATCTAATAATTGTACTTATTAAATTTACCAAATCATCTCACCATTTAGGGCATACAATTTTGCTCAATAATGGAGCTTAAAAAGACTAATTATGGAATGTCTTTTGGTTGACACAAGCTCGCTTCTTCATGTCGTCAACTTAAAAATTGTAGATTCTTTCACAACTTAAAAAGATTCTAGAGCCTATTATATATCATATCAAAGTATAAAAAAAAAAAAAAAAAAGTGAATGTAAAATGCATATATGATGGATTCATGAAAATATAATATGGTAAAAGGTTGTGGGCGCGTAGAGAGATAACGCGCGTGTGATAGAAAACGTTATAAAAGAGAGAAAAAGTCAACCGACTTGTGTTGTTCTGATGAAGAGTCTCTCGTGCATTCGTAAGGTTTCCAAGAGTCCACATAATATATCTCTCAATCCTCTTTAACGTTTTTTTCCTCCTTCAATTAATTCCGTTTTATAAAATTGTTTTCCATTCATATATAGTTTTCATTTCATAGAAATAATAATCTACAGATTATTAGGTTAATGGGTTCAATGGTTTGGCTTGATTCTATTTCGATTTTTTTTCTTTTTTTTTAGAAGGGTAATACTTACAAAAGTGACTTTATTATCTAATATATTATTTAAGAAAAGGGTAGTACTTGGATTTGAAACCATATCTAGTAGATTTAAATTCAGTACAGTTTTGGTTTAAGTTTCACTACCTTTTCTATCAGAAAAATCTATTATTTAATTAGAAAGATATAAAAATAAACAGATGTCATTAGTTAGTTCAGATTTAGCTTTGAAATTAGGTCAGTTAAAGAGGAAAAGTCAGGTCAGTTATAGGACTTGTTTGGGGTCTTTTGGATTTGAATTAGATTTTAATAATAGATTCACTTTATTAAAATTGATGGAAACACTTTAAAAACTAAAAAAATTGTCAAAATGCATTAAACAAAAAAAGAAAAAGAAAGGTAATAAAAGAAGAAAACAAAATCTAAAATAAAAGGCATGACCATCCCTCTCATTGTCTTTAAAAACTAAAATAAAATATACAAATAAATACAAAAAAAAAAAAAGGAGAGTCAATATCAACATGCAAGTGTGAATGAATAGAGAGAGAGACTCTTCTTCCCTCTCAGTTACCTCAAAACTAGGGTTTACCCTTCTTTCATCTTCCCCATATCACTCTCTGAAAGACAATAAGAGAGAGAGAGAGAGAAACACAAAAAATAAGAAACCATTTATTCTTAAGAGAGAGAGAGACTGAGAACGAAGAGCACATGAGAGAGAGAAGTTGATAAAATTTCCGCTTTCGTTCTCTTTCTCTCTCCTCCATTTCAGTAATTTTTTCTGGGTTTCTTCTTCTCATCCCATCATTTTTGTGATTCAGTTCTCAATCCACTCTTTACTTATTTCGTGAAAAGTCTCCATCTTTTAATTCTTCTCTGTGTTTGTCATAAGAAGAAACAAATCCAAAATCTCTGTGTGTTTTTGATGAACTTCGGTAGTCTCTTCGATAATACACCTGGTGGTGGCTCAACCGGAGCAAGACTCCTCTCCGGTTTAAGTTATGGAAACCACACAGCCACAACTAACGTCTTACCCGGCGGTGCTATGGCTCAAGCGGCTAGCCTCTTCTCTCCTCCTTTAACTAAATCTGTTTACGCTTCTTCTGGCCTCTCTCTAGCCCTCGTAACGTCGTCGTCTCCTCTACCACAAAATATATATATTTTTACATAGAAAATGATAAAACCTAACTTTTTATGGGATATGTTCGGACAGGAGCAACCAGAGAGAGGAACAAACCGTGGAGAAGCATCGACGAGGAACAATAACGTCGGAGGCGATAATTTCGATGGGAGTAGTGTGAATAGAAGAAGCCGAGAAGAGGAACATGAGAGCAGATCTGGTAGTGATAACGTCGAAGGTATCTCCGGTGAAGACCAAGACGCCGCCGATAAGCCTCCTAGGAAGAAACGTTATCACCGACACACTCCTCAACAAATCCAAGAGCTCGAATCGTAATTATTTAATTTTCTCTATCTCTCTTAATTTGATTGGATTCATTTATCATCATCTCTTTCGTTCGATCTAATAAATTTATGTTTCAGTATGTTCAAAGAGTGTCCTCATCCAGACGAGAAACAAAGATTGGAACTTAGTAAGAGACTTTGCTTAGAGACAAGACAAGTCAAGTTCTGGTTCCAGAATCGTCGGACTCAGATGAAGGTTTTTGCTTTTTTTTTTTTTTTTTTTTTTTTCTGATGTGATTCTCCCCAATACAACATCTTTGATCTAAAAAATGAATCTTTTTTTTGTATCAAATCTTGTGGCAGACTCAATTAGAGAGGCATGAGAACGCATTATTGAGACAAGAGAACGATAAGCTAAGAGCTGAGAACATGTCGATTCGTGAAGCAATGAGGAATCCAATCTGCACCAATTGTGGTGGACCTGCCATGCTCGGTGATGTCTCTCTTGAAGAACATCATCTCCGTATCGAAAACGCTCGTTTAAAAGACGAGCTTGATCGTGTCTGTAACCTCACCGGTAAATTCCTCGGCCACCACCAACACCATCACTACAACTCCTCCCTTGAACTTGCCGTCGGCACCAACAATGGAGGAAATTTCACTTTCCCTCCTGATTTTGGCGGTGGCGCTTGCTTACCTCCACCGCAGCATACGGGGATTAATGGGATTGATCAGAAATCAGTTTTGCTGGAGCTGGCTTTAACCGCCATGGATGAGTTAGTGAAACTCGCTCATAGTGAAGAACCATTATGGGTCAAAAGCTTAGACGGTGAGAGAGATGAGCTTAACCAAGATGAGTACATGAGAACATTTTCATCCACTAAACCAACCGGTTTAGCTACTGAAGCATCTCGAACCTCCGGTATGGTTATCATCAATAGCTTAGCTCTCGTCGAGACTTTAATGGACCCCGTAAGTCTTCAATTTCTTATCCATTTTTTATTTCCTACAATTTTTTTTTGTTTTTGAATTTTTATTATCTGTTTAACAGAATCGTTGGACGGAGATGTTTCCGTGTAACGTCGCAAGAGCCACAACGACCGACGTTATCTCCGGTGGGATGGCTGGAACAATAAACGGTGCACTTCAACTGGTAAAAACCAATATCTTCTTAATCAATCACATTCCGGTTCAATATCTGTTTAGTTTATACTAAACCGGTTGAATATATACTACTTACGTGCAGATGAATGCGGAGCTACAAGTTTTGTCTCCGTTGGTTCCAGTTCGCAATGTACATTTTCTCCGGTTCTGCAAACAGCACGCCGAGGGTGTGTGGGCGGTGGTGGATGTATCAATTGAACCCGTCCGGGAAAACGCCGGTGGCTCTCTAGTCGTCCGGCGACTACCATCAGGCTGTGTAGTGCAGGATATGTCCAATGGATACTCTAAGGTAAAACTCTTTTGACTCAAAGCGTTACATAATAATAATACTATTTATTATTATGAATCAGAAACATATTGGAATCTTTTTTTTCCAATTCTGTTTATTAAATTGGTTTTTGAAAAATTCGATAAAAATGAAGAAAATTAGGATCTCTAGGTTTTTAATTGGGTAATCACTAGACGAAGAAGCTCAAGCATCAATGAGTCTTGTTTTTTAGCCATTACTCGCTGCACCCACTTCACTGTCACTCTCATTTATATATAAAAAAAAAATCTTCCTTCTCCAAATTTGATCTTACAGAGTTTATTCTCTAGTCTTAATATTTTTTCCTTGTTTGGAGTCCTTTTTCCATTTTCATTTTCTCCTAACTTTTTTAATTCGAACGATATTTTTTAGATATAATTTAATATGATTTTATGTCAGAGTAGGAAAGGAAAATTATTTGAATAGGCTTTTTATTCCTCGAATTTTGATCCCCGAACCTTCCGAGATTGCTGAAATTTTATGGATCCGGATGCTTCTCTCTCTGTCGGATTCTCTGGATTAGATTTCAAGTTTTCGACAACTGGGTCTGTCTCTTAAATCGAAAAACTCATTTATTTATTTTTATTATTTTGCTCTTTATTCCATGAAGCATCTGTCCAAAATTATTTTGCGAATTTTGGAAAGAACACATTAATTTCATATGCCGGTTCGACATTTTAAAATGTCTCTATATGCAAACAAAATTAAAAAAAAAATAACAAATTTTATGAAAAATGCTTCTAATCATCGTTTAAATAAATCAATTTTCATGTTTCTATTCCGATCTTCCATGCGACCTCGTAAATGCCGTCTCTATCATCTACAAATAGTATAGTATAATATTTATTTCAGTTGTCTTATTATCTTGAATTTTATCGTATTATTTTCAATTAAATTTTAACGTCTTATCTTATCGAGCAAATGCCTTACACTTAGAAGTAGGCCGGTTTGGTTGGTTTGCTTGTTGATATGCTTTAACGCTAAATGAGGAATTGGTTTCCGGATTGTATAGGTCACGTGGGTGGAGCATGCAGAATACGATGAGAACCAAATCCACCAGCTGTACAGGCCATTGCTAAGGTCAGGCCTTGGTTTTGGCTCGCAAAGATGGCTCGCTACACTTCAGAGACAGTGCGAGTGTCTCGCCGTCCTCATGTCTTCCTCCGTTACATCTCACGACAACACATGTCCGTTTCGTACACTCTTTTCAATATGCGTAACATAATTAATCTCTAGTTACAAAACTTTTAACCTTATTATATGAAAAAGCAGCTATAACGCCTGGTGGTCGGAAAAGCATGCTGAAGTTAGCTCAACGTATGACATTCAACTTCTGCTCGGGCATCTCCGCACCGTCGGTCCACAGTTGGAGTAAGCTCACTGTCGGAAATGTAGACCCGGACGTTCGAGTTATGACCCGTAAGAGTGTGGACGATCCGGGGGAGCCTCCGGGGATTGTTTTGAGCGCAGCTACGTCTGTGTGGCTTCCGGCTTCCCCACAGCGTCTGTTTGATTTCTTGCGGAACGAACGGGTTAGATGCGAATGGGATATTCTTTCTAACGGTGGTCCCATGCAGGAGATGGCTCACATTGCCAAAGGTCAAGATCAAGGCGTCTCTCTGCTCCGCTCCAATGTAAGTTTTTCATACTACGCACTCCCGGTTTAACATTGCTATTTTGACCGGTTTGTTGATCTTATTTAAGTAACAACGGTGCATATAATAGGGTTTCCGGTTAAGCTAATTAGGTGTGTGTGTATGTGTGTGATTGGTTCGGTATTTTGTGGGGAATATGGATTAGGTGATTGTGACGTTTTTGTCCCTGAGATTGATGGTGGTATGACGGACAAAATAGTGGATTGGGAAAGGACAATTTAGGAATTTGGGTGTATCAAAAGATGACACTATAATTTTAATTTATATATTCGTTTATACAGAAGTAGAAAACAAAAGTGTCACAGCTTTTGGAAGCGTTTCAAAAGTCAAAATTAATAGGACAGTTTCGAGCTTTAGTTTTTGACTTTTCACCCCTTCTTTTTCTATTTTGTTGGTTATCTAAAAAGTTATTTTGACTTGTTTCTCTTTTCACCCTGAATCGTTACTGTTTGGTCAGAGTGGCAATTCTCGTAAATATAACATACGAGCTGAGGGTTATATTGGTTTTTACAACTCTACAGGCACTGAACGCGAATCAGAGTAGTATGCTAATACTTCAGGAGACATGCATTGACGCATCTGGAGCGCTTGTAGTCTACGCGCCTGTTGACATTCCCGCCATGCATGTAGTGATGAACGGTGGAGATTCATCCTACGTGGCTCTCCTTCCGTCCGGTTTTGCTATTCTCCCTGACGGTGGCTCCGGTGACGGTGAACAACGACCCGTTGGTGGTGGGTCACTCTTGACGGTGGCCTTTCAAATCCTTGTTAACAATCTACCGACGGCAAAACTCACGGTTGAGTCAGTGGAGACAGTGAACAACTTAATATCATGCACCGTTCAGAAGATTCGAGCCGCTTTACAGTGCGAAAACTAAGCCTTATCAAGACGGCGCATGAGTGCGTCTAGGATCGTGTGTTTTCTCTTTTCATATTAAGTTGTGAATTTTAACTTATGGTCTTGTACTTTGGGAAGGGGGGTGTCGAGTCAAGAACGAACCGCGCGAGTGGCGAAATTCAACTCCTTTGTCACGGTGATGGGACCACGGCACAAAAAGGTTGGGGGTCCGATCACGGTGGAGGAGTTGGTGGTTCGGGTATTGACTGGGGTTGGAAACCCCCTTATCCTTTTTGTTTGTTTGGGGTAATATTTTGTTATATTGTAAAAAACTTATGCATGTAGCGGGAGTGAGCCACACGCGCGGGGTGTGCTGTGGTTACAAAACGCGAACTGTGGACTTGGATGGATGTGTTTCGTTTCAAGTTAAAAGCTGTCTCTCGTGGAGCATTAAATGTAATTTGCAGGCATATTCACATTTAATGCCATCTCTTGGCTCCTTCCTTTGCATGATATGGGGCTTACGTATTCCGCCATTTTCGTTACGCCACGTCATTCCATGACAGACTGGTGCCATGAATCAGACGTTACGGCGTCGTTTTCTCCGTTTTGTCTCTAATTGTTATGTTGTTTTCAAGTGCAGACAGAGGCAAAAACTTAACATATTATGGCCTAGCCTGTTATAGCTAGTGATTTCCGAATCTGATAATTTACTTTAATTGGGCCTATGATAATCTCTAGGACCCAATATTTTATTTTGTTCGTTTTGCCAAGGCTTAAGTTGTGATAAATCGAAGCCCGTGAGGCATTGGCCCAAGCTGTGTTATGGTATTTTGAAATTTTGAGATACAAACCAACTAGAAACATTTCCTCATTGCTCAAACACTTCCCCAAACTACATATGCCTCATAGGATAATGTGTTTAGAGTAGTAAAAAGAAGAGGGAAGTGGTCAAAGTTGGTCAAACAATCCAGAGCCCGCATATTCCGCGTGCCTAGATGCAATCATTCAAACCACACCATCCTTGCTAATCCCGGGATCCGTAAATAAGACACTCATCCAGGGGTAATTTGGTCAACACAACTGGTCGAAATCAGGCGGATTCATCCTAAACCGTCGGATGAGTTGCTGCGATCAATCAACGGTGAGGAGTCAAGGTTTGACCAAAAAAGAGTACAGAGATAGAGAACGAGGCTGGCATGATTGGCTTTGGCCACGAGAGAGAGAGAGAGAGAAAGAGAGCAAAGATTCCACCTGGTTGGGTCGTGAAGATAGAGATAGAGATAGAGATAGAGAGAGAGAGAGAAGAAACCGAAGAAGCTCGAAGAAGGACGCACAGATTCTTTCTTCCCCAGATTTTTTTGTTTGCTCGGAGTTATGCGAATTTGAATATCTGAATCTGTGATTCCTGGCTTTTTTTTTGCATTCTCTCTCTCTCCACATGAAGCTCTGGTGAATATTTTTTCGGAGATTTAGGGTTTCTGAGTTCGTCCTGGTTTGGTTGTTGGTGAAGCGAAGATGAACGTGATGCGTCGTCTTAAGAGCATTGCTTCGGGTCGGACCTCGATTTCTTCGGATCCTGTAAGTATTATTGCATTTGGAGATTTTTTCCAAGATCAGATAGATTTACATTTCTGATTGTATAGAAATTTTTTTTCTCCTTCTCATCCATATATTACGGATTGATGTCGTTTATAGTATGTTACAAGTCAATAATTAAGTTTCTGAGGCTTTTAGATCTTAGTTTTAGATATCGTCTAAGTAATGCTAATGCATATGTTTTTTGTACGGCTTGATTATCTCTGCTGTTCCATTGATTGTGGATGACTAGGATGGTCTTGATTGATGATACAATCACATATGTTGTTGACCTGACCTATTTCATATTTTTTGTGTTTGTTTCTGATATTTTAGGGTGGGGACTATGGGCTAAAGAGAGCCAAGCTGGATCAAGAGAACGATAACTTCTGTGCTGATCCAATGCAGGTTGACCAAAGTAGTTCTTCTTTTGATATGAAAACTGACATTTTGCCACAAGAAAGTGCTGCTGGAACGTCAAATGGGCATGCTGTCTCAGAAAAACCCGTGGATGATCAGCTTCCGGAAGTTATGACCGAAATGAGGATTAGAGATGAGCGAAATGCCAACCGCGAGGAGAAGGTGATTTGCTTTGCCAATTTTTATTATCTGGCTTCTGATTTTATATCATCCCGACCTCCATTTACCCATTGCTCGCATCTCCATTGGCTTGCAGGATATGGAGACAACTATTGTAAACGGCAGTGGGACTGAAACGGGCCAAGTTATTACAACGACAGTTGGGGGTAGAGATGGAAAGCCAAAGCAGGTCATTCAACTAACTTTTTTGCTGATTGCCATTTGTGTTTGAGAAAAGCTATTAATCATGATACTCATTTCTTCTATGAAAAGATGCTTTCTCTATTCACTTCTATTCTCCTCTGTACAATTAGTTGGGTGTATCTTTAATTTACTCTTTATTACTTGTTTCAGACAATCTCATACATGGCCCAGCGAGTGGTTGGAACCGGCTCATTCGGAGTAGTGTTCCAGGTAGGTGGAAATTTTTTATAGCATGAACAAAACTAATCCTTACCTTTTTGTCGTTTCCAGAATTTGACCTGCTGTCTGATTTTTGGATAGGCCAAGTGCCTGGAAACGGGTGAACAAGTTGCAATTAAGAAGGTTCTGCAGGATAAAAGATACAAGAACAGAGAACTTCAGATAATGCGCTTGCAAGACCATCCCAACGTTGTGCGACTGAGGCATTCTTTCTTTTCAACAACTGACAAGGATGAGCTGTATCTCAACCTTGTCCTTGAGTATGTTCCCGAAACTGTTTACAGAGCATCAAAACACTATACCAAAATGAACCAGCATATGCCAATTATCTTTGTTCAGCTCTACACTTATCAGGTGAGTTCTATAAGCTCTCCAGTTAATCGTTCCTAGTAATATGTGTAGCATAAAGCTTCAGACACATGGAAATTTATAATTTTGCTTATGTTGATTTTGCCCTTTCTATTACTTTGTCGCATATCAGATTTGCCGTGCGCTGAACTACTTACATTGCGTGGTTGGGGTGTGTCACCGTGACATCAAGCCACAAAATCTACTGGTATAGTGTAAATTCTTTCTGCTTAAAGGTTAAGCCGTATTAATGGATAAAAATTGATTCTCTTATGATGTGGCTTTCATAGGTCAATCCCCAAACTCACCAACTAAAAATTTGCGATTTTGGAAGCGCAAAGATGTTGGTATGTTCATATTTATCTTTTGAAGTGTTCAGGTTGATGGGTTGTCATTTGAATAACGATGGCTAACACTCTTGTGCGTCTTCAGGTGCCAGGTGAACCTAACATATCTTATATATGCTCCCGGTACTACAGGGCCCCAGAACTTATATTTGGGGCGACAGAGTATACCAATGCCATTGACATGTGGTCCGGCGGTTGTGTTATGGCAGAACTTTTACTAGGCCAAGTGAGAATTATATATTTTAAAGTTTAGATTATGGTGAACTGGTTTTTAAATTATTTTTGATTGATTAGTTACATTGTAACTTTGAAATCCCATTTAATCTGATTTGAACTGTTGGTATTCTACCTGTAGCCACTGTTTCCCGGGGAAAGTGGCATTGATCAGCTGGTGGAGATAATTAAGGTACTTATGATCATCCCTCGTTTTCTTTCATCTCTTGTCTATATTTCATGTTTACTGTCTTACTCATCCGTACATCTACCAGATTCTTGGGACGCCTACAAGAGAAGAAATACGGTGTATGAATCCCAATTACACAGAGTTCAAGTTTCCTCAAATCAAAGCTCACCCGTGGCACAAGGTTTGTGAAATAATTGCAGGTGCCTCTTTGGTGCATGTGCATGTTCAAATGAAATCTAATGTAGCACATAACTCTTCAGATTTTCCACAAGCGAATGCCACCTGAAGCAGTAGACCTTGTCTCAAGACTCCTCCAGTATTCACCAAACCTTCGTTGCACTGCTGTAAGACTAAAACCTTTTAGACACCACAAAACTATATAAGTCTGATTTAGAATCTTCTAACTTAAATTCGACAATACCCTTTTTCCATTTGTTTAGTTGGAAGCTTGTGCACACCCCTTCTTCGATGACTTACGGAACCCGAATGTTTCACTGCCAAATGGAAGAGCACTGCCTCCATTGTTTAACTTCACTGCCCAAGGTCAGCGCATGAAATATCTTTACCTTGTCTTTATCTAAACAAAGATTGTGAAGTAATTATCAGCCAGCTTTGTTGAGAATCACAATCATATGTGAAGGGTAGAAATTGGAGCAGAGTAAAATAAATGTTTGATGGATTGGGTTTACATTTGGTTCGATCTCATTGATTTGTTGGCATGTATTTGAATGTTCAGAACTTGCGGGTGCATCAACAGAGCTGCGACAGCGTCTAATTCCAGCGCATTGCCAGGGGATGGGAAGTAGCTCTTAGGATCATTTATAGTGTCCAAATCCAGCTTTCTTTCTCTCCATCTATTTACTGCAAGTGTGTACATCAATTTTGAACCACTTCTGCTTCCAAGCTTTGTGGCCTCGACCGGAGGAGAGTCTGGAAATCTGCACGCCGGGACCCGAGGAGATGTGAAATAACTGGGTTCATGGAGCTTCCTTCTTCTGACTGGCTTTTCTCACTATTTGCTCTCTCCTTTTTATTTTTGCCACCTTCACTTTCATTTTTTTTGTATTTTGGTTATTTTTTTCACAAATCTGACCCCTTTATATGTTTGGTGTATCATTATAATATGTTTGTAATCCATCAAGATCATTTCCCTTGCCGTAATATCGCAAGCTTGTTTTCAAATAAGATTCAGTTATATGTTCGTATCTAAACTGGACTTTGCGTGACAAACATCTCGACCGATGTTTTTCTGGTTACCACTTGATTATTTTTACTTCTTGCAGGAGATTTGTTTTCAGCAGGACTTGCACGATCTTTTTTCCCCTAAACAGTCATGTATAGGAAGAACAAAAACAAAAACAAAGGAGAGACATACATAAACTAAACAAATAATCTAAAGGAGAGACAGAGAGAGCAATATGGTCTCAAAAACAAACCAACTAGAGCATATAATAATGCAACTCTGTAAACATGGACTCACACAACAGACACATAATCTAAAAAACAAAACCAACCAGGTCAACAAAAGTATCTTATGATAGGATAAAATAAGCTCTCAAAAACAATAACAAGCAATATGGTCTTCATAAAATCAAAAAACAGACACAAAAACAAGTTCAAAAGATAAACAACCAGCTCAACAAAAGTAAGATAAGATAAAGTCTGGCCAACAAAAAAAGTGTTTTTATCATAGAGCTTCTACGGGATCAAACCACCTAAAGCTGCGGTCAACGGCTGCGATGTGGTCAACGACAATAGGAGTAAGTCAAGAGCCTGATTCAAAACAAAAACATACAACAAGAAAAACAGTTTATGATCATGCAAGTTATTATCACTAAAAAGATGTCTTCACTTATCAGAGAGGAGAGACACATACCTGCTTCTTGCTGATGCTGATCTGATGCCATTTAAAATCCCTCATATCCACATCCAAATCAGTCAACATGTCAAGATTCGAAGATGAGTTTGCAGCACTTATCCTCAGGTCATCTTTGATCCAGTATGTTGCACTTTTCTTCACAAACCCACTGGTAACATCGGGCTGCTTTGTTGTTGTAGCCTTAACCTTCTTGTTCGGGAAAAGACATGTGCCGAGAATCGATGTGGACATGAACTCATACTCTGCTGGAAGTGAATATGCGTTCTCGGTAGAAGTTAAAGCCTTGAGGCTTGAACACAGGTTATCGATCGACCCAACTCCGAGACGGTTTCCAGTAATCTCCCACATAATCTCAATAGGAACCGCCAGAAACAAACAGACTATGTCCACGAATGCTTCAGAGCATCGTATCTTAACCCCACCAGTCTTCTTGCTAACAAAAAGATTAAGAGAAACATGTTCAGATTCTTGTGACTTTGATTTGTCCTCAGTTTCTTCTGGAACTCCTCTTGGTATAATGTCATGACCAACATACTGCTTCTTCTTCTTCTCAATAAAGACATCGCTCAATGGTGTTTTCGATGTGAACAAGCAATGGAGTAAAGCTAGTACTTCTTTACTAGTCACATCTACCTCCTTCTTCTCCAACTTAAGCAAATTTTCATATCCCAATCTACTGAGCTCGCTCAAAGTGAATATGAGACTAGAAAACTCAACTCTCATATCATCAGTGAGGATAAAACTCTTTTTCGGACTGACAAAAATCTCAGAAATAGGAACATCTTCCTCCTTTACCTCTTTATCCATCTTTGTACCACAAAAGAGGCAAGGTGAGTTGGAGGTGCCAGTGCAAAGTGTGAAAGAGTAGCTACCAGAGCAAGCCGCAGACGCAGATGGACAGGCGTAATACTTCACTAGTCCCTTGCTGCCGTTATCAATCTTCCTCATCAGCTTTCTGCAACTATCAAATTTCCTGTAGATCGGATGCTCAAGTAGTAGTTTCCGCGATTTGTTATAGAAGTCCTCTTCCGGCAAACATTGAACACTGCGGTAGAGGTTAAGGAAGCAACCCAATGGAGTTCTTTCAGTCTCTTCATCTTTCCCCAAGAGCAAGAGCTTTGAAATCGTGCCTAATGGAAGCGCCAGGAAGCTCAGGAGAACATCAATGAAATCCTTCCCTGCTTCTGCCAGAACAACTCTGCCTTTATCCTTGTCAACAAACAGCTTCAGTTTGCAGATCGGAACCGCCGCCATGGTGAGACAGAAGAGAATGAGCGATCTATGGTGGAAGGTGGAAATCGAATTGAGAGAAGGGAAGAGTATCGGATTGCGATTGTCGTAGAACGCCGATTGTGAGTGTAAAACCCTACAAGATATATATTTGTCTTTTGATTCCCATTCCATAAAATATTCTCATTCATTATTCAGATTTCAGTTTCCAATTTTTTTTTGTTTCCCATAAATCATATGTGAGAGTGTTTCCGAGAAATCTCATCATATCCTCCACAATCTCCAACCAACTCTAATCAATTAAGCCGCTTAAAGCCTTTCATAATCTGTTTGGATTTGGATTTCAGTTTTGTTTCGATTTCATTTTGCTATTAAACAGTGTTTTATTGGGTTTTTTTTTACTGGTTTTTGTTTGGTTCACTTGGTTAAATCAGGTTGTTTGGTTACAAATTAACCATTTGGAACCGAACTCGATGGGAACCGAAACTTTTTCGGATATAAATGGTTCTAATTCATGTACCCATACGGAACTGGAACCGAACCGATCCGAACCGAATTTTAGTCGGTTCCTATATGGTTACCAATTTTCTAGAACCGAAAGAACAGAACCGAAAAGAATCGAAGAACCGAACGCCCATGCCTAGGTTTTTTGTTTAGGAATATGTGAATCTTTGTTTCTGTGAATCTGTTTAGGTTTAGGTTAGGTTTTTGTTTAGGAATCTGTGAATCTGTGAATCTGTTTAGGTTTAAGTTGAGTTTGTCTTTCTTTGTGAATGTGGTTAAGGGTGAGGTTAGGTTTTTGTTTCTCTGAATCTAGTTTAGGCTGTGAATCTGTTTAGTTTCGAATCTGTAATGTTTAGTTATATTATGAATGTTGGTTTAGAGTTGATGAGTCCCGATTTTAACGATTTTAGAGCCTATTTTATGTATGTTTCTAGGCCTTAAACATCGTTTAGTCGTGTAAATACTGCACTTTTACTGAGTTTTCATTGTAGTTGCATCTAGAGTTAGGATTAGGTTCATTTGCATACATTTTGTGGTTTGATTGCATGTAAGTCATCAAGGAAGGATCAAAAGGAGACCAAGAAGCTTGATGGAAGACTTGGGAACAAAGATGATGCATTAGACTTTTAGTTTATAATGTAATTTTATTTAAAAATATGTGTATCAAAACAATTAAAAGTAATGGGGGGCATAAAATAATTTATCAATAGGGGCATAATTTAAAACCTATATAAAATTACACTAATTAAAAAAATTTTAGGGGTGGCAAGTGCCCCTCCCATTTACTACCTACGTCCGCCCTTGATGAGAGTGGTTACATAAAAAAATTACTTTCCTTAAACATGAACGTACATGGAAAAACGATGAGCATATCAGGCCCTTAAAACTTAGAGAAAAAGGAAGAATCATGGGGCAAAGATCCAAGCAACCATGAATCTTGAAAATACGATAGCACTTAACCTATCATCAATAACACCACTTGAACCTAAACTCAAAATAGAAAATTCTGTAATATCAAGTTCGCATATCAACAATAGTGATCACATCAATTGATGATACGTAATGCAAAATGGAAAAAATGAGAGCATATAACTCACCTGAAGATTAGCGAACCATGTCTTCTTGCCTGAATTCCAAACGAAAGGGGTTAAAAATCGCGAGTAGGCCATAATGGGTGATCTTTTTTTGTTAGTGTTTCTCCCCACCCGTTCCAAGAACCTCGAAGGAGAAGCTGCCATGGCGAAAGACCGAAAATTCCTGCATGTAAACGGAAACAACCAAACCACGTATTAATTTTGATTAATTAAGCAAAAGAAAATTTTGATTACCGTTTAGGAGGAACGTCAAAATCGTAGAGGAGTAAGATAGATGAGGAAAAGCGTGAGAAGGAAGCCACCGTGAAGAAACCCTAGAGGAGGAAGGTAGATTGAAAAAAAATCCGTGAGAAGTCCTACAGGAGAAATAGCTGCGTGGAATGTGATAGATGGATATATATATATAGTATGAAAAATCCCTAGACATCGCCTAAAACCATAGCCTGTTTAAAACGAACCTAACTATACCACATCGTAGCAATCGTGACTCTAAACCCAATCGGTTCATTGATGACAGTTTCAGTAATTAGCCACCTCAACTTTTAATATGGTGCATTCTCACTTGTGTTTTAATAGTAAGGATTTCTTAAGCTGTTAACGAATTCAAAAGATGATCATATGGCAAGAAGAGAACTAAGGTCAACACTCTAAACACTTTTCCTCCTGTTTAATCAAAATCTTCTCTAAAAGTTCATTCTTAATTACTCAAATACTATCCGTTGAGAAGAGACAATGATTACTTGTCGGTTTGTTCCAGTGACTGACGTCTCCGATCTGTGTCCTTATGTTTTTGGAGGTCACATACATGCCAGGGTTATTCATCAGTATAAACACCACAATCTTGATAGGGAAACTATGGAGCTCATAGTAGTGAATGATAAGGTACCTTTCTTTAGTTTTTACAAAACCCGAATCTATGGACTTCACGAAAGGAAAATATCTTTCTCACATAACGGGATCATAGTTACCACCAAGAAACTCAAGCCCTGGGTTTTGAAGGTAGTCAGAGTCTCAGAGAAGCCATGGGTATTGAAGATAGTCAGGAAGAGGAGAATATTCATTTCTAAGACACAACTTAAATTGTACTATATTTTTATTTTATAAACTCGCTGGTGTGAAGATCAAACTTCATATGATCCTCCAAACGCCTCCTCGAAGATGCCAACCTGGGTGTTTTTTTAGGGTTTATGGGTTGATAGAAACTGTTGTTTCTTGCATCAAAAGAAAGCTTGACCATGACTCTGATTTAACTCGAACGCTGATGTCGACGGCTCCACCATCTTCTCCGACACGATTTATATCTATATCCGCCATGCATTGGACTGCTAATGATCACATACCCAAAAAACTTCAACTCGGATCCGCCATTTTCCTTTCCTATAATACTTCTTCCTTTCTTCTCTTCCTCTAATATGATCCACCCTTCTTCATGTCATTCCAAGCTTTTCTATGTCGCTTTTGGAGCTCGACGATGCCGTCATTCGCCATTGATTCCCTTCTTTTTCCTTGCCGTCCTCCAAACATTTCTCTTTCTTCTTAAAACATAACTCAATAACGTAAATATATAAATATATAAATATATATATATATATATATATATAAACTCACCACAAATATATATATTAATCACAACACCAAATATATATATAGTAAACACCGCAAGTCACGATTAATGTATAGACATATAAACAAACAACTATATACATATATACGTAACTACAAAAAAAAAGATATGAGAGAAATAGTGTTAAAATGATATACAATAATGAATAACTTTGTTTGATCTTGAAACCGTGTTTATCAGATCTATGTTTTGGCGTATTATCGCTGCCGCAAACCGTATTTCCTGTTTTTTGCGGATTTGATCCCTTCTTCTACCGTCTTGTGTAAGAAATTTTAGAGATTTTTGTGTAACGGAATGTGGCAAATATTCAGAAGACAGGTGATGGCTTTACTTGAATTTCATCAAGGACATGACTGGTCAAAATATTTCATTTTATATATCTTCATATCTTCCTGTAATCGACAAATTTAAACCCCATTATTTGATATTACCGACCAAAAAGCTCATACAGATAAAAAAAATCAAGAAAATGTGTAAGTTACCGTGACATCTGCAAAGATCGTTGGTTCGATGAAATATCCTGTCTCCAATGGATTTCCCGCCCTGTTTATAAGGTTGCTCCATCGTTTTTGCCGTGCTCAATGTAAGAGAGAATCTTCTCAAAATTGTTTCTTATCCACCTGAAGAACCCCCTAAATAATTATAGTCAACCCTGCAACCTAATTAACTCTTAGATCAACTCAAATCAAGATCAATGAACGTATAGTCTAATTTACATGAGGTCCTTGTCGCGAAGTGGAATCAAAAGGGTCACCAACGGTCCAGCCTTTAGCCTTCTCCACCATCTTTGTCACAACCTTATCGTATATACTTACTTAGAAAAACACTTATCTACCAAATATATATGTTTACATAACAATATATATTGTCTAACACTGATCAATATTAGCTAGTTTGATACCTTGTTGTAGAAGCAACCGTAAAGGGAATAATAAGCGGCTTTGTCGACATCTGTGTCCTCGAATATGAGAAGAGGTGATTTTATGCCCAATTTAAGGGACACATTCTTTAGATTACTTGCGGCTGCGACTTGCATTATCTTCCTCCCAACATCTGTTGATCCCGTGAAACTAACCTGATCACAAAGACCATGATCTCATTTTCGCATACAACTAACATATGGATCCTTAAAAGTAAGGTCTCATAGGAATATAGTTACAGTTACTTTGTCCATATGTTTATATGAGAGGTGATTGCAGCTCCAGCAGTTGATCAAAAACCAGTCACTACGTTGATTACACTGGAATCCCGTCAGTTTGTTCACACCAAAGATTGTTAGGTCTCAATAGTTCAAGGCGTTTAATAAATACCAGCTCCAACCTAAAGGTTAATGATGATCTGCAAAAACAACATAATTATAACCCAAAAACTAATCAATCATAAGAATTTTTCTTGTAGACTAATCTTTTTCATCGCCTCCGCCTAATTTGTTAATAAAGAAAGGCGCCGATGTAGGTTTGGTATATATAGGTTTTGAAAATGCTAGGGTTTTATTAGTGTATATAGTACATTGTATATAGTTTGCTAGATTAAGTCTCCTTTAGCTTAGGCTTAGTTCACTATTATACTTAGTATATAAACAATACTTGTACATTCATTAAGTTTATCAATGAGAATTAAGTTAGAGTTAATATGGTAGCAGAGCATTTTTAATTTCTTCTCAAAAGCGTAACAAACTCGCGAGCTTCCATGGTGTTCTCGAGCTCTCTTCTTCTTCAATAGATCTTCGATCTTCTTCAATGAGTGTCTTGATTCATCGCCTCGTCAATCACTTTCTCGCGAATCTCATTCTTGCTCACATTGAGCCTATTTCTCTTATTTTCTTGATTTCGATTTCTTCTTTCCCTTGACCTTCGATTCTCGCTTCTCTATTCATTTCTAGCGAAAATCATTCTTTCTTGGTTGATATTATCATCGATCTGTCATCAATCATGGTTAATCAGCCTCCGATTGTGGAAAATCGTCAATCGATGGACCATTACGATAATCCGTACTTCTTGCATAACTTAGACCATGCAGGATTGGTTCTCGTCTCAGATCGGCTCACGAGTGGTGCAGATTTCCACTCTTGACGTCGATCTGTACGCATGGCTCTTAATGTCCGGAACAAACTCGGTTTCATCGATGGTACAATTCCTAAACCTGCTAATACTCATCGTGATTTTGGTTCTTGGTCTTGTTGCAATGATATGGTAGCCACATGGCTTATGAATTCTGTGTCCAAGAAGATAGGACATAGTTTGTTATTTATTTCTATTGCTGAAGGAATATGGCAGAGTCTTTTGACACGGTTTAAACAGGATGATGCTCCTCGAGTGTATGAGATAGAACAACGATTGAGTTTTATTCAGTAGGGTGCTTTAGATGTTAGTGCCTATTACACGGAATTGGTTACTTTATGGGAAGGATATCGGAACTATGTAGAGTTACCTGTATGGACATGTGGGAAGTGTGAATGTAATGCTGCTACTTTATAGAAGAAACTTCAGCAGCGTAGTCGAGTTACTAAGTTCTTGATGGGTCTTAATGAGTCTTATGAATCAACTCGTCGCCACATTCTCTTCATAAAGCCATTACCGAGTATTGAAGATGTTTATAATATGGTGGCACAAGATGAGCGACAAAAATCTATCAAGCCATCTAAACCAGAGAATGTTGCCTTTCAAGCATCTGAGACTTCTATGGTGGAGACTTCTGTACTTGATAATGCTGTCTATGCTGCAGTTCAACATCAGTTTCGACCGAAATCACGGCCAGTTTGTACTCATTGTGGTCAACAAGGGCATGTTGTTCAGAAATGTTTTAAGCTCCATGGCTACCCTCCTGGTTACATTCCCGGGTTTAAGAGCAATCCATCTGGTCATAAAACAAGAACGTAAAATTTTTCAAAGTTATCCTAGAATCAGTGGGTAACCCCTACGAAAATTTTGATTTACTTGGTAAATCTAATAAACTATTAATTTTATACCTTTAATCCATTTTAGAATTAAAAAATCACATCCAACATCTATACTAATGTTACCTAAGCTAGTTTTCATAGTCATGAGGTACATTTCTTCATTTGTTAACAAGTAATCTAATAAAACTTCAAACACACCTTAAATCGGCAGGTTAGCCCCTATGAGATCTCGAATATTTTAATAATCGGGGTTAATTAGGGACCAAATTATATTCTATCATATTCCTATACTCAAGGTGGATACGGCTATACATTAAAACAAGAACATAAAATTTTTCAAAGTTTCCTAAAATATGTAGGCTAACCTATTCGAAAGCCTCAATTTTCATCCATTTTAAAAATAGCAAACCACATCCTACATCTATACTAATGTTCACTATACTAATTTTGATGGTCATGAGACACGTTTCTTAATTTTTAACAAGTAATCT